>JAIXND010000808.1:0-318228 GCA_023646645.1 Varanus salvator macromaculatus
GAATCAGGCCCCCTATAGAAGCCACACTTTTGTCCAGACTGTGGAGGCAAGAGGTTGACGCCCGTTCGGCTGACTGGGCATTCCCTGCATGCGCACCATCTGCCCCATGCACTATAAGCGTCCCACGGCTGAAACCTGTGACCCATGGCTAGTGTTTGTGCGTTGCAGAACAATGAGCTCCCTTGGCGTTCAGCAGGGCGTTAGCCTCTTTTGGTCTCTGGGGAGCAAGAAGGCCTGCCTGGCCCACAGCCGGCTCAAGCGGCTCCCCTTTACCCGGACTTGCAGCTATCCCCGAAATGGCTGCCTTCCAAAGTGTCCCGTCCATCTCTCGGGCCCTTCTAGGACCTGCTGGCAGTGCCTGCCTGTCTCTCCTTTCTCCTCTTGCGAGGAGTCCGAGGCTGGTCCACTGCATTTTCTCCTTCCAACAATGACCCTGCGAGGTAGGCTGGGCTGAGAGTTTGGCCCACTGGCTCTCCAGGTGCAGAGGACCCAAGAAGCTGGATTTCCAGAACCCAGGAACCAGCCAGGGCCAGGTGCCCTGGTGCATCGGGCACCTTGGGATGGGGTGTGAACCCCCCACCCAGAAGGAGGGGACCTCACAACCCCCTCATGGCTCAGCCGCAACCCTGTGGAGTTCTGGGACAAGGTTCTGAGGCGGCTGGACGGAGGGGAGGCGATGGATGTGGCATGTCTGGATTTCAGCAGGGCCTTTGCTCCAGGGGCCCTGCAAATGCCGGCTCGGTTGCTGTCACGCTGGATCCCTGGACTGGGATGAGGGCGTTCAAGGGTAGGCTGGCCATGCACGTGGTAGGCCTGTCCGGAGTGGGCCTGGCTGGAGCTGGGGGTCAGACTAGATGGCCCAGGAGGACCCTTCTGTCTCGCGCTGTTGTTGTGTGTCTAAGTCACGCATCCCCAGGCAGCGTGTCCTGCGGAGCCCCTCAGCCTGGCCTTCCTCCTGCTCCTCCTTCCCGCCCAGCAGCATATTGATCTCCTTCCAAAACTCTCTTTTTATCTTCCCTCCCCCACAAACTCCCCTTCCCTTCTTTGCCCCGAAACACCTTTCCTTCATGTTCCCCGGTCCTGTCCCTTCTCCTGCATCAGCTTCTCCCTCTTCTTTACCCTCCCCGCTTTCTTGCTTTACTTCCTGGTATCTCCCTTTGCCCTTTAGTTTTGTTTGTTTTTCTCTCCTTTCTGTACCGCCCAATCGCTGTGGGTGCCTGGCCCATTTATACTTGAGGAGTTCTGTTCTGTGCCCATAAACAGCCGCACAGACAAGTGGAATCGGGGCCTTTCCAGAATGGGAACTGCAGGATGAGGGGGGATCCTGGGAGCCCTGCGCTTTGAGGGTACCCCCACCCCTGTGGCAGGTCCCCTCACTCTGTTTTCTCTCTCCTGTTCCAGGATCCTCCCCCCATCTCTTTCATGTGATCTACACAACAGTATCGCAGCCCGGCCAGGGGCTGCCCCAGTTCACTGCTGTGGGGTATGTGGATGGCCAGCCCATCGCTCGCTATGACAGTGAGACGAGGACTCTGCTGCGTGAGGCCACCTGGATGGAGAAGATGCTGGAGGAGGATCCCCAGTACTGGGACAGCTACACCCAGATGCTGCAGCAGGATGAGGATCGCTTTGGAAATAACCTGAGGATACGACAGAGAGACTACAACCAGAGTGCAGGTGAGGGGAGGCTGGGAGGGATCTCTGCTGAAAAGGGGTGCTGGCTGTGGACCCGAGGCCCCCCCCCGCCTTGGGGAGAATTGGAGGGGGGGGAAGCGTGTTTGACGCGTGGCAGGAGGAGCGAGCGTGCGTGCCCTCATTCCACCTGCCTAAGAAGTGCTTTGCAAGGGAAGTATCCCTTCTCGTCGGCACACAAAGACTTTCCCTGCTGGAACCGCCAAGGAGAGAGGCTTAAGGGGGGTTAGAGGACAGCCTCCGCCCACTCCGCAACCATAAGTGAGATGCACGGGCTGCCCCTTCCCCACTTCTGCCAACTCTCTCCAAATGTATTAAATCCTCTGCATTGTCTGCTGCATGAGGGTTACTCAGGACGACGCCCAAACCGGAGGAACTGTGAAGCAAGCTGTTTTATTAGTGGCACAATTATATCAGGGAATCATAGGACCGTAGGGTTGGGAGGGCCAGAAGGCCATGGGGTCCAACCCCCTGCGGATGCGGGACACCAAGTTCCGCCATCCCGCTCAGAGGGCTGCCCAGGTTCTCCTTCATTTGGCAGAGCCCACGGCCTCCCCAGGCAGCTGGTTCCACCGTCACCTTGCTCTTACGGCGAGGAGACCTTTCCTGATGTCCAGCCTGAATCTGCCCCCACTCTGGTATCAGTGATCCGGATCTCCCTCTTTGTGACAGCCGTTGCGGTGCTTAACACAGGGATGCCATGTCCACTCTCGGCCTTCTCTTCCTGAGGCTGAAGATACCCAGTTCCTGAGTCGTCCCTCATTGGGTAGCTTCTGATCCTGGATCCTTTTGGTTGCCCTCCGCTGGACCCTTTCCCATTTTTCTGCATCTTTCTTGAATCTTGGTGCCCAGAACTAGACACAGTACTCCGGATGAGGTCTGACTAGTGAGGCGTACAGAGAATCTACTGCTTTTTCTGATTTGGAAGGAATAGCATTCGCCCTTTTTGCAGCTGCATCGCATCATTTGCTCATATTTAGCCTGTTTTCTGCAGTAACTCCAAGGTCTGTTTCCTCTTCCGTTATCTTGAGCCACATATTCCCCACCTTGCACCTGTCTTCTAGGGTCTTCCCTATTTTGTATCATCTACAGATTTCACTATCGTTCCTCGTACTTCCTCATCTGAATCATTAATAAAGACGTTGAAGGGCACTGGGCCCAGGCCTGCAATACCTGAGTAGTTGCCTTCCTCCAGTCTGAGATGGCGCCATGGATGAGCTCTCTTTGCACCCAGTTAGCAGCCGCTTCTGGAGCCACATAATAGTTTTTCTCTCTAGTCCACTTTTTGCCCATTTGCTTACCAGGATGTCCCGGGGCCCCATGGCAAATGCTTTGCCAAAGCTGGGGTACATTATGTCCATAGTGTTCCCTTTGTCCATTTGGGAAGTTGCCCAGTCAAAACATGCGATTCAATTAGTTTGATAGGATTTAGTCTTGAAAAATCCACGTTGGCTTTTATTAATCACTGCATTCTCTTCAAGGTGTTTGCAGACTAATTTTCTAAAAAATAATTTCCCCCAGAACTTTCCTAGGGATTTATGTCAGTGGTCTGTAATTCCCCTAATTATCTTTTTCCCCCTTTTTGGAAGGTGGGGACAATTTTAGCCCTTCTCATTCACTGGGCAATTCTCCTGTTTTCCAAGATTTATCAAAGATAGTACCAGTGGTTCTGGGCGTTCCTCCACTAGCTCTTTTATGACTCTGAGATGGAGTTCATCGGGCCCTGGAGATTTGAAAGTTTTTACTCTATCGAGGTATTCCTTGACCTGGGCGTCTCTTTCAGGGTTCCACACCTTGCAGATGATGGCTGGCTGTGAGGTGAGCCGGGACAGGCCAAGTGGGCGTTACTTCCAGTTTGCCTATGATGGCAGCGACTTCATCAGCCTGGATATGGAGACCCAGACCTGGACGGCGGCTGATACCGTGGCCCAAATAGCCAAGAGGAAGTGGGAGGCAAACCTTTACCTTTCGAACCGCTTCAGGTCCTACGTGGAGCAGACCTGTGCAGAGTGGCTGGTGGGCGAGACATCCCGTGGCAGGGAAGAGGTGCAACGGAGAGGTGAGTCTGTGGGGAAAACCGGGAGCTCTCCGGGCAGCGGCTCCTTCACGTCCTCCCCCTCCCGCCTGTCTGCTTGCACGAACTTCGTCCCAGGCAGAACTGGAAGCCGAAAACCAGCCCAGAGCAGAACAAGCTTGTGGGTGGAGGAGCCGGTCAACTTCCCTCCCTTGCCTGCCTTTAAAAAAAAAACCTCCAGTGAGTTCCCCTCCCTTTGGTACTTGAAAAACGTGAAAGGGACAGTTCCCCTCCAGCCTCGCTCCCCCTCCTTATTCCACTCAGCTGGAGAGCCAAACAGAAAGAGCAATCTGAGCCAGCGCCAGGTCACGGTCCGCCTTGGTTGCACGGGGCCAGTTAAGAGTGCAGGTGAGGAAGGGGCAGCGCAGCCGAGTCCTCCCCCAATTGGCAGGAAGCCCCTCCTGCCTATGCCCTGCCCTGCGCTGCCCTAGGAACCCCCCCAGCCTCCCCTCGGCCCCTCCACATCCTCGAGACTGGCAGCCCCTCTCCTCTGCCCTTATCTAGCCCCTGTCCCGAAGGCCAAGATCCTTCCCTGCACTTCCCTTCCAATGGAGACTCCCCGATTCCCCTCCCCAGCCACACGCTCCTGGCTGGCTCCTCTGGGGCAGAGGGAGGAAGGGAATGTTTACAAAAGGTGAGGCAGGAATGCAGGTTGCGACTTCATGGAGTGGTGAGCAGCTTCCCGTATATGCACAGCACTGACATTTAATCACCCAAAATGAAATCTTGGCGAAGTGAGGAAGGGATTGGCTCCTGAGTCCAGGGAAGCAGAGAGTGGCAAATCCAGCATGGATCCCTCGAGGGCATCGCCAAGGCCGGTTTTCCCTCTTGCATCGTGAGGATAATATCAGTCTTGCTTGTGTGACAGGTGTAAATGAAGTCCAAATGCGGACTAGTTTGTGACCCTGCGTGGAAAAACCCATTGGGAGACATGACAGCTGGTGTGATGTTCAAATTTATTTTGTCCAATACGAATTTTCACACTAAGGCCCCGAGCAGCCACTGACCTACAGATCAGAGAAATAAATAGGTGAAGGATTTGCACAGCGTGGGTGAGACGACTGCCCCAGTGGTCTTTCCTTGCGCAAGCAGCAAGCCCTACTCTGGAGGACACCCTGCTATCTTACAGGAACTGCAGCAAGTTCCTCTATCTCCAGCCAGCAGCTTAGGTTCTCTACGCAGTCTTGCTATTGCAAGTTCTTTATGCAGGCAGTTTGGGGCAGGGGGAGCTTCAGGCAACTGGTTTGAACTTTGGGGTTTCTTCTTTACTTGTTTTGGGGCTTCCTCATCACCACAAGGGGAGCGATGCTTGGTGGAAGGCTGGCAGGGAACAGCAGAACTTTCCCCCGGGAGAGGCGGCAGAGCGACCCTGCGAGGGTGGCCCCTCTTGTCCGGAGCGAGCAAACTGAGTCCCCGAGAGGTGAGGAGGGGACACCTCTTGGGCACCTGGTGGCCAGCCCATTAACAGCTCCCAGCAGACGCAGGCAAGGAATGCTCCCCCACCCCTCCACAGCAAACTGAAAGGTTTCTTGGGCGACAGCAGTGAAGGGATCGCTGAAGTCAGAGAGAGCCATCCGAGCCTGAGCTTTCCTGGTGTGAGACTTTTACTTTCAGTTTCTGATCTCCAGTCTGGAGTGAGCAGCAAAAACAGAGTTATTGCTATGTTGCTAAGAAGAGACTGTGATGTTTGCAGAAGTCCAGAAAAAGCTAGTGTGGTATTTTCCAAGCTCACCAAGTTGCTGGCAGAACCCCTTTCTGGGGTTTTCGTTATAATATCTCAGGGATCCTGCAAGCTGAACCTGTCAGAGCTTTGCATCGGGACTGGATGGCTGCATGAGGGAATTTCCTTCATGTTTGAGAGAAGCTCCCCCTGCCAGAGGCTGGAGAGGCTCCGTGTTAACATGGGTGTTGCCGCTTTTGCAGAGCCCCCCAAGATGAAGGTGACCCGAAAGGCAGGCTATGACAACACGGAGACCCTCACCTGCCGGGCCCACGGCTTCTACCCCAGGGAGATCGACATGGCGTGGACCAGGGACGGGGAGGTCTGGGTGCAGGACACCTTCCGGGGGGTCCTGGCCCCGAACTCTGACGGGACGTACCACGCCTGGATCAGCATCAGGATCGACCCTGCAGAAAGGGAGCGCTTCCGGTGCCACGTGGAGCACGACACATTGCTGGAGCCCCTGAACTTGGCCTGGGAGGAGCCTGGAGGTGAGAGGCGGCAGGGGGTGCCGGGAAGGGAGGGCCTCTTCCTCGGGGTGGAGGATTCTGGGCAGTGACCCTTCCCATGTGGAAGATGCTGGAGCAAAACCCCGAGACCCCCCAGGCCCAGGATGGGCTGCACTGGCTGTCCCCAGTGGGGCCCTCTGGGTGCCGAGTGACGGAGTCGGAGTTTGTGCCTCCGAACTCCGCTGAGGCCTTGGGTGACCCTCGCTCCCCTCGGCCTTTGTGTGGACTTCCGGGGTGCCTGGCAGATTGGCGTAGGGCCAGACTACAGGTTGCAAATACATCTTCCCTTCTTGTTCCACTTTCCCCGAGTGGGAGGAAGCCACCCACCCCGGCTGACGAGGGATTCCTGCAAGCCTTGACAGGCGACGAGGGGAAGGGCTCTTCCCAGCATTCCCCTTCCTAGCCCCTGACCCCTGCCCCCCGCCTCACATTTCGCCTCGGTGCCACCAGCTCCTCCCCTGGTCAGGCATCACATGAAACTAATGGGTTCACTTCATCTCCTTTGCTGTTTCCCCCAATTCCCCTCTAGGGGCCAACCTGGGGCTCATTATGGGATGTGCTATGGGAGCTGCCCTTCTGGCAGCCCTGATGGCTGGGATCTTCCTCTGCTTCAGTAAGTAATGTGTGAATGGCTTGCTGGGCGTCTCTGTCCTCAGTTACAAGGAACAGGGCCCTTCCCCCATGGCCCCGATGTCGAAAAGCCCTGCCCCATATGTGTTTGAGGGCTGTGGGTCGTTTCTTAACGACACAGCAACCCCCACCCTCGTTCTGGGCGTGATTTCAGTGACAATTGGTGGGACTTGCCCTGCATTTTGCGGGCAACTCCCACCCCATGGATAAAGTCTGCCAAAATGGGGTGATCTAGGCCAGTGGGCATCTGGTGCGACTCCATTCCTTACAGGGCAGATCATTTGGGGGGCTTCCAGTAGCTCCAGGGGCACCTGCTTCACCTTCTGCCAGCTCCCCTCATGCTGAGCACTGGAAGTGTCCTGCCGGGGGATCCGTGTTCCTGCTTCGTGCCGGCCTGGGGCTCCATGAGTTCCCGACGGCTCTCCGGAGGTGCTGTGGCCTCTCAGCTCCCTTCCCTGGAGGGTCTGGTGCAGCCGCAGCTCACAGAGCTCAGTGGTCAAGCCAGCCCCACGTCCGGATCACCCCTCGGAGCTGAGCTGAGTTGGCCCCCAGGCTGGCCAGAGCAAAGGACCCGAAGCAACGGAGGCCCCTGTGGAGGCAGTGCAAGTCCCGGGTCGATACAGGAAAAGCCTTTGCACCCCACGCAGGCCCAGGGCTCCTTGTGGGGGAGGGTGGGGGGGCCTGGTGGGGGGCGGGCTGGTGACTGTGGGCAGCAAGGTTGGAGGATCTCTGAGTGGGAATTGCGGTTGTTTGTGTCCTTGCAGGGAAACGGCAAGGTGGCTACAAAGCAGCGTCCGGTGAGTGTTGCCTTCCCCTTTCCGCATTTACCCCAAGCAGGGGCTGGCCTCCCTTAGGCGGAAAACGGGGCACAGAGGAAGAGCTGGGGGGCAGAAAAAGCAGGGCAGGAATTTCAAGTCCTGGTGGAAAGACTTGGGCAGGTGCCATGTCTTCTCCCTGAGGAAGAACCAGTGCAGCCAGTGCGCCCATCCCCGAGAGGCCCACTAGCCCGGCTGTCCCCCCCTCGTGGCCATTCTGCCCCGGGGTACAGTTTTGCCGGGTGTCTCTGAAGTACCCAACCCTCCCTCCCCTTCCTGCCCTTCCAACGCCTTACATGCCTCTCTCTCCCTTCCAGGAAGTGGCAGATGGTCCAACAGCTCCAAGGGTAAGTGTGGGGAAGCCCCATCCCAGAGGGCAATTCAATTCACATTAATTTAAACATTCTACCCCATCCTTTGCACAAGCCCCAGGACCACTTAGGAAAACTGTCTGGAGGGCCGGCGGAGTTTGGGGTCCTCTCAGGGGCGCATCCGGAGGAGCGTTGCCCCCTCAGCCTGTCCCTGCAACGCTCGGAGGGCGCCGTCTGGCACGCCTGGGACTGGGGTGCTGAACACTGGTCAGGGGGGACCTGAACCCGCCTCAGGCCCCCTGTGGGTCAGGTGCTGCCGCCGGGCATGCCCTCGCCCGATCCCATGGGCCCGCACCCTTCATCCTCCACCCCAGCCGTGCCGTAGTCCTGGAACCGCTCAGGAATCCCTGCCTCCTCCCGCAGGGCCAGGGGACGTGCCGGCACGGCACAGGGCGCAGCCGCTGCTCTGCTGGGTGCACGTGGACTGCAGGGAGCGTCCCTGCCCCAGCCCTGCTCTTGGCCTGTTGCCCGAGGGCCGGAACAGCAGGAGGGATGCCCTCCGTGGGGAGCGCCGCCTCCCTCCCTGGAAGGCAGGTCGCAGGGCGGCCCTCCTTCCCCACATCTGCCCCCCCTCCTGGGGAAGGAGTGGCTGCCACCCCCTCTGGATCCGGAGTGGGATCTGGGGCTCCTCATCTGGGCTCCACTCCAACCTCCACCTGCTCTTCTCTTGCAGCCTGAGCGACGTTCCCTGCGCACCTCTGGGCTGGCAGGCCTTCCCACCGAAGTGCCCCTTTGCTTGGTGCCTACGCTCTGCATTTTTCAGTGTCGGGCCAAAGCTTTTTCTTTGCCCAGTATTTAATAATTGAAATAAGCCTTGAAAAGAGCTTTAAACCTATCTGTTAATGGGAATGATAATGCTACTGGGTTTTCAACGGCTTGAATCTATCTGCCGGTGCTTTTGTATCATCATCATGGCATTTTTGTCATCGTGTATTGATGTTCTGATCCGATGACATTAACTGCCCGGTGTCATATGTGTATTATCCTTTTCGATTGTTTTAATTGTGCACCATTCTGGGAGCTATTGCTAATCCGACGGTTTCTACCCGCATTACAAAATAAATCCACGCGGCTGCCGTGATGCAAGTGCCCTGGGACTGTCCCTTTAAATGCTGTCCCAGCAGGGCGGGGGGGGCGACGGGGGATGGGTGAGCGCGGTGATTGGCCGGGGCCGGGGCGGGCGGGGGCGGGGGGGGGGGGGGGGGGGTGGAGCGCGGGGATTGCCGGGGCCGGGGCGGGCGGGGCTTGGAGGGGCAGGGGGGGAGGATGCCCCTCGGCCGGAGGGGCGGGGCTTGGAGGGGCAGGGGGGGAGGATGCCCCTCGGCCGGAGGGCGGGGCTTGGAGGGGCAGGGCGGAGGATGCCCCTCGGCCGGGGGGGCGGGGGCTTGGAGGGGCAGGGCGGAGGGTGCTCCTCGGCCGGGGGGGCGGGGCTTGGAGGGGCAGGGCGGAGGGTGCTCCTCGGCCGGGGGGGCGGGGCTTGGAGGGGCAGGGCGGAGGGTGCTCCTCGGCCGGGGGGGCGGGGCTTGGAGGGGCAGGGCGGAGGGTGCTCCTCGGCTGGGGGGCGGGGCTTGGAGGGGCAGGGCGGAGGGTGCTCCCTCGGCCGGGGGGGGCGGGGCTTGGAGGGGCAGGGCGGAGGATGCTCCTCGGCCGGGGGGGGCGGGGCTTGGAGGGGCAGGGGGGGGGTGGCTCCTCGGCCGGGGGGGCGGGGCTTGGAGGGGCAGGGGGAGGATGCTCCTCGGCCGGGGGGCGGGGCTTGGGGGGGCAGGGGGAGGATGCTCCTCGGCCGGGGGGCGGGGCTTGGAGGGGCAGGGCGGAGGGTGCTCCTCGGCCGGGGGGCGGGGCTTGGAGGGGCAGGGCGGAGGGTGCTCCTCGGCCGGGGGGGGCGGGGCTTGGAGGGGCAGGGCGGAGATGCTCCTCGGCCGGGGGGCGGGGCTTGGAGGGGCAGGGCGGAGGGTGCTCCTCGGCCGGGGGGCGGGGCTTGGAGGGGCAGGGCGGAGGATGCTCCTCGGCCGGGGGGCGGGGCGTTCGGGGCTCCGCGGCTCCTCCGGGTGCGCGAGGCCGCCGGGCGATTGTGCGCGTCGTGCGCCCGGCGTCACGGGCTGGCTGCTCTCGGGCCGCCGCCTCGGGTCCGCTGGCCCGCGGGGGAGCCTGGCAGCCTGGGCGCCACGCTGTGCGACGCGCATGCGTTGCTGGAGATGGAGGCGGCATCCCTGGCGGCCGAGGGGGAGGACGCGCCGCCTCCCGGCGACTCGCGGGAGCGCACGCGGGACAGCGGCGTCCGGGGCGTGCGAGTGCCGCTCTGCCCCGGGAGGACCCCGCTGGGGCTTTTCGTGGGTCCCCCGTTGCCATTCATTGGCACAGTATGTGGGTTCAACACTGCTGTTTCTATTCTACCTGCTGTTTTCTTTGGCGGCGTAAGCTGCCCGAGAGCCATTTTGGCGCAAATGGAAGAAAACAGTCAGTCCTTTACCCGGGTTCTCTTCTGGGAGGGAGCCGTGTCCCCCTGCCCGTTATCGCCGGCAGTCACTGGGGTAAGCAGCGCTCCCACCCCCTTCCCGAAGCCCCCGCTGGCCGCCCGGGAGCGGGACGCAAGCAGGGCCCACGGAGGAAGCCCAACGGGGAACGTGCCCAGGCTGTGGGGTCCCAGCTCTGGCACCAGCAGGGCACACGGGTCTGGCCGCTTCAGGGCCCAATCCTGTGTTCCTGGGCTCTCTGGCCATCCCGGAGGGTTGCCGGAACTGCTCTCTGGGCCTCCTCTCGCCTCGCAATGGGGGATGACACTGGACTGAAGCCGTCTGAATCCAGCTCAAGGAGGAATCCAAGACGTCCCCCCCAGCTGGTCCGAGGGCAGAAGAGGCGGCGGCACGCACAGAATCCTCCAGGGCCAACTCAGCGGTATATGCATGAATGCACCGCGTGGATTCTGCCTGCAACACGACCCTGCAGGAACTGCGCGCAGCCCCCTCCCCTTTCGTAGCCCCACGCCTTTGGGCTGAGCCAGTATTTCATAGGGGTTCCCTGAGCACGAGGCAGCGACACTTTCTGGGTGTTAAGCACGCCCCGAAGCACTTCTGCCTCGGCAGCAAGACCTGGAAGGGCTCACGGGAGCGCTTCCCTTCCTGCCCGCTGCGTGCGCCCCCGGCCCAACCGCGCCAGGGCTGGGATGTGCCCCTTGGCCACGTGCCAAGAAGCGGCGGGGCTTGGAAGCCCCGAAAGCGACCCGGGAGCCGTGCCTGCAGGCCAGGGGGCGCTCTGCTGCTTTCCAAGCCCCGCCGTCTTGGCAGGAAGATGTTACTCACTGCTTCACTGTGATGGGATTGTGGTGGGCGGGATGCGGATCAGCTCCTCGGCACATCTTTCCCTCGGAACATTTTCCTGCCTTTCCGTGCCTCCCACAGCAGAGCCGCGAGGGAGGGTGTCGTGGAATTGCTCCGTGCTCTCCTGACAGGAGCAAGACCCCCATTTTCTGCAGGACGCCTTTCTTCTCCAGAGCTTCCTCAGGCTGCTCCGAGCTGCCTCGTGGCAGCTTTGGTGTGGATGCAGCGTGAGTTGTGTTGCTGTGCTGCTGAGTAGACCTGAAACCCTCCGAAGGGGTTCAAGTCGCCCATCTGCTCCATGGCCAGGCCGGGAGGAGAAGCGGGGTCCCTCGAGAGGCAGCCCACTGCACCCCTCGCCACGGCACCACGCCGGTTCGTCCCCCATCTCCACTGCAAGCGCCTCCGGAAGCGCGAAAAACACCGCATAGTTCTCCTGAGAGCGGCACATCGCCCGCCGCGCCCGCCAAGGTCTCCGCCCCGATGAGCCGCGCGACGGCGAGGCTCTGGCTTCCCGGCGCTCCCGCACTTGCGAGGGGACATCTGCCTGGCAACCGCGGACGTCGCGAGGCGCGCTTTTCCAATTGGCTCGCAATGCGCCGCTCGGCCAATCCCGCTCTTGCTTCGTCTCCCGGGGCGGGGCGCTCTGCGGGCTCCACAACAAGCGGTTGGCACGGCTGCAGAGCGCGCCTTGTGGGCGATGGCGCGGCGGCTGCTCCTGCTCCTGCTGCCGCTCCCGCTGCTGCTGCTGCAACTTCAGGCGGGCGGCGGCTCCGGTGAGTCCCGCGGGCGGGCAGAGCCGAGCCGGGGGCGGGTTCGGACCGGCTCCCCAGCTGGCGCTGCGGGCCGTTCCCGGGCAGAGCGAATAAAGAAAGCAGCGTGGGAACAGTAGCAGCGGAGGGGCGCGACGAGAGCCCGTGAAGTAGACGAGAATAATGGCGAGAAAGTATTGGTACCGTTAGCCCCCGCGTAAGTCACCAGCGGACTCCTGTGCCGCGGCTACGGGATAATGTAGAGTGTTGCGAGCACGCGCGTGCTCTGATCAGGCGCCCTGTATGCATTTGCCCTTTTCTTTGCCCTCTTGCTCGGACTTTCGAGGCAACGCCTGCTGCCCCCGTTCGCACTGACTGGGGCTTCCCTCGCATACCATGAGCACTGCGTGCTGTCAGTGTTCAGCTGCTAAAACCTGTGACACCCGGGCAAGGTTTGCGCTGGCAGATCAATGAACTGCCTTGACGGTCACCCGGAGCTTCGGCTCTTCGGATCGCCACCAGGATGCTATTAAACTGCATCAGTGCCTGGTGGGCGAGGCGGCTGGGAGGCGTCCCTGAGCAACGCCCAGTCTCTGCGGGCAAACCTGCAAGGAGTATTTCACTTCTGGGGGATCAGGAGACCCGCCTGGCCCACAGCTGGGCTCGCGGTGCTGCAGGTGTCCCTGACGTCCGGCTGCCCTAGGAATGCCTGCCCCCCGTCACATGCTGCCCGTGTCAGCCCTCGCCTGGGTCGATCCAGGACCTTCTTGCGGTGCCTCCATGTCTCTCCCTTTCCCCTCGTGCGAGGACTCCGGGGCCGCTTAGGTAGTTCTCCTCCAGTGCATTTTGTCCGCGCAACAACGACCCTGCGAGGTAGGCTGGGCCGAGAGCTTCCAGCTGACGGACCTCCTGGACGCGAGAACCAGCCCTGGCTGGGTGCTCTGGTGCATAATTCCCCTTGCGCTGGCTAGTGAGCCCTCCACCCGGAAGGAGGGGATTTCAGCTGGCCTGTTTTGTAGCCTCCTGGCATCTTAGCTAGTCATGCATCCCAGGCAGGGCGTCCTTCGTAGCCCCTCAGCCTGGCCTTCCTCCTGCTCCTCCTCCCTCCCAGCAGCTCTGCCCTTTAATCTGCTTCCAGAACTCTCTGTTTCTCTTCCCTCCCCACCAAATTCCCATCCCCTTCTTTGTCCTGAAGGTCTTTTCTTTCATGTCCCCCGTCCTGTCATGTCCCCTGAATCAGCTTCTCGCTCCTCTTTACCCCCCTCCTCCTTTGCTTCCTGGGATCTCTCATTGCCCTTTAGTTTGTGTATTGGTTTTTCCTTCCTTTCTGTACCGCCCAATCGCTGAGGGTGCCTGGCCCATTTACACTTGAGGAGTTCTGTTCTGTGCCCATGAACAGCCACACAGGCAAGTGGAATTGGGGCCTTTCCAGAATGGGAGCTGCAGGAGGAGGGGGGATCCTGGGAGCCCTGCGCTTTGAGGGCACCCCCACCCCTGTGGCATGTCGCCTCACTCTGTTTTCTCTCTCCTCTTCCAGGATCCTCCCCCCGCCTCTTTCAGGTGATCTACACAACAGTATCGCAGCCCGGCCAGGGGCTGCCCCAGTTCACTGCCGCGGGGTATGTGGATGGCGAACCCATTGCTCATTATGACAGTGAGGAAGCAGCCTCCTCAGGCCGCCTGGATGGAGAAGATGCTGGAGGAGGATCCCCAGCACTGGAGCAGCTACACCCAGATGCTGCAGCAGGACAAGCATCGCTTTGATGACTGCCTGACGATACGACAGAGAGACTACAACCAGAGTGCAGGTGCAGGGAGGCTGGGAGGGACCTCTGCTGAAAGGGGGTGCTGGCTGGGGACCCGAGGCCCCCTGCCTTGGGCAGAATTGGAGGGAGGGAAGCGTGTTTGTCGCATGGCAGGAGGAGTGAAGGGGCTCAGCAGGAAAAATTCAGTGCTGGGACATGCAAACCCTCATTCTGCCCCCTTCAGCAAGCAGTGTTTCCCAAGGGTTCCTTCTTCCCAACACACACAAAGATTTTTCTTCCTGGGACTAGAAAGGAGAGAGACTCATGGGGAGGTTAGATTGACACCTCCGCACTCCCTGTGGCCATAACTCTGAGATGCACAAGCCGCCCCTTTCCTGCTTCTACCAACGCTCCCTGAACACATCAAAACCTCCCCGTGGCCTGGTGTGTGAGGGGTCCCCAGGGGGTGGGCGCAACACGAGGGGACGGAGGAACTCTCAAAGTAGTTCTTTTCTTAGTGGCATAATTCTACCATAGAGCAGCAGATTTGGAAGGGGCCAAGGAGGCCGTCGGGTCCAACCCCCCGCTGTTGCAGGACACCAGTTTACACCATCCCACTCAGATGGTGTAAACTGAATGTCTCTCCATGAATGTTTCTCCATGAATGTCTCCAGCGTGGGAGAGCCCCTCACCCCTCCAGGCAGCTGGTCCCACTGCTCTGGCAGTCAGGAAGCTTTTGTCAGTGTCCAGCCTGGATCTCGGTTGTCGCAACTTGAATTGAGCATTCTGCGTCCCACACTCTGGTATCAGCAAGAACAGATCGCGACCTTCCTCTTTGTGGCAGCCTCTGAGGTCCTTACAGAGGGATCCCATGTCCCCCTCAGTCTTCTCTTCTCAAGGCTGAACATGCCCTGTTCTCTCCGTCTCTTCTCAGAGGGCGGTGTTTCTAACCCTAGTGCACTTCTCCGGACCCTTTACGATTTTTCTGCATCTTTCTTAAATCTTGGTGCTCAGAACTAGACACAGTATTCCAGCTGAGGTCTGAGTAGTGAGGAGTATAGAGGAACTACTAATTCTCGTGATTTGGAAGTAATACTTCTTTTAGTGTATCCCAAAGTAGCATTTGCTGTTTTTGCAGCTGCATCACATTGTTGGCTCATATTTAGCCTATTGTCCACAATCACTCCAAGATCTTTTTCCTTTTTAGTTATCTTGAGCCATGTATTCCCCACTCTTCTAGGATCCCCCACTCTTCTAGGTACCTGTCTTCTAGGATGTTTGCTATTCCACCCAGTTTTGTATTGTTAGCAAATTTGATTATCTGTCCCTGTAAGTCCTTATCGAAATAATTAATAAAGACGTTGAAGGGCACTGGGCCCAGGAGTGAATCCTGCGGCACCTGAGTAGGTACCTTCCTCAATTTGAGATGGTGCCATTGATGAGCACTCTTTGCATCCAATTAACGGCCAATTCTGGATCCACATAATAGTTTTTCTATCTTACTTTTCCCCTCTGGCCATCCTGTAAGCTCTGCACCAGCAAAATTCCTTCACAATGAAGTCCAGCTTTGGAGCAGAGTCTTCCTCTGACTGGGAAGTTGTCCTCTTGCATTCCTGGCTACGTGAACGACTTCTCTGGGCGTTTCCTGAGGGGCTTTGCAATTTTCTCCAGGCAGGAATTTCGGGCAGGGACCTGGCATCCCGCAGCCCTCTGCCAGGTCTCCCCACCAGCTCCCTGAATCCCTGACGTCCAGCTCCTTCGAGTCTTTCCTACTCAGCCATTCTCCAGCCAATCTTTTTCTCGCTCTTCCCCCACAGAGACCACTTAGCTGCAATTTTGCAAACACGTAACCAAGGAAGACCTCAATCTCATGGGGCTGCAGGGAGGGAGGACTCCCCTCCCCCCAAGTCCCCCTGAGATGCCTGGGTGTCTTTTCTAGGGATCCACACCTGGCAGATGATGGCAGCCTGTGAGGTGAGCCTGGACAGGTCAAAAGGGCGATACTTCCAGTTTGGCTACGACGGGAGAGACTTCATCAGCCTGGATATGGAGACCCAGACCTGGACGGCGGCCGATTCTGTGGCCCAAATAGCTAAGAGGAAGTGGGAGGCAGACCCTTACTTTGTGAACCGCTTCAGGGCCTACGTGGAGGAGACCTGTACACAGTGGCTTCGGGGCGAGAGGCTTTATGGCAAAGAAGTGCTGCAAAGGAGAGGTGAGTCTGTGGGGGGAACAGGGAGCTCTTCCCGCAGCGGTTCCACCATCTTCTCCCCTTCCCCTGCCTGCCTTTCGCCCCAGGCAGATCTGAATTAGAAACCCAGCCCAGTAGAAAATACGCTTGGGGTGGAGGAGGGGGTCAGCTCTCCTCCCTCGCCTGCTTCTGTTTGAAAAAACCTCCAGAGGATTCCCCTCCTCTAACAGTCTCCCCCCTTGTCCCTGTCCTGGGGCCACGATCCGTCCCTGCACTTCCCTTCCAATGGAGACTCCCTGATTCCCCTCCCCAGCCACACGCCTCCTGGCTGGCTCCTCTGGCGCAGAGGGAGGAAGGGAATATTTAAAAGTGGCAGGGCAGGAATGCAGGCTGCAACTTCATGGAGTGGTGAGCAGCTTCCCGTATATGCACAGGACTGACGTTTAGTCACCCAAAATTAAATCTTGGCGAAGTGAGGAAGTGATTGGCTCCTGAGTCCAGGGAAGCAGAGAGTGGCAAATCTGACATCGATCCCTTGAGGGCATTGCCAGTCTCCCCCCCCCCCCCCCCCCGGTGGAGCATGAACATAATCAGCCTCAGTGTTGCTTGCATGGCAGGTGTAAATGAAGTCCAAATGTGGACTAGTCCGTGACCTGGCGTCTAGAGCCCAATGGGAGACACGACAGGCGGGGTGAAGTTCAGACTGATTTTGCAAAATAAGAAATTTCACACTGAGGCCCCAGGCAGCCATTTGGATCCTCTTTTTATGGTGCATAGTAAAACAAGTGCTGCATGCCCCAAATGTCGCATGTCGCATGGTTCTGTAGACCCATGAAAGAGAAAAAAATAAACGATCCGGCGCAGAGCGGGGCTGAGACACCTGCCCCAGCTGCCTTATCTTGAGCAGCAGCGAGGCCTTCTCTGGAGCAAGCCCTGCCTATCTTATCTCCAGCCAGCAGCTTAGCTGCTTTGGGCTGTCTTGTTATTACAAGTCATTTATACGGGCAGTTTTGGGCAGGGGGAGTTGCAAGCAATTGGTGTGAACTTTGGGGCTTCTTCCTTATTCATTTTGGGGCTTCCTCATCACCACAAGGGGGCCCTTGATGAAAAGGAGCGGTGCTTGGTGGAAGGCTGGCAGGGAACAGCAGAGCTTTCCCCTGCAAGAGGCGGCAGAGCGACCCTGCGAGGGTGGCCCCTCTTGTCCAGAGAGAGCAAAATAAACCCCCCAGAGGTGAGCAGAGGACACCTCGTGGGCGTCTGCAGGCCAGCCCATTAACAGCTCCCAGCAGACGCAGGCAAGGAATGCCCCCTTTCCCCCAGCGGTTCGTGGCAGGCAGCAGTGGCGGGGCAGCTGAAGCCAGCGAGAGCAATCAAGCCCCGTCATCTCTGAGACACACAGACCCCGCCGCCCACCCATAGAAGCACACACAAGGAAGGCGGTCTAGGAAGCAGGGAGTTGTGGGTGTGAGTGGGCCAGCTCTGAACACGGACTGGGCCACCCGCCTGGCCAGGGGACGGCTTGCACCCCTTCCTGCCCGTCCCGGTCTCCAGTGCGATGCCTTGCGGCGGCTCCCAACACAGACTGGACCGGCCCAGTTGGAGCAAAACCCTGAGACCCCCCAGGCCCAGGATGGGCTGCACTGGCTGTCCCCAGTGGGGCCCTCTGGGTGCTAAGTGACAGAGTCGGAGTTTGTGCTTCTGAACTTCACTGAGGCCTTGGGTGACTCTCCTTCCTCTCCCAGCCTTATTCAAGCTGCAAATCTGTGATGTTTGGCATGTTTGCAAAGGTCTAAAAAATACATAGCAAATATACTTTCCCTTCCTCTTCCAGTTTCCCCCTTGGGAACCTCTGGCTACAAGAGGGATTCCTGCAAACCTTCCTTCCTTCCTTCCTTCCATCCTTCCTTCCTTCCTTCCTTATTTAAAATATTTATATGCCATCCTGTTCGCAAAAAAAGCCTCAGGACGACTTACAATGTAAAACATAAATAATATAAATAAAATTCCTGACCCACACTGGTTGCAATTAAAAAACATAGAAAAGACAATATTAAAAGTTATTAAAAAACCGCTGGAATAAAAAGGTCTTAACCTGGTGCCGAAAAACAAATAACGACGGCGCCAGGCAGACCTCTCTGGGGAGCGCATTGGCAGGAGGCGAAGGGAAGGGGCTCTTCCTGGCCTCCCCCCCACCCCATTTCTCCTCTGTGTGCACCAGCTCCTCACCCAGTCACTCATCACATGAAATAAAAGGTCTAACTTCAGTTCCTTTGCTGTTTCCCCCAATTCCCCTCTAGGGGGCAGCCTGTGGCTCATTATGGGATGCGCTATGGGAGCTGCCCTTCTGGCAGCCATGATGGCTGGGATCTTCCTCTGCTTCAGTAAGTCATGTGTGAACGCCTTGCTGGGAGTGGGGAGTCGCTGGGCTCGTCTGCACAGAGCACGCCAGCGCGGCCCTCTTTCCCCGCGGCCTCGGAGTAGCAGGGCCCGTCCCATGGCTGATTTAGGGCTGTGGCTGGTTTGTCAGGGACAGAGCAACTCCATCGCCATTCGGGCTGTGATGCAGTGACAGGCAGTGGGGCCTGGCCTGTATTTCAAGGACAGCTCGCAGCCCTGGATAAAGTTGGCCTCATTGAGGTAATAATCTAGGTCAGTGGGAGTCTGACGGGGCTCCGTTTCCTGCCGCATATCCCATTTGGGGGGCCTCTAATAGTTCCAGGGACAGGACCTCCCTGCCCCCCTTTCACCCTCTGCCATCTCCCATCATGCTGAGCGCCTGAAGTGTCCTGCCGGGGGATCCATGTTCCTGCTTCGTGCCGGCCTGGTGCTCCGTGCGCTCCCAGCCTCCCTCCGGAGGTGCTGTGGCCTCTCAGCTCCCTTGGAGGGTCTGGTGCAGCCGCAGCTCACAGAGCTCAGTGGTCAAGCCAGCCCCACGTCCGGATCACCCCTCGGAGCTGAGCTGAGTTGGCCCCCAGGCTGGCCAGAGCAAAGGACCCAAAGCAACGGAGGCCCCTGTGGAGGCAGTGCAAGTCCCGGGTCGATACAGGAGAAGCCTTTGCACCCCACGCAGGCCCAGGGCTCCTTGTGGGGGAGGGTGGGGGGAGGCCCGGTGGGAGTGGGGGGCTTGGTGACTGTGGGCAGCAAGGCTGGAGGATCTCTGAGTGGGAATTGCGGTTGTTTGTGTCCTTGCAGGGAAACGGCAAAGCAGCATCCGGTGAGTGTTGCCTTCCCCTTCGCACAGTCATGCCAAGCAGGGACAGACCTTCCCGTGGGGGGAAAATGGGGCATAGGAGGAGTAGCTGAAGAGATGAAAAAGCTGGGCAGGAATTCTGTGTTTCAACTCCTGGTGGGAAGCCTTTGACCAGGCGCCAGGTCTTCTCCCCCAGAAACGCAGGGCTGGAGCCAGGATGCCGGTCTCTGGGAGGCCCAGTCCCCCTGCCCAGTGGGCCCGCCGTCCACCCCCTGCTGCCCTCCTGTCCCCGGGGTCCCAGTTTCTGTGGGGGTCTCTGAAGTACACACAACCCGCCCTCCCATCCCTGCCTTTCCAAAGACTGACACGCCTTTCTCTGCCTTCCAGGAAGTGCCAAATGGGCCAGCAGCTCCAAGGGTGAGTGTGCGGAAGCCGCACCCCAAGGGGGGGGAGTTTGGCTTCTCCTTGGGGGGCTTCAGGAGACACGCTGCCTTCTCAACCTGTCCCTGCAGTCCTTGGGGGATGCCCTCTGGCACTCTATGTCTGGGGTGCAGAAGGGTTTTCAGGAGTGGCGGTAAAGGTCCCTCCAGTCCCATAGATCATTGGCTGTGGATCAGATGATGCCATTGGGTGTCCCTCCATTTGAGCTCACTGGCCTCTGCCCCTCATCATCCACCCCAGCCATGCCAGGATCCTGGAACTGGCTCAGGAATCGCTGCCTCCTCCTGGCAAGGCCAAAGGGACAAGTCTGGCACTGGGAGAAGCAGCTCTGTGTTTGCTATTTGTCTGGAGAGTCCTGGCTACCGCACTCCTGCTCTTGGAAGCTCCTCCTCCTCCCCCCTGGAAGGGCTCAGAGAGCTGCCCTGGGCTGGGGGTTCTGCATCCCCACCCTCCCTCCTCTCGCTACCTTGCTCAGAGTCCCAGGGGAGCCCTCCTTCCCCACATCTGCCCCCCCCTCCTGGGGAAGGAGAGGCTGCGATCCCCTCTGGATCCGCAGTGGGCTCTGGGGCTCCTCATCTGGGCTCCACTCCAACCTCCACCTGCTCTTCTCTTGCAGCCTGAGCGACATTCCCTGCGCACCTCTGAGCTGGCGGGCCTTCCCACAGAAGTGGCCCCTATGCATCCCGGTCCTCCTGTCCCCACTGCAGAGTCTGCACCCACAGCGAGCTGCTTGTGACTCACCTCTTCTGCGGAGTTGTGCTAGCTTTGTGCTTGTTCTTACGGTTCTCCTCTGATAGGACCCCCTGTAGCTGCCCCTTGCCGTTTGGTGCTCAGGGAAAGTGCCTGTCCTTCAACTCTCTCCCTCTACCTCAGCCACTCCGCCTCCCTTTTTCGTCTAACGCAGGTGAGGCAGTGGCCGTTCTGATCATTTCCTGGGCTTGATCATGGACTGGATGAGGCCCGACAACCTCTAACTTAATCCCATTAAGACTGAGGTGCTGTTGGGGGGGATCCTCCGTCCAGAAGGGGGCGCCACACCAGTCCTGCACTCTCGCAGAGGAGGAGGTTTGTAGTTTGGGGGTTGCCTTAGAGGATGATCCAAAAGCTGCAGCTGGTCGAGGAGGAGGCAGTGAGGCTGCTGGTGAGGACCGGCTCACACCGTTAGTGTGTCCAGTGTTTTAATAGTTAAAGTAAGCGTTAAAAGAATTTTTGTCTATTTGGTATTTGTGGTATTTTTGTTCCCAAGGACTAACCTGAGTAGGAGCAGTTGTGTGTGTGTTTTTTTTACTGTGTTCTATTGTTGTTATTTTATTGATAAGTATGATTTAATGTTATTGTTATCGTATATATTGTTTGCTATGACTTTGGTATGACTTAGAAAAAGGTTTTGGTGTAGAAATTAAATAAAAACACTGTGTGTCCCTCATCTGGTGCTCTTCTGGGAGTTAATCCACAGGGAGGCTGGTGCAGGAATTAGAGGGTTCGGTGGGATGGTGGGGCTGGGGGGAGCTCACGGTCTCCCTGTGACCCCCAGCTGTGCTATCTCTGGTGGGGGAGGACAGCCCCTCTCCTTCCCTTGCTTCAGACAGAACTGAAGGGTAATCTAACCCAGGGGAGACCCCACTTCCTTCTGGGTCTGAAAGATCCGGTTTTCTGGTACCGAGAAGGACCGAGTTGCCTTGCGCTCAGCTGAGTCCCAGTCTAGTTGGAGGAACCTGGTTTAGCACAATGACTGGGCACAAGTCAGTGTAATTACGGCAATCCTAGAACAAAAATGAGTGTTTGCTGGCCAGTGTTAAAACAGATAAAGGAAAACCAGGAAACGGTGGGGCCTATGTGACCCCTAGCCCAGGGGGGCCCACCAGTGCAGTCCCCTTTTCATCTCGCCTCTTTGCAAGTGCCTCTGTTTTGTTTTTACTGCCAGAGGTTTGCTGGTACTTCCCGATTTGGGATTCAGTCCTGTGGCCTCACAACCCCCTTTGGGGCTGAGAATTAACAGCACCCCTTGTGGAATTCTGTGCTGGGGTATCTAAATTGCACTGGGCGAGAGAAGAACGGGTTGCACCCTGGACTGTCACTTGGCAGAACTGAAAACCCTCCTGTGGGGTGTTTTGCTTAATATGACAAGCACTCTGTGACGTCCTGCCACCAGCCCTGCATGCCATCTGTTTCGGTCCTCAGGAAGGCATAGAGGGGACTGGGCAACTTTGCAGTCCCTTCATGTTGCCTTCTCCACAGCAATGATGGCACGATGTTGGGACAAATCCAGGCAAATTCCAGACAAATTCTAAATAAACCACACTCCACAGGATCACCATGCAGAACCATCCTGAGGAGCCATGCACCTGAAAAGGCTCCGAATCCCCTGTAGATAGTTTTACGCACACTGCCAGCAAGAACAAGTTCCTGCGGGAACGCGCACAAAATCCAGAAAGTCCGGGCCCCAGTCCGATGTTGTCCAGGCAGCAAACATTCCTATCGCCTTCCAATCTTACTCTGCATTCCAGAGATACAGGCAGCTTCCTGTCCAACAGAGACAAACTAACGGCAAAAAGGAGGAGAAAAGGAGACGCAACTCATTACCCAGCTTGCGGGCTGGATTTCCAGCAGGAGCTCCTGCGATGGCAGGGAAGGTGCAGCTCTGTGCTCACAGCTTGTCCCCCTTTCACCACTACTACTGAGGGCTGGACTTGGTCTGAACAAAAGGCCTACTCTCTTCCCACTTGGTTTTGCGTTTCTTTTTTCAGCACCAGCCACACACCCTTAGCGGCCAGATGAACCGTGCCATCCTTGGGTGGATGCAAGAAACAGAGGAAAGATTTCCCTCTGTCTTAGCGGAAAGGTCCATACCAGGTTTCCAGGCTGGAATTGAATGCCGGAGACTGCAGTGCCGGAAGAGCTAGAAGCAGCTGACTTTCATGGTAAGGAATCTCTTAACCCATAAAAATAGGATCAGAGGGCAGGGCAATGGTCTAGCACCCTCTATATACAGTGGTACCTCGGCTCACGAACACCTCAGTTCACAACTAAATTGGGTTGCGAACAGAAATTTTGGAAAAATTTTGCCTCAGGTCGCGAACTCCACATTGGGTGATGACCACGATTGCGGCCATGTTTCTGCACGAACAGGATCGTGATTGTGGCCATCTTCCCCACTTGTGGTCGCAGACAGACCTGTGGTCACTTGCTGTGAAGCTTATTGAATAATGGCTCCAACCTACCGCGCCATTGCACTCATTTCACATGCTAGCAAAGTTATGCTCAAAATCCTGCAAGCTCGGCTCCAGCAGGATGTGGACTGAGAACTACCAGAAGTACAGGCAGGATTTCGAAGAGGGAGAGGAACTAGAGATCAAATTGCCAACATATGCTGGATCATGGAGAAAGCTAGGGAGTTCCAGAAAAACATCTGCTTCATTGACTACGCTAAAGCCTTTGATTGTGTGGATCACAACAAATTGTGGCAAGTTCTTAAAGAGATGGGAGTACCAGACCATCTTATTTGTCTCTTGAGAAACCTGCATGCGGGTCAAGAAGCAACAGTGAGAACTGGACACGGAACCACTGATTGGTTCAAAATTGAGAAAGGAGTTCGGTGAGGCTGTATACTGTTGCTCTGCCTATTTAACTTATATGAAGAGCACATCATGAGAAATGCAGGGATGGATGAATCACCAGTTGGAATTAAGCTTGCAAGGCAACAGATATGCAGATGCTATCTCTCTAATGGCAGATAGTGAAGAGGAACTAAAGAGTCTCTTGATGCGGTTGAAAGAGAGTGCAAAAGTTGGCTTGAAACTGAACATTAAGAAAACTAAGATCATGGCATCCGGTCCTCTCACTTCCTGAAAATAGATGGGGAAGAAATGGAGGTAGTGACAGATTTTATTTTCCTGAGCTCCGAGATCACCGCAGACAGGGACTGCAGCCAAGTAATTAAAGACGCTTGCTCCTGGGGAGGAAAGCTATGGCAAATCTAGACAGCATACTAAAAAGCAGAGACATCACCCTGCCAACAAAAGTGTGTATAGTCAAGGCTGAGGTTTTCCCAGTTGCAATGTATGGCTGTTAAAGCTGGACAAGAAGGAAGGCTGAGTGCCAAAGGATTGAGGCCTTTGAATTGTGGTGCTGGATGAGACTCCTGTGAGTTCCTTGGACCACAAGACGATGGTCCTCTAGGACTGACCACAGTTTGGTCAGTCCTAGAGGAGATCAACCCTGACTGCTCTTTAGAAGGCCTGATACTGAAGATGAAACTCAAATACTTTGGCCACTTATTGAGAAGGAAGGACTCCCTGGAGAAGAGCCTGATGCTGGGAACAACTGATGGCAAAAGAAGAAGGGGGCAGCAGAAGATGAGGTGGCTGGATGGAGTCACTGAGGCAGTTGGTGTGAGCTTAGGTGGACTCCGGGGGATGGTGGAGGACAGGAAGGCCTGGAGGAATGTTGTCCATGGGGCCACGATGGGTCGGATGCGACTTAACAACTGAGAACACTTATATATGCATTAAACATAAGATGTTATGCATAATAATTATTAATGCAAAATGTACAAATATACATTAATAAAATTATCCCCCACTCCATCACAATGAAAACAAGAAAGGCAGCAAACAGCAATCTGACCCATTTAAAGGCCGGGGCGAGTCAAGGTTTTCAGGGCTGCGGGCCGAAGAAGTTTCCCGGGCAGCTCCTCCTGCACCGGGCGGGAAGGAAACCCGCACGCGAGGCGGGAGGCCCCCGAAGCGCAGAACGGGCCCGAGGAACCTGAGCCACGGGCAGGCCGGTGCAGCAGGCGGCCGAAAGGACACGCAGGGCCTGCGCAAAGCACTTCCCGAGGTGCTTCGGGGATCTTGGGAGGTCCCGCCATCCCCCAGCACGGAGATAAGGCAGGAGTAGCTGCGCAAAGGTTTGCACTTCCACGCGTCCCCCGGAGAAATTCCACCTGCGGCCGCGAGCAGGAGACCCGGCGCGACCGCCGCTTTCCCGGCCCCGAGGCTCTGCCCGCTCGGCCACAAACGCCCGGGCGCGCTCGGAGCGTCCGTCGCTTCCGCTTTCGCTTCCCCCGCCCCGCCCCGCGACATCTGCCCGGCAACCGCGGTCGCTCGCACCGTCCTTTTTTCCTACTGGCTGAGCAGTGGCCGCTCGACCAATCCGGCTGCGGCTTCGGCTCCCGGGGCCTGGGCGATCCGTCCGCCATGGCGCGGCTGCTGCTCCTGGTCCTGCCGCTCCTGGGGCGCCTTCCGCCGGGCTGCGGCTCCGGTGAGTCCCGCGGGGCGGGCGGGCGGGGGGGCGGCGGCGCTGGAGCGCGGTGCTGGCGCCGGGCGGGTCTGCGGCGAGGCCCTTCCGCGCTGTGCAGGAACAATAGTATCAAGAAGGAGAATGGGGAGCAGAGAGCAGCGGAGAAGCCGTCGTCGTGAACACTAAACTAGCCCATAACGCAGCAGAAAAAGCCGATAAGGACGCTGGTGAAATAGCAATCCCAGTATCGATGGCAAGGAGGAGGCCGCGAGGCCGCAAAGCATTTCCCCGGCGTGCACTGATCACGAAGGGGGCCTGCTCCCTGTCAGAATCACTCGCCACAATAGGCGGCAGGAGGAGAAGGAGCCGGTGAGGCTGGGAGGACATTCTTGGGTTAAAACTCGGTCCCCCGTGCCCGTGATTCGGCTCTGGGCAGCCCCGCACATTCTGGGTCTCCCATTTCTGTGCCGCAGTCCTTGGGTCGGGGAGCGGGCTCTGCCGGTGGGGGGGGGGGGTTGGGGGCGCTGCACCTGCGATCCCGAGTTTCCTGCCTTGGGTCCGGCGATTGCAGGCTGCCCGGGAGGGGAGGTGGGCGAGGGCCGGGCGGCTTCCCCTGAAGGAATGGGGCGCAGGCTGGGGGCGCCAAGCTCCGTCGTGCCGCGCGGGAGCTGCGGGGGCTCGCTGGCCGGGAGCGCCTTTCACAGCCCCGGTTGCAGATTGCAGCCGTTCCTGGGCCACAGCGGCGACGCTTGGAGCTTGGTGCGGCCTCTGATGGTAATGACAGCCCCTTCTGGGCAGTGTTTGCACCCACGTTCAAAGAACGGCACTGGCTGTGCGACCAGACTGGGCGTCCTGGGCCTGGTGTAAAGCCCTAAGCAAGCTGGAGCAGGTCCCTTCCAGGGTTGCTTCTCCCCTTAAGGCCTTCCACAGTCGTAGGCACTGACCGGAGCCGGGCATCTTCGGGCTTGCTCTCTCGGCATCTGCTCCAGAGGCACCTCTTCCTGCAGGCTGCCCCAGAAGGGCGGCCCAGCCTGCATGGCGTTGGCCTGCCAGTGATCACGTTGCTGGTGGTGGTGTTGATCAGTTGCAAAGTCGTGCCCGACTCTTCACGACCCCATGGACAACGTTCCTCCAGGCCTTCCTGTTCTCCACCATTCCCTGGAATCCACTCAAGCTCACGCTGGCTGCTTCAGTGACTCCATCCAGCCACCCCATCCTCTGCCGTCCCCGCCTTCTTTTGCCATCTACTGTTCCCAGCATCAGGCTCTTCTCCAGGGAGTCCTTCCTTCTCATTAGGTGGCCAAAGTATTTGAGCTTCATCTTTAGTATGTGACCTTCTAAAGAACAGTCTGAATTGTGCTCTTATTTGTGTAGTTTGTGATTCTCTATCACTGCTGTGGAGCTGTATACAAATCTGGCAAGCAAATAAAAAGAATAGAATAGTGGAGCTGGAAGGGGCATGAAGGCCATCGGGTCCTAGCCCTGTTTTTGCAGGAGGCCATGTTACACCATCCCACTCAGACGGCTGTCCAGTTTCTCCATGAATGTCTCCAGTGTGGGAGCCCCGCCCCCCTCCAGGCAGCTGGTCCCAGTGCTGTGTTGCTCTGACAGTCAGGAAGCTTTTCCTGATGGCCAGCCTGAATCTGGGTTGTCATAATTTGAACTGATTATTCTGTGTCCCACACTCTGGCATCAGCAAGAAGAGATCGCGACCTTCCTCTTTGTGACAGGTACTTATAGAGTGATATCCTCTCCCCTCCCGTCCCCTCAGCCTTTTCTTTTCAAAGCTGAACATGCCCAGTACCCTGGAGGCATTCGAGAAGCAGTTGGACAGCCGGCCGCATGGCAGGGATGCTTTGGCCTGTGGTCCTGCATGGAGCCAGGGTTGGACTTGAAGGCCTTGTAGGCCCTTTCCAGCCCGGCCATTCTGTGCTTCTCTGATTCTCCCACCCGGCTGCAATGTGCATTAATTCACCCCCGCAGCTCTTCTGTCCACACTCTTCATCCCCTGGGCAGACTCCCCTTCGCATTTTTTGCCCCAAAGGATCTTTCTCTCATGTTCTTCATGCTTTTCCCATCCTTCACATCAACCTTCTCTCTTCTTAACTCCCCTTCCTGGTCTGCATCTGAGCATCTGATTTTGTAAGCCTCCTGGGGACTTTGTAAGTATTTGGTGGCATATAAATGGAAATATAAATCAATACATTTAAATCTCATCTCTGTACCTCCCTATAAATGAGCCTCCCAGGAACAATTGACAACCTAAGGGGGGCTATTCTACAGGTATAAATTCTCCCCCCCCCCCCACATGCACTTGCACACTCAGACAGAATTGGGCCTCTTCTGGCGGGAGCTGCAGCAGGATGGGTGGCCCTCTGAGGCCCTGCAGCTCGAGGGCATGGATCCCCATCTCCAGCTCCGCTCTCTCCCCTTCCAGGCTCCCCCCACAGCGTCTTTCGCACCATCTACACGTCTGTGTCTGAGCCTGGCCCGGCGCTGCCCGATTTCACTGCAGTGGTGTACATGAATGACTTGCCCGCAGCTCACTATGACAGCGACACTAGGAAGGTTGGGCTTTATGTCCCCTGGTCGAGGAAGATGCTGGAAGAGCATCCCGAATACTGGAAGAAGTACACCCAGATGCTGCAGCAGGATGAGGTCGAATTGGTCAGTGGGATGAAGATTCTGCAGACAATCTTCAACCAGAATGCAGGTGAGCAGAGGTCAGGAGGGACTCGGTGCTGAGAGGGGGTGCTGGCTGGGAACCCCATTCCCAGCCTGGCAGGCAAGTGAAGAGGAGGGGAAGCTGGTGGGAGGGAAGCACAGCAGGAGGGGAGAGGAGCTACAGCAGAACAATCCTCTCCTGGAAAAGGTAACACCCTCCGCTGACTCAGTACGCAATATTTCCCAAGATAAATGTACATGCACTTGCTTTCCCTGCCTGCTGCACATAACGGCGCAGGTGGAGCTGCCAACGGGGAAGGGGAGTGGGAAGCGTGTTCCCGGGGCCTCAGGAGCTCCCTGCCACCCCAACTGAGAGATCCCCCAGGTGCTCCTGTTCTTTTTGGCTGCTTAGATCTCCCTCCTGGCTAGTATAGGAGGGTTCGGAGGAGATGGGCAGCGCGGCGAGAGGCCAGATGAGCTGCTGAATTGACTGCTTTATCTGCGGCACAACAAGGTTCCTCATTTTCCGGGGGATGCAGAGGTGTGTTGGTGTCCGTGTTCCAGCCTCGGAAATACCCACTAAGGCCGGAGCTGGGACTGCCTTTGTGGCGGTGGGGGGGGGGGGGGCTCCTTGCCTCTGGCCAGTTCCCCTCATGGTGAGGGGGGGGTGAGGCACCCATCCCGTGTCCTGACTCCTGGTGGGGCAGAGCAGAGCAGGGGATGCTGCCCCAGCTGGTCCAGGGCTCTGCAAGCAGGAAGGCCCACAGGGCGCGATCGGAGCGAGCAGCCAGGCAGTGCCAGCTTTGCCTCCCTGCCCGGGATTGGCCTGGCCCATGGGGGCGACAGGCGCACGCTGGTGGCCCCACTGGAGGGACACGGGGCGGCTGGAGCAGGAAGCGTCCGCCCACAAGGGAAGGAGAGAAGGCAGGGATTCCTCACACCGAGCAGCAGAATGGCAACAACACGGCTGCTGGGGCAGCCAAACCAGTGGAAGCAGGAGAGGAGAGCCTTGGTCAAGGGACATGGCGGAGGGGAAGCTCCTGGGAAGGCGACCGGAGCGAAAGAACATGGGGAGACCCTGTGTCCGAGGCAACATGGGGCCGCTTTCAGGGACCTGAGGACAGGCCTGGAGGGTGGCCTGCGGAAGAGGAACCGCAGGACGCGCCGTGCAGCAGCAAGCGAGGGGCGGAGGGTGAGCTGAGGTGAGCGAAGGAACAAGAGAACAGGGAGAGCTGAGGGAGATCTCCAGCTGCTCGGATGGGGACCCCGTGTGTTGCTGAGCTGTGCAGACTTCCTGGAGGCCTCATGAGGGACGGGGCTGCCAGGCTGCCAGTGCTGAGGAAGCCCAGGGGCACGTGCCCCTTCCTGAGTGGGGTGCAGTATTGCAAAGACAAGCATTGACTTTATGTCCGCCTTTGAAGTGTTGGGAAGGCTATCCAGGACTTTGGGGCCCAAATTGGTTCCCCTCCATCAATCCCATACTGTGCCGGAGAATCAAAAGGGTTGGAAAATTACTCCTGGTGGCTACACAGGAGGAGACAGGCTGTGGGGCAGGGGCTGGGTTGCTCCACACCAGGGCTGGGAAACACGTGCCCAGCCACAGCCCAGGGAAGGGCTTTGGGGGGCTTCAGATGGAACCTTTTGAAGGAAGGAGGAGTAAGCTCGGGTGTAACAGGAGACAAAAATTTACGCACTGCAATGGCGAGAGCAGCTGCAAGGAAGGAGCACGGTCGTAATCAGGAGCTCTTGATTAGCAGAGCCAGGCGGACGTGCGCTCGGAGTCGCAGGAAGACGCTATGTTGCGTCTCAGCGGTGTGTCGGCAGGTGACCCAGGAACCCTTCGGACAGAGACAAGTGCAACGCAACTGCCAGGCAGCCAGCATACTGAACTGGCTCCGAGCTTCCAGGGCATGGAAAGAGTGTTTTTATAGGTTGCGTGTCACCTACACAATTTCAAGGCAGTGATGAGATTCTGAATGGGTGAGAAGGCCAGGCCAATGGGGAATGACACAGAAACCTTGAAAAATGGTCGCAGGCATCAGGAAAAGGTACACGACCCATCGAGGGCTTGAGTAGCAGGTAGCAAATAAAACGATCAGGAGTTAGCGAAATCAACAGCTTTAAAATGTTGTGGAATGTTTCACAATCCAACCGGCTTCACCAAAGACGGTCCCCGCATCTGGGGGAGCCACACTCTGACTGGGAGGTCAAAGAAGAAAGACTTTCTGAATTTGGAGGGGCTTGAAATGCCGGGTGGAAGCGGGGGGCCCTGCTCCGGTGTCCCCTGACTTGTGGGTGTCTCTTTCAGGGTTCCACACCTGGCAGATGATGGCCAGCTGTGAGGTGGGCTTGGGGAGGCCAAAAGGGCAGTATTTCCAGTTTGGCTATGACGGGAGGGACTTCTTCACCCTGGATATGGAGAGCCACACCTGGAGAGCAGCCGATCCCATGGCCCAAATGATCATGAGCAAGTGGGACATAAACCTCTACTTTGCCAACCGCTTCAAGACCTACGTGGAGGAGTCCTGTGCAGAGTGGTTCCGGGGCCTGATACATTACGGCAAGGAAGAGCTGCAAAGGACTGGTGAGTCCGGAAGAAATGGGGGGCTCCATAGGGGCCCCCACATTGTCCCCCTGCCACATGTGTTCGTTTCCCCTTAAGTCCCAAGAAGAACTGGAATTAGAAAACCAGTCCAGTGCGAAGTGAGCTGGGGGTTGAACTTTCCAATCGTGCTTGCTATTTTTCCTCCTTCAACTTTCAGGGGGTTTTGTAAAGTTGGGGCGCTCGGAAGAAGAGTTCCCCCCCAACCTGATGCCGCCACCGCCTCCTCCTCCTCCTCCTCCTCAGCTAAGGGCATGAGCCCAGCAGCTCCTGGTCAAGTGCTGGGTGGGGCCCGTTCGGACTGCAGGTGGGGAGGGGCCGTGTGGGTCAGTCCTCCCCCCTGTCCGCAAAGCCCCTCCCTGCCGGTGCCCCTGCTCGAATCTAGTGAAACCCGCCCTCCTCCGCTTAGCCCCCCCCCCCACCTCCTCATGGCTGGCAGGCCAGTCCCTTCCCCACCGAGTCAGTGCCTTGTGGTTTCGATTGGATTTATTTGTTTCAGGTTTGATAATTTCGTTCTATTGTTGAATTGATCATTTTATGATTTTGCTTTTAATCATGTAAGCCGTCCTGGGACGCGATAGTGAAGGACGGCATACAAAAGTTTTTAATCCATCCATCATCAATCAGTCAGTTAATTAAAGCATCCTTTCCTGCCGTATGGGGGACTCCCTGGCTGCCCCATCCAGGCCCACACCCCATGCCCTGCTCATGCGCAACAGTCCATGCAATGGTTCTGCTACTGAGAATAGGCAGGAGTGCCGGGTCTGCTTTCATCTGACGTTTTTGATATCAAGAATTTCAGGCAAAACTTGTCTCCATGTGCAAAATGCCCCTTTTCCTTCTCATGGGAGCCACTTTTAAAAAGCCAGTGTAACAACAGGGCGTTGTGCAGGCTGCTGTCCCAAGCACCACCCTGTTCTTTAAAGGTAAGAGTAACTGGAACAGAGGGGAAATGCTCTTTCTGTCCTCTTGAATTTCTGGCTGGGCTTCTTGTTTCTAATGGGAGAGAGTCAAGACGGATTTGATCTGCGTTGCAAGTGAAGAAGTGATCGGCAACTTAGTCCAGGGAAGCAAAGAGTGGAGATTCTGGCATCCATTCCTTGAAGGACATGGCCAGAACCGGTTTCCATTTGTTGCATGGAAACATACGCAAATAATATCAGAGTGGCCTTTATGGTGAGCATCACTAGGGGAGGCACCCGGCCATAAGGAAATGCTCATAAGGAAATGCTCGCAAGCCAGGACGAGCGTTGGGCAGCTGCGCTCAGGAGGGGTGAATGCCCTGGGCAGTGCTTTTTTTGTTAAAAAAAAAAAAAAGGTGCCAGAACTCACGTCTTGGGGTCACACTTTTACACTGGTCACCGCCGGCAGTAAACACTCAGCGTGCAACCACACAACCGATCCCAAGCCGAGCGGCGCCCTCACAATCAGTGCCGACACACAAGCAGCCCGCAGGCACTATGTTAATGAATTTTGCCGCCGATCTACGCCCAGCAGGGCGATTCACAATCACTTGGAAAAATCCGTCAAAAAACGGTGCCGGAACGCCATTCCGGTGCGTTCTATGACAAAAAAAGCCCTGGTCCCGGGCCAGCCCGTGGGAGTGAGATGAGGAGGAGCGGTGCTTGATGGGCCGCTGGCAGGGAACAGCAGAGCGAAGGAGGCTAAGCAGAGCGACCCTGCGGGGACGGCCAGTGTTGTCTGTGTGAGCAAAACAAAACCCCCAGAGGTGAGGAGAGGACACCTTGGCTGTCCGGAGAGCAGCCCCCCAACAGTTCCCAGCAAGTGCAGGCAAAGGAATGCTCCTTCCCCCAGCGAACTGAGGGGGGTCTTGGCAGACAGCAGTGGAGGGACTGCTGAAGCCATCGAGAGCCATCAAGCCCCATCACCTCTGAGAGACACGGACCCCCCCCCCCCGCCCATAGACGGACACACAAGGAGAAGGGGAGTAGGCAGCCGGGAGTTGGCAATCGGAGGTGGGTCAGCTCTGGACAGGGACCGGGCTGCCCGCCTGGAGGCAGTGGGCAGGGTTCCACTGCTCAGGGCAACCAACGGACAGACGGGAGCCTGGGAGCCTTTTGTTAGCTTCTCTCTCTATAAAGTGGTTTCACAGACGGCTGTCCAACTGTTAAAACATAGCATGAAGTGATGGTGGAACAGGAGTATTTGCTGCCTGGACAGTATCAGGTTAAAACCCAGTGCCAGCTCTGAATCTTCTGCGGAATGGACTTTCGGAGCACTGTGTGTCCGTGTGAACAGAGGGCTGGGGATGTCCTCTCTGGCGGCACATGATGGACCACAGCAAAAGGGCAGAGACCCCTCGATGGCTCAGGAGGGCAAGCGCCTCCCTTGAGCTGCATCATTCCCTGGGATTATCTGGCACAACACTTTGACCTTGAGTTTGGAGTGGTTGGAAGCAACACAGCTGCAGAGACCTCCAGATATTTGCCCTAAGCTCAGGAAAAGCTGGCTGTGTGTTTTCAAAGCTCATCAGCTTGCTGAAGGGTCCTGAAGAACCCCATTCTGGGACTTAAAAAAAAAAAATCGCAGGTATTCTGCAAGGTGAAGTTGACAAGGGCTGATGGCCACATGGGAGAAGCTCCCCCTTGCCAGCTGCTGGAGAACATCTGTCGGTGCTTTTTCAGCCCCTTCAGAAATGACGGTGGCATGAAAGGCAGGCCATGTTGCCATGGAGACCCTCCCCTGCCAGGCCCCCAGGATCGGCCCTGCTTTGCATCAGGAGTCGATGGCTGAATGAGAAAAAATTCCTTCATGATTGAGAGAAGCTCCCCCTGCCAGATGCTGGAGGCTCCGTGTTAACACGGGTGTTGGTCCTTTTGCAGAGCCCCCCAAGATGAAGCTGACACGAAAGGCCGGCCAGAATGACACGGAGACCCTCACCTGCCAGGCCCATGGCTTCTACCCCCGGGAGATCGACATGCATTGGACCAGGGACGGGGAGGTCTGGCTGCAGGACACCTTCCAGGGGATCCGGGCCCCGAACTCTGACGGGACGTACCATGCCTGGGTGGGCATCAGGATCGACCCGCGGAAAGGGAGCGCTTCCGGTGCCGCGTGGAGCACGACGCCTTGCCGGAGCCCCTGAACTTGGCCTGGGAGGAGCCTGCAGGTGAGAGGCGGCAGGGGGTGCCGGAAGGGAGGGCCTCTTCCTCGGGTGGAGGATTCTGGGTGCTGAAGCTTCCCCTGCAGAAGTTGCTGGACCCAAACCCTGAGACCCCCCAGGGACAGGATAGGCTGCACTGGCTGTCCGCGGTGGGGCCATCTTGGTCCCGAATGACAGATTCAGATTTAGTGCTTCCGAACTCTGCGCATGCCCTTGGGTGACTTTCCCTCTCTCCCACCCTTAAAGTGAAATTCTGCCTCAGGCAGAAGCTGCTCACCCCCTTTCTGCCTGTGACAGTTGGCATGTTTGCAAAGGTCTGAATTATGCATTGCAAACATGTTCTGCAAGCTTCTTTTTGTGTGGTCTCCATGTTGCAGCTTCCCATGTGAGAAGAGATCTCCCACCCCAGCAAAGCGTGGCAAACGAGGGAGCGGGGGAGGGGGCCCTTCCTTGCTTTGCCCCCATTTTGCTGGCTCAAATGTTTTAACTTCAGTTCCTTTGCTCTTTCCCCCCAATTCCCCTCCAGGGGGCAACCCGGGGCTCATTATAGGATGCGCTGTGGGGGCCGTCCTGCTGCCAGCCCTGGTTGTTGGGATCTTCTGCTTCAGTAAGTAATGTGTGAATGCATTTCCTGGGAGTGGGAGAAACATTGGGCAGGTTCGTACTGGTCCGGCCCCATGGGTGTCTTTCCCACGAGGTTGTTGTCACAGTACTAGTTGCCATTTTTTATCATGCGTCCCACCGTGGGCACTCCCCACAGATTGCCATTATGTGTGGGTCTGGCCAGGGTAGGGTTAACAGAGCAACGGGATAGCTGTGGGTTTAGGGTTGTGGATAGTCTGTTAAGCTCATAGTGACCTCCCTTTCTGGATTTCAGTGCAAGGACAAGCTGTGGAGCATGCCTTGCACTTGAACGACAAGCCCAAGGGTTAATTACCCAGAGGTAATGGGCTGGATGAGGGCCAATAAACTGAAGCTCAATCCAGACAAGACCTGTTGGTTGGCTGATTGGGCTTCGGGGAAGGTGAATTGAACTTAGTCCTGAATGGGGTTGCACCCTCCTAGGGACAAAGTCCGCAGCTTGGGAGTGCTCCTCGACCCAGAGCTTTCTTTGGAAGCTCAGGTGACAGCAGTGGCGAGGAGCGCTTTCTTTCAGCTTCGGCTGATCTATCAGCTGCGCCCTTACCTGGAGAACGACTGCCTGGCGACAGTGATACATGCGTTGGTGACTTCCCGACTTGACTTCTGCAATGCTCTCTGCATGGGGCTGCCCTTGAAAATGGTCCGGATACTTCAACTGGTTCAAAATAGAGCTGCCAGGTTGCTGACGGGGACTGGGCGTTATGCTCCTATGACCCCAGTTCACCGTCAGCTTCACTGGCTTTCCATTGAAGTCCGGGCCCAATTCAAGGTATTGGTTATGACCTATAAAGCCTTGAACGGCTTGGGCCCTGTTTACCTGAAGGAGCGCTTACGTCCGTACTTGCCCGCCCGCCCCTTGAGATCAGTGGGAGAGGCCCTTCTCTGAGAACCCTCCATGAAGGAAATTAGGAGGGTGAGTACCCAGAGGAGGGCCTTCTCTGCGGTGGTGCCCCACCTATGGAATACGCTCCCCAGAGAGGTCCGCCTGGCGCCGTCGTTATTTGTTTTTTGGCGCCAGGCCAAGAGCTTTTTATTTACACATTATTTTAATTGTTAACATTATTTATTAGTTTTAATTTCGGGCCAGGGTGACTCAAATTATATTTATATTTATTTATGTTGTATTATTCATTTATGTATGTGAGCCGCCCCAAGGCTTCGGTGATGGGGCGGCATAGAAGTCTGCTAAATAAATAAATAAATAATGAATAAATTAGCAACATGGAAATAGAGCCCAGCGGTCCCCTGGGCCATCTAGTCTGACCCCCGGCTCCACTCATGCAATCCCCAACACGTGGTTGTCCGATCGTTCCTTGAATGTCCTCACTGATGGGGCCTCCACCACCTTCCATACTTCCCGACATCCCACCTGAATCCTGGTTCCTTGAGCTTTGCCCCATTGGAAGGCATCCTGCCCACCACTGCAGGGGCGAGCAGGTCACAACTCTCTCCCGTGTGACATCCTTCACATCCCGCGGCTTGCCATGTGGTGTGGTCCCGGTCCGTGTGTGTCTGGGGGTGCTCCATTTCCTTCAAGTTTACCCTTTGGGGGAGTCCAGATAAGTCGGGGAGCGGGACTGCTGTGCATCCCTCAGGATTCCTTCCTGCCTCAGGGCAGCTTGATGCTTGGGGAGAGTTCCCCCTTGCTCTTTGGGGGTGTTGAGGCATCTCAGTCGAACCCCCTTGAAGCTTCTTGGTGAAGCAGCAGCACAAAAAAGCGGCCCGCCGGATAATCAGCACCGCCCCCCCCTCCCGACCCCTCCAGATCATATTCTCAAAAGCTGCCGGAACGGTCCTCCAGGTGGTGTTCAGAAGAAAGGGCCAGAAGCAGTGGCGGCCCTGGTGGGGATCCGTGCCAGTTACTGGTTGCTAAAGGAAGCGTTTTTGTGCCCCTGCTGTTTGCAGAGAGCTCTGGGGCCTGCTGCCCGGGAGGCGGTGAGGGAGAGCGGGGCAGGGGGTGGCCTTTGTGACTGCCCATGGTCCGCGTTGGGTGGCCTCCGACCTGAAGTTCCGCCTGTGTTTGTGCTTTGACAGGAACCCGCCGGAAAGGCTACAGAGGAGCATCGCGTGAGTCTTGCCTTCTCTTCTTGCATGCTTACGCCAACCCAGGGAGGGTGGCTTTAGGGGGCAGGGAGCGGAGGGTGGAAAGGCGAGCTGAAGAGCGGAGGGAGCCCTGGCTGGGTTCCGGGTCCTGGTGGAAAGATGCCTTCCGGACCCCAGGGCTTCTCCCGTAGGCGGAACATAGGACTGGCCTGATGCACTGACTTCTCAGAGGCTTGGTCTCCCCTGCCCAGTGGGCTGGGTGCCTTCTCTACTGGCCTGCCACCAGGGCCGCCCCAAAATAGGGACGTGTTGCATGGAACGGGGGGTGCATGCCCCCCATCCATTACCCTTTCCCCCCAGAAAAGTTCCATTGGAATCCGGTGCTTGGAAACACTTTCCATAGATAGATTTCAGTAGATGAGGAGTACTTGGCTCAGCAGTACTGCAAGTGAGGCGGCTCTTGGGATTGTAGATCACAGGCTGAGTCTGACTCCGCAATTTGATGTGGCTGCGGAAAAGGGCAAAGGTTATCTTGCGTTGCATTAATAGACGGAGCACTTCGGATTCCTGGTTATTCAACACTGGTTGGGCCTCATCTGTGCCCAGTTCTGGGTAACACAGTTGAGGAAAGGTGCAGATCAGCTGGGAAGGGTTCAGAGATGGGGAACAGGGATGGTCCCGGGACTGAAAGCGGAGCCTTCTGTGGAGAGATGGAACGAACTGGGCACCTTTAGCCTCGAGAAGAGAAGACTGAAGGGAGCTAGGATAGGGCTCTACCAGTTCCTGAAAGGCTGTCACAAAGAGGAGGGCCAGGGGCATCCCAGAGTGCAGGACAGGAAATAACGGGCTCCGGTGACAGGAAGCCAGATTCCAGCTGGACCTCAGGAAGACCCTCCTGCCTGTTACAGCGTTAAAACAATGGGACCAAGGACCCGGGGAAATGGTGGGCTCTTCCACACTGGAGGCATTCAGGATGCAACTGGACAGCCATCTGAGAGGGACGGTGTGACTTGGTGTCCTGCACTGAGCAGGGGGCTGGACCTGATGGCCTTCTGGCCCCTTCCAACTCTGCTATTCTAGGATTCTGGGATTGAAAAAAAATCTTTTAATAAGTCATATATAGATAAATGTTTTTGCGATATGTTTAGACTGTGGCCAAAAGAGTTAGGCTTGGCTGCTGAGAACAGTTTGTGGGTGTGTCTCTGAAGCAGCCAACCCGGTTCCCTCCTACTCAGAGACCAACGCAGCTCTCTCTCCTCTCCAGGAACTGAAGTGCCCGTTTGATTTCATCAGCCTGGCACCCATTTCTGTCCCCTTCCACCCACCTCAGTCTTGGAAGAGCCTCTGCGTCACATCCAAGAATCTCGGCTGCCACCGGGAGGGGAAGCTCCCTTCTCACAGTGAGCTGCATCCGAGCCACCCACATCCCTGCCCTCTCCCTGATCCCGGGCACAAGGCAGCCCAGCCTCGCGCCCTGGAGGACCCCTGGGGGCTCCGCGGGCTGAGATGGGGCGCCTGGTGGGATCCTTTCTGCACGTCTTGGGGACCGGCAGGTCTTCCCGCAGACGTCGGTGCTTCCGCATCCTGACTTGTACAGACATCTTCAGTCCAGTGTGGTGTCAGTGGTTAAGAGCGTGGGACTGGGACTCAGACAACCTGAATTCTATTCCCCGCTCAGCCATGGAGCCAACTGGGTGACTTTGATTAGCGTTCACTTTGATTAGTACAAGGCAGATTGTAGTGGTGGTAGTGGTGGGGGGTGTTTTCAGGGCATTTGAATCATGCAAATGAATTTATTTATTTAAAGGATTTCTATCTTTATCCAAAATGGATATGAATATGGATGGAGACATTCCTTCCAGTTGCCCCATTCATTGAGTGGAATTGCAGATAATAAGAAAGAAGAGTTAGAGAAGCCAGAGAGAGAGAGAATAGTCAGATGAAAAAGTAAAGCTGTGGGAGGGGGGCGGGGGGGGGGAGAAGCCAGAAAGCACAAGGAAAAGCCCGAGTGAGTTGTGGCTTCTCCCACCATGCTCATGGCTGCCGCCTCAACCTTTAGAGCTGACAATCGGGCACCTAGGACATGTTCTGAGAATGGCAGCTGTGCCCAGGAAATTTGGAGATCCCTGAGCTAGAGAAGATCTGAGATTTTGTTATGATAGCAAAATTAACTCTTTTTATTAGACCGACGGGGGGAAATCAGTTTGACACACTGCAGAAGATTAATCAAATTCTATTGAATTCTGTGAAATGAATACTGAATATATATTTGTTTTTTGGAAATTTGATTTAATAATGTAACAATCTAGATCATTATTGATCGAGTTTTTGCTTTGCAGAAGGATGAATAAACAGAATTTAATTTGTAATTTCTGACTTAAATCTGCCCAGGGAGTTGAGTAGGGTACAGAGTGCTGTTTCGTCTGTCCGGCTTTCCTTCTGGTGGAGACAAGCCTGAGACGGAATGGTGCAGGGATCCGAAGGTTGGGGTGAGGTGGCTGCTCTTTGCTCTCCCCATTTCCTTGTCCCAAAAGAGGTTTGTGGCGGGGTGGGAGGGGGGGGAGCTAGCGGTCTCCCTGGTTGTGGTATCTCTGGAGGGCAAAAGCAGCTTCTCTTCTCTCCACTGTTGGAGGAAGAAGTGAAGGATTATCTGACTGTGAAGACCCCTTTTGCAAGAAGGCTCATCCTGTTTGCATCTGGATTCCGAAGGATGCGTTATTTTGGTCCTGAGATGGACTGAGTTGTGTTGCACTCAAATGCTCACTATATCATTACATGCTCCTATTTTAAAACATTGATCAAGAACAAGTGAATGTATCTAAGACAATCATAGAATGAATTGGTGCCGTAGTATTTGTGGACAGATGTTAAAACAGCTGAAAAGAAACAAGAGCAAGTTTTGTGCGTACATGGCCAACGCAGCTTTCTGTGCGCAGGGGCTTCCCCCCAGTGCAGAGCAGTGCCAGCCCAAATCTGCCCTCTTTTCGTCCCAACTTTTCATATTTGCCTCTGTATTGTCTTTACTTCCACACGTTCACAGACATTTTCCCCTTGAGGCTGCGGTCCTGTGGCCTCCAACATTTTCCAGTGAGCTCTAGGATTATTTGAAATCTCAGCTCTGAGATCCTGTGATCCGAAGCTGGGAATCCAGAGGCCAAATCCCCACGCCGCTCCCACTTACAACCAAACTATGCTGCGCTTTTGGGCTGAATTAGCAGCAGGGCTGTAGGGATTTTGGGTGGTGGTGCAGGGGGAAATTTGAATTGGGCCAAGAGCAAGAGGACCAAGTCATGAGCTGGGCTGTCACATTACTGTTCTGCATGGTCACAGATTTTGGGTGCCGTTCCGTGGCCTAGCGACATATTTCGGGGCTGAATTAATAGCAGGGCTATAGAAATTGTGTGCAGTGGAGTTGGGGATATCTAAACTGCACAGGGTGAGAGAAGAACGGGTTGCACACTGGACTGTCACTCAGCAGAACTGAAAACAGCTCTGTGGGGTGTTTTGCTTAATTCGACTCCCAAGTCAGCAAACCAGAAGATTACTATCAATGTCTTCCACCTTGTTTTGAAATGAGAATGAGACTTTTACAATTTTCCAACACCTGTATGATCTGAAGCAGAAAAGCAGAAGACAAGCATTAGATTCTGTTTTTCCGTTTATTCTACCTCCTTCGCACTTTGGCCAGACCCTAAAAGAAACATTTCATCCATTTACTTCAAACTATTTTAGGCTTTTCAAGGGTAGATCCCTCCCAAGTCGGAATACAAAATGATAATAAAAAACAGGCAAAAACAAATGTAAACATAATAACATACTACAAAAACAATGTCTGTAAATCAAACCAGAAGCCCAGAATTGACACTGGGTGTTCCAAGCCTTCCTGAAGACCCGCAAAGGTAGGACCTGAAGACCAGGGAAGAACCTGCCCAGGCTGCGTTCTCCTTACCTGGCCAGTCTTCGTTCAAGCGGCACTAACAAGCCATGACTTCTTGACCACAAACAGCCCCCTGCAGCCACACTCAAGTCTGGGATCCTTCACCTGCATCCTTTGGGAAATTTTAAGAACCGGGCAGGGCTGGCTCCTTCCCGAAGGAACCTTGCCAGATTGCCTCCAGGCTCTAGAAGGAGACATCCCCAAGAATCATGGTCCCAGGAATTTAAAGACTAGCAATGTGCCTGCAATGGATTTCGGCAGAAGTGCTCCATGCGGAAACGGAGCGGCGCTGGGCAACAGCCAGGCAGCCTTCTTCTGCACTGGCTGCCGCTTCTGGGCAGCCTCAAAGATTTATTTATTTATTTGTTTGTTTAGAAACCGTCTATGCCGCCCCATTCGCCGAAGCCTCGGGGCGGCTCACCATCATAAATAACAGAAATATAAAACAGTATAATGTAAGAATAAGTCGCTCTGGCCAAAAGATTGATTGATTGATTGATTAAATAAATAAATAAATAAATAAAATTAACAATTACAATAATGCTTGAATAAAAAAGTTCATCCCACACAGAGTCCCTTGCAGTAATCGGTCGTGAAGATAACAATGCCAGGACATCATGGGCAAGCTACCTTTCTGCTAGCAGCGGTGTTCAAAGCCAGGCAGTATAAGATGCTGATAAGGCTACAAGAATGGGCTGGCTCGGCTACATAATTCTTCCAAATGGAGCCCTTTTCTTTCAAGGTTTTTTTGTATGGCTTTTCACTGCAAAATCTTGATGTTTTAAAGCCACAAACCCGGGTCTCTGAAATAGCGGTAGTTAGACAGTGCAGCTGCCTTTTTTCCAAAGGGTTACTATAGCAATATTACTCAACTTTCCTTGGAAAGCAACAGGCAACAATTGCACAAGAGTTCTGACATCTTTTCTTCCTCTCCAGCTGCCAGAGACACAGCCTTGGACTGCAAACTGCATCTTGTTTTGCTGGCTTTACAGACTTCTCTAATTAGCCTATTTCCTGTGCCAACTACAGAAATTCCTAGCTTGTTCTGAAGAAAAAAACGAACTGATTTGTGTTCTTAGCTTCTTTTTGTTTACACACCCGTTTCTTGCTTGCAGGGTTTGTCTTCCTGGAAGGATGGGGTGTGAGGGAGAGAGGGGGAGAGGGAGGGGGAGAGGGAGAGGGAGAGACGTAACAAGACATGCTTGGGTCTTCTACACCCAAAGCTCCTGATGCCCGTGCAAGAGAGGGACCATGCCAGCCCTAACGTGCTCATCCGGGCAAGGGAGGGACCATGCCAGCCCTAACGTGCTCATCCGGGCAAGGGAGGGACCATGCCAGCCCTAACGTGCTCACCCGGGCAAGGGAGGGACCATGCCAGCCCTAACGTGCTCATCCTTCACGCTGATGGAGGCTCTTGATGCAGGCCAGGCGGTGGAAAACCCACGTTCTGCCTGCAGGGATGCAGGACATCCCGCTGGCTGCAAAGGGGAAGAGGGGGCATTCGCATCCACACAGGCTGGCTGTGTGCTTCTTTTGCTGTCACAGGTGCGTGGGATCTTCAAGAGCAGCTGGAAGAGGGAGGCCAGATTTCCGGCTCAGCCACGGCTCCATCTGCAGTACGGACGGATGCTGCCAAACCACCCTGCAGGGCTGTTGTGAATATTATTCAGAGCGGTGTCTATAAAGTGCGTTGAATGCTGGCAATATTCTATGTAAATGGCTAGTAGTAAGGATAATAACTTTTTAGTTTAGCCTTTGCCAATTTAAGAGGGGAGAATCATTAATTAATTGAAATGTTTAAAAGTCGTGCTTCATCCTTATATTGCCAAAGAATAAAATTACAGTGTATACATAAATATGTATTAAATTTTAGATGTTTGTATAAACTTTACTCATAATAAATGTTAATTATAATAAATAATAATAAACAGAATAATTAGGATGCTGTATTTTATTTTGCTCTTTTCTGTTTACTGTCAAACCATCCCAAGACCTTGGTAGTGGACAGTATTAAAAGTCTTAAATTAATAAATAAATAAAATCAATATTTTATTGTGCATAATACCATTGTGTTAAACTACAACGCTATTATACATTAATAGGAAAAATATACATAATGCAATTTTTTTCTATTGAAAACCTCCACCCCAAGCACATTGTCATAACAAAAGTCACGAGGGCTGAAATACAATGGGGGAAGAGACAAACCAACTGGGTGACTTTGGGCCAGTCACAGACTCTCAGCCCAGCCCACCTCACAGGGTCGTTGTTGTGGAGGTAAGACTGACAGCAGGAGGATGATGTAAGCCACTTTGAGCTAGTTGTGAAAAAGGCGGGATATAAATCAAATGCATGAATGAATGAATGAATGAGAGGCAGACCAGATGAAAAATAAATTTCAGAAGATTATCTTGTGCAATGTCTTATTTCAAAAGCACTAAAGCATTTCAAACTCTATCCATTCCCCCCAAATGCTCTGGAAAATCCAGCGTGCTCTTGGAAGGACCCAGCACGGTGTCGCTCTCTCGCTTGGCAGTCGCTCGGCCCCCAAAAGTCGCTCGTTATTTGTTTTTCGGCGCCAGGCCAAGACCTTTTTATTTAAACGCTATTTTAACTGTTTATTTTATTTATTGATTTTAGATCTGTGGCCAGGATGTCTCCAGTATTTTAGGTATTTTGTATAGCAATGTATTTATGTATTGGAAGCCGCCCCGAGGCTTACGCGAATGGGGCGGCATACAAGTTGCCCAAATAAATAAATAAATCAGGATGTCTCCAGTATTTTATGTATTTTGTATAGCAATATATTTATGCATGTATTGCAAGCCGCCCAGAGGCTTACGCGAATGGGGCGGCATACAAGTTGCCCAAATAATGAAATAAATACACAAACAAACGCTCCGCCGACTTCCGCCGCGCGACTCGCAGGCGCTTCGGTTCGCACGTAACGGATCCGGCCTGGGAACTCCCGGAGCGGAGCGGAGCGGAGCGGAGCAGCGCCGCGCCGCTTTCCTCTCCTCTCCTCTCCTCTCCGCGGAAGCAGCCTCGGTTCCCCCTTTGGGCGGACGGTTCTCCTGCGGCCAATCCGGCGCTCGGCGCGACTCCGCCGAGCGAGGCGATTGCGCCACTTCCCGGGAAGCCCGCACTCGCCGCGGCCGGCGCTCGCCATGGCGCGGCTCTCGCTGCTCGTCCTGCCGCCGCCGCTGCTGCTGCTGCTGCTGCTCCCGCTCCCGCCGGGCTGCGGCTCCGGTGAGTCCCGCGGGCGCGGGCAGCCTCGGGGTGGCTGATCGGGGGGGGGGGGGGGAGGGCGCGCGGAATTTGAACCGCGCTCGCGACGTCGGCGTGGCTCTGGGGCACCGCGATTCCTGGAAGCACGCTAGTGCGAGCAGAAGGCAGCGTCAAGATAAACAAAGCAGAGCTAACGGGAAGCAAAATGCTAGGAAGCATTTCTCTGGAAAGCAGGAATAATGCGAGGAAGCAGAAAACAGTATGTCCGCGGGAAAGGACGCCAGCGCGGAGCGGGAGAGCTTTTCGGCTGACGCTGCCGTCCAGGCTTTCTTTTGGACGTCTCTAAAAAGCTTTCAGGATCCGCCGCCCGCGTCCGAGATTTTGCGCCAGGCACCCCCGCAAGACGGCGGGTCTGTCGCTTTTTCGTTGTGCGGGATTTGGGGAGGCGCCGCCTGACGTCCCGAGTTTCCCTGCCTGGCACCGATGTGTGTGGCCGGCTGCCTGGACGGGAAAGTGGACGAGGGCACGTGAACTGTGTGAACGCGGGCAAGGCGAGGCAGAGGCGCTGTGAGCAAGGGAGCCCCGGTTCCAGGGAACTAGCCGGCGGCCTGGCCCGGAGGGGGGCTTCCCTCGAAGGAAAGCGGTGTGCGCTGCGCATGCGGAGGCCGGGGGCGCCGTCCCCAGCTCCGGCCCCAGGGCCCTGGATCAGGACAGCTCGGTCCCGGCGAGGCAGGCCTTGCCAAGACCGACTCCGGATTCCAACGAGGCCCGCTTTGCTAGGGTGCGCCTGGCCCCGAAGCCAGCACAGAAGGCGGGGCGCGACGATTCACACGGGCCTCTCCTGGGCCCGCGGCGAGCGCCAGGCGGGAGCAATCCCGGGACTGGCGATCGCTGAGCCCCCCGGCTTTACTTTGCTCGGCTTGAGAGCGCTTTGCAGGCGGCGGGTCCCTGCCAGGAAACTCGCGGGGCGGCGTCGCTTCGCTTTCGTAGTTCTCGCCCCCATCGCAGCCGTGCGCTGCGGCCTTCGCCCAGCAACCGCGGTCGCCGCCGCGGTTTATTTATTTATTTTATTTATTTAACATATTTGCATGCCGGCCCCTCGCAGAAAAAGCCTCGGGGCGGCTAGCAACAGTCATACATATGATTACAATAAAAATAATGCACCATTTAAAAACTTTCCTAATGGCTGAAAAAACTTTTCCTAATGGCTGAATATTAATCCCTCGGCCATTCCCGGCTCCTCTCGAGGCTCCCGGGGAGCGGCGATCCTGCTAGACACGCAAGTGGGCTGCGCTGCGGCGGAGTCCGCGTTGGCTCCTGCGCTGCTTTTGCGCCCGTTCCTGCAGCTGGTGCTGCGGCTGCGCCTTCAGCCCTGGGGAGCCCCCCAAGGAGTGGGAAATGGAGGGTGGGCAGCCTTTGACGCCCCACTCCTTGGGATTGTGCTAATAACCGTCACTAGAATCAGAAAATAGTGCAGGAATGATCCTTAATAATGAAATGGATTATAACACAGGAGATGTAGCAGAAAAATCTGATGAAGATGAAGATGCAACTCAATCCTAATAGTAGCAAGAAGTATATATTAATGCCAGAATGCATTTCTGTAGGATTAGTGAGAAGCTGATATCTATCACCATAAATTACATGCAAGGAGGAGGAAATTAAGCCAATGAGCGTGAATGGAAATTCTTGGCTGAAAAGCAGTCCAAGCTTTCCTTTTATGTGATGCGGTTTGTGTGAAACCCTCCAGGACCCACCCCTCCTGTCCAAGATTTTCCTCAAAGCAGCGCCACAGACGCTGGGTCTGCCACTTTCTGGCACTTCAGAAGGTTTGGGGGGATTTTCAGCTGGAAATCCCAAGGTTTCCTGCCTGGGATTCTGGTTTCTGGGTGACTGCAGAGCCAGGGCGCTGGGAGGGGAAGTGGATCAGCTCACCCAGTGAATTGCTGTGAGCAGGTGTTGTGCTTGCATGTTCTGGAAGGCTCCTGGGACATGCATGAGAGGCTGACCGTTTTGACAGGGCTGACAGCTCAGGCCTGATAACGAGAGGGGTGTTGGAATGGACCCAGTTCCAGCTGCGCTCCGAGGCCCTGGTGCCCACCTGTGCCCGCTGTGGGAGAGACGAGTTCAAGGGCAGCCAAGGGGCCCAGTCAACCCGCCCGTGGGAATGAGCAAGAGCAGCAACATCCCGAGGGAGAGATCTGGAGATGGGGAGTCTATCGGATGGGGAGCTCCAGCCTCCTGAGGAGGTGGTCCCCACAGTCCGTCGTCACAGCTGTTGGGTGGCCCAATTGGGGTCCCAGAGGGTGGAGCACAGGGGTGGCCAGCTCCACAGTGCTGCTCCACCCAGGGACAGATGCAGAAGAATTCATAAGGACTTTGGATGAAGGATGCCAGAGAAGGTTCGAGATTTCACTTTGTGTATGCTCAGAGACTTACAGGTAAAATAAAGATGTTTGGCAAGAAGTGCAGGTGAGACTGTTACTGCTGGGAGGGAGAAACTTGGCTCGCAACAGTCAGGTATGGGAAAGAGCTTGCACCACATGTTGTTTCCATTATTGGCTCACTCCCCACTGACATGAACCAGGCGCCTTCCGTGTTGCTCTTTAAACATCTGCTCCAAACCCCGCTGGATCGCAGTGGGCTGCCTGTGATCATTTTCTGTGCTTTTATTTCTGTACTTTGTGTTCCCGTATCATCTGTAAAGCACGGTGATGTTCCACGGAAAAGCAGTAACAGACACACAGGATAAATTTTCAGGTGCATTAAGCACATCGATGCGGGGGGGAATGTTCAGGCCTACAGTCCGGCAGCTTTCTGTCTCCGCTGCTCCCACTGATGCTGGGAGGATGGGGACGCGTCGCTCACCAGCGGTGTGGCCTGGGCCAGTGGAGGGAAAGCTGCTCTCAGTCATACAAGCTCCGCTTGCTTTTGGCCACTCTGGGCATGGGGCTTAGCGGCCTTTCGACTTAACTGAGGCACAGGATGTCATGCAGGTTTGCTGGAGATGCTACACCTTGCTAGGTGTTTACCAAACCCAAGAACAGGCCCCATTTATACCCACTGATGAGCAGAAGGGGTTTGGATGGCACCCCATAGCCCCTAAGGCTGGCCTTCCCCCTTTTCCTTCCTCCCACCCAGGCGGGATGCACTTCCATCCACCCCCACAGCTCCATTTTCATCTGGAATCTAACTCCCTGCTGCAAACTCTGCTTCCTCATTTTTGCCTTAAGTAATTTTTCTTTCTTGTTGTGCCGTCCTGCCTTGCTTCCACATCAGCTTTGCTCTCTTCTTAATTCCTCCTCCTGGCCTGCTTCCTGAGCATCTCGCTTTCCTCTTAGTATTTCTTTATTTTTAAATTTCATTGCTGTACTACCCCGCATCTTAAGCTTTCAGGGCTAGTTTACTACCAAAGGGGATTTATTCTATGACTATAAAGCCTCCCTCCCTCCTCTCCCTCTCCTCTCCTCTCTCTCTCTCTCACACACACACACACACACACAATTAATTGAGTGTCTCCAAAATGGAAGGTGCAAGGGGATGGGTAGATCTTTAAAACCCTGGAGTTTGAAGGTGGGTTCCCCATTTGTTTGCAGATCCCCCTCACTGTTGTGAGCCGAGATGCCTTTTTCCAACAAACAACATTCACATTCCTTTTCCTTGCCAACATTCTTCATTGCTTCCAGTACAAATCACCCAGATCGGTTCTCTGAGCATGCACAGAGCAGTGTGTTGAACCCCAATCTAGCAATTACCTCCAGCTACCCTCCTCATGAACCTAGCTGCGTCCCAACCTTTGGGAGGGGTCTCTGGAGGCGAGTGCACCTCCTCTCCACACCCTGCTCATCTGATTGGGTCTCTCACCCCTGCTGGCACCTTGCCATGGTGTTCCGCTCAGGGCTGGTCCACAGCTGGGCCCGTATCACTGGATGTACACCTGGGTCATTCCCATGACTTGTCTAGTTGAGCTAATCTCCTCCTCGTCCTCCTCCTCCTCCTCCACGCCAGGACCTTGAGCTCATCCATGCTCTCCAGTCTCACTGAGACATTCCCACCCTCCAAGCTGGAATCAGCGCCTGTGATGTGGCTAGTGGCCTGTGGGAGCATTGGCCCGAGCCTGCCATCCCTCTTGCTCCCAACACTTAACTGCTCTGCTCGCTCCCCTCCCAGACTCCTCCCCCAGCATCTTTCGCACAGTCTACACGGCTGTGTCTGAGCCTGGCCCGGGGCTGCCCCAGTTCACGGCTGTGGTGTTCGTGCACGACCTGCCCATCGCTCACTACGACAGCAACACGGGGAAGGTCTGGTACGAGGCCAAGTGGATGCAGAAGATGCTGGAAGTGCATCATGAGTACCAGCGCAAGTACGAGCAGATGCTGCAGCGGGATAAGGCCGACTTCATCGCTGGGCTGAGGGCTGTGCAGGCCGCCCACAACCAGAGTGCAGGTGAGCGGAGGGTGGAGGGGCTCGGTGCTGAGGGGGGTGTTGGCTGGGGCCCCATTCCCGGGCCGGCATGCAGGTGAAGGGGAGGGGAAGCTGTGGGAGGGAGGTGTAGGAGTTAAGGATGGCTGAGGAGCTGCTGCAGAATGAATCCCTCCTAGAAAAAAGCAAGCCCACTATTCCGCCCCCACCCCAGTAAGCAATGTTTCCTCCTTCCCACATACGCACGCTTTTCTTTCCCGCCCTAGTAATTGTGCAGCTGCAACTGCAAAAGGGAGGCATATTTGAAAAGCTCTGCCAACATGACTTAGAGCTCTTGTTCTGCCGCCAGCAGTTCTCCTTGACTTCATAAAAGGCTCTGCGATGATCTGGAAACAGAAGAAGGAAGGCCAGGCGACAATAGCAGAGTGTGGGGAGTTAACACGACGTTGCGGGGGTGGCATCGGGAAGGGGAAAACGGAGCATGTGCTGAGGCTAGAGCGGGGTGCTGAAAGCAAGCAAAAAGCCTTCTTCACCTGCACAGGAAAGACGTGTTGCTTCAGCTACGCAGTGGAAGATGACAAAGAAAGGGGAGAAGGGCTTAATTCCTACCTTGGCCTGATCTTCTCTAAAAAGAGGGTCTGTGAGCTTCCTGGCCAAGGTGAAGAGGCAGGATCACAGCTTGGGATTGATAAGCACGTGATCATGAACACCTCATTCCTGTGACTGAGTTCGGATCTCCAGGGCCCGATGAACTCCATCCCAGAGCCATAAGGGACTTGGAGCTAATGGAAGAACTCTGAGAACTGCTCTCTATTATCTCTGAGAAATCATGGAGGGCAGGGGACTGGCCAGATGACTGGAGAAGGGCTAATGTTGTCCCCATCTTCAAGAACAGAAGAGAAGAAGAAGCTGGGAGCTGCAGGACAGTCGGTCTGAGATTATCCCGGGAAAATCCTGGGGCAGATTCTAGGGCATGCAGTCTGCAAACACCTTGAAACAGTGCATTGAGGACTAGAAGCAGTGCAAGAACGAACGCAGCCAGACGTCTCTGATCTCGCGTATTTGATCAGGTAGCCTCCCTTGTGGACTGTGGACAGAATGCATGTTGCCTTCAGCAAAGCTTTTGTTATCCCAATTGACAAACTAGCGAAATGTGGGCTAGATGCAGTCAGGTGGATCCACGGTTGGCTACAGGATCGGACTAAAAGAATGCTTATCAATGGCACCTCCTCAAACGAGAGAGGGGTCACTGGTGGGGCTCTGCAGAGTCCAATGCAGGGCTCAAGTGCTATTCAATATTTTTATTAAGGACTTGGACAGAGGTGCAGGGAATGCTGATCAGATTTGCAGATGACACAAAATTGGGTGGGATAGCTAATACTCCGGAAGACAGAAACAAAATTCAAAGTGATCTTGATAAGTTGGAGCACTAGGCCAAAATCAGCAGAGGGAAATGTTCGAAGGATGGGTTGAAGTCGCATCCGACCCGTCGCGACCCCATGGACAACATTCCTCCAGGCCCTCCTGTCTGCCACCATCTCCCGGAGTCCACCTAAGCTCACACCAACTGCCTCAGTGACTCCATCCAGCCACCTCATCCTCTGCCGTCCCCTTCTTTTGCCATCTATTGTTCCCAGCATTAGGCTCTTCTCCAGGGAGTCCTTTCTTCTTATTAGGTGGCCAAAGTATTTGAGTTTCATCTTCACTATCTGGCCTTCTAAAGAGCAGTTCGGGTTGATCTCCTCTAGGACTGACCAGTGTGATCACCTTGCGGTCCAAGGGACTCGCAGGAGTCTCCTCCAGCACCACAATTCAAGGCCTCAATCCTTTGGCGCTCGGCCTGCCTTATGGTCCAGCTTTCACAGCCATACATTTCAACTGGGGAAACCATAGCCTTGACTATACACACTTTTGTTGGCAGGGTGATGTCTCTGCTTTTTAGGATACTGTCTAGATTTGCCATAGCTCTCCTCCCCAGGAGCAAGTGTCCTTTAATTTCTTGGCTGCAGTCCCTGTCTGCGGTGATCTTGGAGCCCAGGAAAATAAAATCTGTCACTAACCCATGGACAGTACCAAAAGGCAAAAAGACGGAACTGTAATAGGGACAAATGCCAAGTCCTGCATCTAGGAAAAAGAAGCAAAATGCACAGTGACCAATGGGAAACTATTTGGCCAGCAGGATCTCGGAATTGTAGATCATAAGCTGAATCTGAGCCACAAATGCACTGTTACTGCTAAAAATGGCCAATGCTATTTTGGACTGCATTAATAGGACTGTCGCTTCCAAATCATATGAAGTCATGGTTCCACTTAGCTAGCACTGGGTAGGCCTCATCTTGAATACAGCATCTAGTTCTGGGCACTGCATTTTAAGAAAGATACAGACAAGCTGGAAAAAGTGTGGGCAAGAAAGATGAAAAAAGAACATGTACAGGAAGTGGAAGCAGGGCCAGGCCACAACTGAAGAATTTAAGCAAATAGCAAGTAATTGCAGGGACAGCATCAGGAAGTGCAAAACAGGAAATGAACTGAGAATAGCAAGGGATGCAAAGAACAACAATTATGCCTCACACGGGGCAAATTATCAAAAAGCGGACTAGAGAGAAAAACCATTATGTGGATCCAAAACTGGCTGCTAAATCAGATACACAGAGTGCGCATCGATGGCACCTTCTCAGATTGGAGGAAGGGACCTAATTTCAGTCCTGGGCCCAGTGTTCTTCAACATCTTTACTAATGATTTAGAGGAGGACGTACAAGAAATGATCCTCAGATTTGCAGATGTGATAACCCTACAGATTTGCAGACTGGGTGGAATAGTGAACACTCCAGAAGACAGAATTAAGATTTCAGGGTGATCTCACTAAATTTGAATGCTGAGCGAGTCGCTTTTTTCCTCAGCTCCACACAAACTTGCTGAGTCCCTCCTCACTATCATTTCCAAATCACTCTTGTCCTCTGAGCTTATTCGCCAGTCAGTCAAAATGGCATTTACCGGGTCCCATGCAGAAATAGTCAAACTGCTTCCTTCTCTCTGCCCTCCCCTTCGGATTGTTGCTAAGCAATTTAGGCGCAGGCCTTTGACAGTAACGAAGCAAGGCCTCAGCTCAGGCCTGCTCGGATACTTCATCGCCTCCGACCTCTCCGTTCTCGCCATTCCACCCCCAAGCACAGGCCTGGGATGCAGACGTTTTGCAATCCTCTTAGAGAAAACAGCTTTCCAGGTCCTATATGCTGCTATTTTGCCAAACCAGCTCTTATTCAGGATAAAGATGCTCCTGCATCACCTCAGCGTGAAAGCACTAGTCATGATTGATTATTCTAATGATAATCTTCTTATTTTAAGCAGCCACATTTTCTGCCTTGGGGATATAGCAAAAACCATCTGCTTGAGCTTTCTGGAACTGGATATGTGGGGTGGAAGGGGTGTGGGTCTGCCCTGGCTCTGGTGTCCCCCAACTTGTGGGTGTCTTTCAGGGTTGCACACCTGGCAGATGATGGCCGGCTGTGAGGAGAGCGATGGCAGGCCAAGAGGGCGGTATTTGCAGTTCGGCTACGACGGGAGGGACTACCTCAGCCTGGATGTGGAGACCTTCAACTGGACGGCAGCCGATGCCACGGCCCAAATAACGAAGAGGAGCTGGGAGGCAAACCCCAGCATCACCCAGCGCTTCAGGGCCTACGTGGAGCAGACCTGCGCAGAGTGGATCCAGGCCGAGCGGGATCATGGCAAGGAAAGGCTGCAAAGGAGGAGTGAGTCCAAAAGGGAATGGGAGAGCTTTTGGGGCAGCCATTCCTTCATGTTCTTCCCTCCCAAAATTCAATACATTCCTGGAATGTGACCAGGTTGACTTCGCGTTGTTCACTAAAACTAACATTAGATTTCATAAATCATGAATAAGGGCAAAACGAGGGAACGAAGGATCTTAACTCCCAGAAAACAAACAGTGCCCATCTGGCTCGCACCCCTTGAAAGGAATAGCCACAATCAATCGCCTTTTGCCTTCACTTTGAGACCCCAACCCTGAGGATCCCCTTCTGTTATTTGTCCCGAATCCAGATAAAGCGAGTTGGGTATTTTGGAAACTCGTCAAGTTGCTGAGGGTGGCTGGCAGAACCTCTTCCCTGGAATTTTGGGGGTCCTGCGAGTCTAAATTATTGAATCTTTGGATCAAGGGTAGATGCCCATACTAGAGAATTTCCTTGGGTTTTTTCCTGCCAGCTGCTGAAGGGATTCTGTATTAACATGGCCATTTTTACAGATTCTCCAGAGATTAAGGTGACTCAGAAGGAAGTCCATGGAGACTTGGAAACTCTCACCTGCGTGGCCCGCGGCTTCTATCCCAAAGAGATTGACATGAAGTGGATCAGGGACGGGGAGGTCTGGGTGCAGGACACGTCCCATGGGTTTCTGACCCCGTTCACTGACAGTACTTACTACTACTGGCTGGGCATTAAGATTAGCTCACAGGACAGGATGCGCTACCGGTGCCGTGTTAAACACGATGGCTCTCAAGAAACTCTGGACAAAGCCTGGAATGAGTTTGAAGGTGAGATGCTTGGGGGGGGGGGGGGCTTCCTTCTTGGAGCATCCTGGGAGGGAGGGGAATTTTCCCCCAAGGAGCAGAGAGCCCCGAGGAGCACGAAAGGTTGCAGTAGTAATTCTTAGTTGCATCTTCTGGGCAGAAAGGAACTGCCCTTGCTGTTGTGGTATTTAACATCCCTCTCGTCCCTTTGAGTGGCAGTCGGTTGTTGAAATGCCTGATAGAGAGAAATGTGTTTGGCTGGTGCTGGAAAGAGATGAATGTTGCATCAGGCAACTCTCTGGGGAGCCTAGTCCATAAGTGGTGGGCAGCCACCAAAAAGCCACCCCCCTCACCTCCCAGAGGGATGGCTCTTGCCTATATCTTAATAGTAGCACATATGGGAGAAGACAGTCCTTTAGGTAGCCAGGTTCTAAGCCATTTAGGGCTTTATATGTCAAAACAAACACTTTTAATTGAGTCAGAGCAGCCCTTCACAGCCCTTTAATTTGGGGTGGCCCTTTCCATCCTCCAAACCCAGCAGTCATGTTGATTAAGCCATTCCTACAGGTCTCTTTTTGTCCACACTCCCTCCCTACTACGAACTTTCCAGTTCTTTGCCCCACATTATTCTCCCTTCTTGTTCTCCAGCCCTATTCTGTCCCCACATTCCTTGCCCACCTCCTTCCCTTGCCATCTGAGCCTGCTTCTTGAGGGGTCTCTCTGGAGCCGGCTGGAGCCGGGGGTCAGACTAGATGGCCCAGGAGACCCCTTCTGACTCGCTCAGTTTCTATGTTTTCATTTCTTTATTTTTGTAATTTCATTTCTATACCACGCCGCATCTCTAGGCTAGTTTACAGCTGAAGGGGACTTGTTCTATGACGTTAAACAGCCTCTCTCTCTCTCTCATATACACAGAGAGAGAGAATGCGAGGGATGGATAAAGAGAGAGAGAGAATTGGGCTTCTCCAACTGGAAGCTGCAAGGGGATGGGTGGCCCTCTGAGGCCCTGCAGTCTGAGGCTGTGGCTCCCACTTACCGGCTCCGCTCTCTCCCTCCCAGGCTCCTCCCCCAGCATCTTTCGCACCATCTACACGGCTTTGTCTGAGCCTGGCCCAGGGCTGCCCCAGTTCATGGCTGTGGTGTTCGTGGGTGACCTGCCCATCGCTCGCTACGACAGCAACACGAGGAAGGTCTGGTACGAGGCCAAGTGGATAGAGAACTTGCTGGAAGTGCATCATGAGTACCAGCGCAAGTATGAGGAGATGCTGCAGCGGGATAAGGCCAACTTCATCGCTGGGCTGAGGGCTGTGCAGGCCGCCCACAACCAGAGCGCAGGTGAGCGGAGGGTGGAGGGCCTCGGTGCTGAGGGGGGTGTTGGCTGGGGCCCCATTCCCGGGCCGGCATGCAGGTGAAGGGGAGGGGACGCTGTGGGAGGGAGGCAGCGGAGAAGCGTGCCTGGAGCACAGCAGGAGGGGAGAGGAGCTATAGCAGAACAATCCACTGCTGGAATTTCGTCCTGCTTCGAGTAATCACTCTGTGCTAAGAGACGCAAACTTTCTCTGAGCAGACTCTGCTGTGATCAGTTTCACAGGTGCGACTGCCAAAGAGAAAGGCCCATTTGCATTGCTGTTCCAGGCTCCACGTTCCCCCAGGGGCTCCTGCTCCCTCGCTGGCTGGCCCTTTTCTTTGGCATCTCCAAATCCTCCCCAGAGCAGGTGCAAGAAGGGAGGGCTGGGCAGCCTCACCATAGGCCAGATGCAGGGGAGGTCGGGCCTCTTCTGCCCCTCTGCAGACGCCTTCTGGGCCTGCAGCTCTGGGGGACCCCCCCGCTTGCAGCTGGTGTGCTCCTTCCCAGGGGGCGGGTGGCCAGGCACCCTTCCCTGTCCTGACTCTGGGCAGAGCAGAGCCGCTCGGAGGGCGCTGCCTGGCTGGTCCAGGGCTGCTCCAGCGGGCGAGCCTGCCGAGAGCGGGCAGCCAGGCAGGGCTGGCAGAAGCCTGGCAGTGGGAGAGTCGCTCTGGCACGAGGCCCCCAGCTGTGTCCATTCCCCATCACAGGCACTTACCCTCTAGCTGGGCTCCGCTGCAAGCTGGGGGAAGGCAGGACGGAGCACGGCCATCCCAGTGCTGCCAGTAAGGCAGAAGGAGTTCGGGGTGGGCAGAAAAGACGTGGCCGGGTGGGGGCCTGCAAGGTCTGTGCAGTGCTTGTCTCCTCGCTGGGGATCTGCCCGGCCCCGTGAGAGCGTGTGCAAGGCTGTTGCCGTGCCGGAAGAACAGGAGAGAGGACCGGACGGCCCCTGCAGGGAAGATGAGGCGGAGAAGGGCTCTGAGGCACGGAGGGGCAACCGCGGCCAGAAAGCAAAGCCCAGGAGCTGGGGGAGCAGGTGCCAGCCGGGGACGAACCGAGGGGCAACGGAATGAGGAAAAAGAAACTCCCGGGAAAGGGTGAGAGAAGCAGAAGGCGGCGGAGATGCTCTGCCCCGGGGAGCTGCAGAAACCTTTGAGGAAGGGTAGCAGCTGGCAAGAGCTGAAGACCAGGCTGGCAGTGGCAGCACGAGCATCGCCAGTGAGATAAAAGCACGAGTTGTACGAGGCTTCCCTGCTGCGTGGGGTGGGAGCCCGTGTGGGCACGAAGTCCCACGGCCTCCCCAGAGGTCGGCTGCCGGGCGCCGATGGCCGAGGAGCCAGCGCCGTGCCCCCCCCCACCTCATCCGTGTGGGGACAGATGGGACGGCCCAGTGGGGCTTTGAGGATGCGCGTCAGATGCTGAAGCTCGGGGAAGGAAGTGCAAGGCGCTCACGAGGACAGGAGGCCTGCCTCTGGCTTTGCCTGAACCTCGGGGGGCTGGATATGAGGGAGGAAGGGGTGCGGCTGCCCTGCCCTGATGTGCCCCCGACTCGTGGGGGTCTCTTTCAGGGTTGCACACCTGGCAGATGATGGCCAGCTGCCAGATGGGCCCAGACAGGCGGAAGGGGCAGTACCTGCAGTTCGGCTACGACGGGAGGGACTTCCTCAGCCTGGATGTGAAGACCTCCCAGTGGATGGCCGCCGACGCCACGGCCCAAGTAATCCAGAGGAGCTGGGAGGAAAGCCGGTACATCACCACCCGCTTCGAGTCCTACGTGGGGAGACCTGCTCCCAGTGGTTCCAGGCCGAGCGAGACCAGGTCAGGGAAGGATCCCAAAAGAGAGGTGAGGCCGTGGAGGAAGCGGAGCGGCTTGGGGGCTGGGCTGCCACCCCAGCCTGGCTTCTTCATTAACTTTCCAGGATTTTCCTTTCCTTTCCTGTCCTTCTTGTTGTTGTTGTTGTTGTTGTTGCATGCTGAAGCACAGAGTTCCTCCCCAGCTGGGGAAATATGCGGAAACACCCCCCCCCCCCCGAGCAAGCACCTGCTCAACCTTTTGTTGGGCTGGACCAGTTTGGATCGCTGAGTCCCCCCTCCAGTTTGCAGGTAGCCCCTCCCCACCCATGCCCTGCTCTGGTCTGGTGAAGCCCCCCAGCCTCCCCTCCCCTCCTCCAGCTCCACAGAACTGGCAGGCCAAAGTTCCTCCACCCAAGACTGTCCCTGCCTTGGGGGCAAGATCCCTCCTCTTGCGTGGGGGATCCCCCGGTTCCCCTTTCCAGCCCCAGCCCCTGACTGGCTCATCTGCATTGGGGGGCGGATTGCAGAAGGGGAGGCAGCAATGGGGGCTGCAAACAGGCCAGGAGTTCTGGGGAACACCCAGGCCTCCCGCATATGCATGGCTAGGACTCTCCGGTCCTGCTGCCTCTGAAATTAAGCAGGGTAGCCACTCTTGTTTTGCTCCATTTAAAATCAGAATGTTCCAAGCAAAGGTATCTAAACAGGTCCAAAGTGCTCCTTTTCCTACTCACGCAGTGTAACAACAGGGTGCCCCTGGGCATGTGCAGACTGCCCCATTGAGAGCACCACATTTTCTCTGTAAATAAAAGCAAAGGGAAAAGGACAGACCCTCGTTCTTTTCTCTGGCTTTCCCTCCTTTTGCATTTCTGGCTTGGCCTGTAGGCGATCTGCTTGCTTTCCTCCTCCAACTAGATCTGCAGTGGAGGAGAGAGGCGGGACAAGCCGAATTTGCTTTGCTGGCTAAAGACAGCATTAAACTTTATAAGAGAGGTGAAGCCAGGAAACGATTGATAATATCTCTGAGAAAGCAAAGAGTGGCAAATCCGACATCTGTCCCATGCACGGAATAGGCAGGATCATTCCCCCGTCGTCTTCAGTCTGTGCCGCCCGGGTTGGAATATCTGCAACGGCACAGCTCAGCAGTCCTTGTGCAGTTGGTTCCAAGCCCAGAGAAAGAGAGTCGGCCATTCCGCGGTGCACCAAGCTGTGCCGGGTGGCTGGCGGGACCCCTTCCTCAGGAGCGTTGGAGGCCCTGCGAGGGTTCCTTGTTCAGTCTCAACTGCATGGCCAGAGGAGGGACCCTCCATGGGGTTCAAGGGAGGCACCCCCCGCCGGCCGCTGGAGAGGGTCTCCGCTCACACGGGTGCCGGTGTTTTCCAGCACCTCCGCAGCTGAAGGTGATACGCCGCGCAGCCTACGCGAACCTGGAAATCTTGGTCTGCCATGCCTACGGCTTCTACCCCAGAGAGATCTACATGAGGTGGACGATCGATGGGGAGGCCTGGGAAGAGGACAGCTTCCGCTGGATTCTGGGCCCAAACTCTGACGGGACCTACTATGCCAGGCTGGACATCAGGGTCGATACCTGGAACACGCAGCACGTCCGGTGCCATGTGCAGCACAGCCTCTTGCAAGAGCCTCAGGACTTAGTGCTGCAGACGCCTGGAGGTGAGAGACTGCAGAGGTGGGGTGGGAAGGGGGGGGGTTCTTGGAGCAGGGGATTCTGGGAGGGGAATTTTCCCATGAGGAAGAATTGGGGTTAGAACCCAGAAACACCCCCCGGAACATGGAGAGCGCACGAGCGATTCCCAGTCGCATCGTCTGGGGACAGGGTGTCCGATACGGATCTTGCGGTCCTGCAGCCCATCGTCTCCGGCGATCGTCTCCGGCCTTTTTGGGCATGGAATGGGATCTGCAGCAGAGGCTGAAACTGACTGCCATCATTGTGCCTGGGACGGATTTGCAAAGAGTTGCATTATGTCTTCAGCAAAATAGGATGTGTGTAATTGTCTGTCTGTCTGTCTGTCTGTCAGTCAGTCATCGCCACCACCGTCTGGTTTGTGGTTGTGAAGCCTTCTGGCTTAGCCATGGCTTAGTGCATCACCTGGGTTCAGAGGGGCCACTATGCCATGGTGGGCTTAGCAAAGCCCAGGCCAGTTCGTGGCCGCACCCCTGTGAAGCAGGAGGGGTGCACGTGACACACCAAGAGCACCCAGAGCATCCCTTCATGCGCCCGAGGCCGGCCTTCCTCCTTCCCTTTCCCTTCCTCCCACCCAGCAGCCTTGCCCTTCGATCCACTCCCACAAATCTCTTTTCCTCCAGACTCTTCCTCCCCACGGCAAACTCCCCTCCACGCTCTTTGCCCCAAAGGATTCTCCTTTCTTGTTCTCTAGACCTACCCCTGCCCAGTTCCACTCCCCGACTCCTTCCCTCCCCCAACCCACAGCTGCTTCTTGAGGTCCTGTTGGAGCTGTCTTGGCTTGTGCAATCAATATGCCCCCCCCCACCACTGAGAGATTGGCCCTCTCCGAATGGCAGCTGCAGGAGATGGGTGGATTTCAGAGATCTGAGGCTGTAGATCCCCCTTTCATGATTAAGGCCGTGGATCCCCTTATTGGCTCCGCTCTCTCCCCTCCCAGACTCCCCCCGCAGCATCTTTCGCACAACCTACACGGCTGTGTCTGAGCCTGGCCCGGGGCTGCCCCAGTTCGTGGCTGCGGCGTATGTGGACGGCCTGCCCATCGCTCGCTACGACAGCAACGCGAGGGAGCTCCTGCCTCAGGCCTCCTGGATGGAGAAGATGCTGCAGGAGCATCCTGAGTACCGGGTCAACTACACCCAGCTGCTGCAGCAGGATGAGGCCGACTTCACAGCTGGGCTGAGGGCCGTGCAGACAACCCACAACCAGAGTGAAGGTGAGTGGAGGGTGGAGGGACTTGGTGCTGAAAGGGGGTGCTGGCTGGGGACCCCCTCCCACCCTGCCTTCCTTGCTAGTATAGAAAGCTTAGGAGGAGAGGGGCAGCACCACTAGAGGCCAGCTGAGCTAAAGGCGAGATAATTTATCAGTGGCCCTCCTGCCACTGTCCGGGGGACGGCAGGGTAGCTTGTTGTCCTTGCTCTGACCTTGGAAATGCCTCCTAAGGCTGGAGCCGGGTTCCAGGTTCTGGCTTTTTTATGTGGGGAGGGGGCATCTTTGCAGCTGGCCTGCTTCTTTCCAAGGTGGGAGGGACAGAGCATCCATTCTACCTCCTGGCGGAGGAGAGCAGCGGATGCTGCCCCAGCTGGTCTAGGACCATGCGAGCGAGCGAGCAAGCAAGCAAGCAAGCAAGCGAGCTCGCAGGGAAGGAGAGGTGAGAGCGAGCAAACAGGGAGAGCTGACGGGACTCCGGCAGTGGAGCTTTGGTGAACGGGGACCCTGAGGGCTTTCTGGGTGGAATACGCAGTTGGGTTCCCCAGCCAGCTCTTGACTGGGACGGGGATGCTGCTGCTGAGTCCGTCGCTGCCACAGACGAGAGTTCAGCATCAGCTCTGAATTAAAGCCTGGTTTTGATTAAGGGCCTTTGGGGATGAAGAGAGAGCGCTTGCCTGTGGCTGGTGGGGCTGGACAGGTGGGGGCGGGAGGGGTGGGGGGCTGTGCCCTGATGTCCCCCTGACTCCGGGGGTCTCTTTCAGGGTTGCACACCTGGCAGATGATGGCCGGCTGCGAGGTGGGCCTGGACAGGCCACGAGGGCGGTACTTGCGGTTCGGCTACGACGGGAGGGACTTCCTCAGCCTGGAGGTGGAGACCCTCACCTGGACGGCAGCCGATGCCACGGCCCAACTAATGAAGAGGAGCTGGGAGGCAAACCCCGGCGTCACCCAGCACTTCCGGGCCTACGTGGAGGAGACCTGCGCAGAGTGGTCGCAGGCCAGGCAGAATCATAGCAGGAAGGCGCTGCAGAGGGCAGGTGCGGAGGCCGAGGGGGGAATGGAGAGCCTTTGGAGCAGCCCCGCTTCGTATTCTCCCCTCCCAAAATTAAATGCATTCCAGGAATGAGGTCAAGCAGGGGAGCTGGGCTGGCATCCCTGGCCTGCTTTGGTAGCTTCCAGGGATTTCTTCTTCTTCTTTTCCCCTGAGTTGGGGAACGTGGAAACCAGCTTGTGGGCTGCACCCTCCGATCTCCTCCACGCACCCTGCCGGCGATCACATGCCCCAAGCGAGCAACTGGTCAAGTTGTTATTGGTCTGGAGCAGAGCAGAGGGCGCTGCATGGCTGAGTCCTCCCTGTGCCAAGGGGCCCCTCCATGGCGCTGCCCCTGCTGCACTCTAGCGAAGCCCCCCAGCCCCCCCCAGCCCCTCCACCTCCTCCTAACTGGCAGGCCAAAGGTCCTCTTTGCCCCCCCCCCCCCGAGTAACAGTTCTGGGGCCAAGATCCTTCCCTGTGCTCCGGAGCAGTCCCTGTTTCCCTTGTCCAGCCCAAATCTCCTGACTTGCACACCTGTGGCAAAGAGCAGGTAACTGTGAGGGCAGCAATGGGGGCGTCCTCTTGGCTCGGCTCACGTTGCGGAACCAGGCCGAACGTCAGAGGAAGGCCGCGGATTCTGGGGGGGCAGATTCCAAAAGGGTTTGTATCGGCCTCTCCTGGAGGGGCCAAGATCACTCCCTTTTGCTTCACTTCCGAGACCTCCAGTTTGGAGTGACCTGAAGCAGCGCCCCCAAGCAGACCGCATGGTATTTGCCTCAAGCTCAGTGAAAGGGAGCTGAGCACTTTCAAAGCTCCACAGGTTGCCATGGACAGCTGGCGGAACCCGCTCCTTTCTAGTTTTCAGGGTCCTGCAAGTGTAACTTGCTGGATCTTTGGATCAGGGCTGGACGGCCACGTGGGTGACATCCTTGCTGTTTCAGAAAGCCTCTCTCCTGCCACGGGAGAGATTTTGCATTAACACAAGGGATGCTGTTATTGCAGAGCCTCCAAAGATGGCGGTGACATGGAAGCCAGGCCAGAACAACACGGAGACCCTCACCTGCTGGGCCCACGGCTTCTACCCCAGGGAGATCGACATGGCGTGGACCAGGGACGGGGAGGCCTGGCTGCAGGATGCCTTCCGGGGGGTCCTGGCCCCGAACTCTGACGGGACGTACCACGCCTGGGTGGGCATCAGGATCGACCCCGCGGAAAGGGAGCGCTTCCGGTGCCGCGTGGAGCACGACACCTTGCCGAAGCCTCTGATCGTAGCATGGAAGAAGCCTGGAGGTGAGAGGCAGCAGGGGAGCAGGAAGGGCCGGCTTCTTTCTTGGAGTGGCTTCTTGGAGGTGAATTCTCCCTCAAGATGTCGGGGCAGAAACCCTGAGCAACATTGTACGTCGCTCTAAAAATTCCCAGTCACGTTGTCGGTGTGCAATGTGAGTGATTCAGGTTATGTGGTTCTGAGCATCACTGCAGCCCTGCTGAGTTATCGGCTTCCACGTTGCTGGTCATGAAATGCAGTTCTACATCACAGGTCAAAACTGGCCACCTTATTTGTGCTTGTGACAGGTTTGCAAAGATTTGAACTATTCCTTGCATGTGTGTTCAGCAAAATATACAGCATGTAATCTTCATACTATCATCTGAATGCGGCTGCTGACCATTTCATTGCAGGGACACAAAGCCCCTCTCGATTTTGGCCTCTCTGGCCAAGGGGCTCAGTAGCCTTTTGGCTTAACTTTGCCTTAGGATGTTATCCAAGTTCAGAGGAGACGCTCAGCCATGGGGTTCTTCCCTCCACCCAGCAAACTCCCCTTCCTGATCTTTCCCCAGAGGGTTTCCTTTCTTGTTCTCCAGGCTTGTCCCAGAACCGCCTCGACTGCCCGCACCTTCACTGCCCACCCTCAGCTGCTTCCTGAGGTTCTCTCTTCTCCTCTTAAGATTGCTTGATTTCCTGATTTCATTTCTCTATTTCCAACAGCTGAGGCTCCCTGGGCCACTTGACAAGCGAAGAGCATCTATGCAACGGCTAAAAAAAAAATCACACGCACACATGGAAATTGGGCCTCTCCTAATGGCAGCTGCAGGAGGAGGGGTGAATTCAGAGATTTGAGGTTCTGGATCCCCCTTAGCAGCTCCGCTCTCTCCCCTTGCAGGCTCCCCCCGCAGCGTCTTTCACACAACCTACACGGCTGTGTCTGAGCCTGGCCCGGGGCTGCCCCAGTTTGTGGCTGCGGCGTATGTGGACGGCCTGCCCATCGCTCGCTACGACAGCAACGCGAGGGAGCTCCTGCCTCAGGCCTCCTGGATGGAGAAGATGCTGCAGGAGCATCCTGAGTACCAGGTCAACTACACCCAGCTGCTGCAGCAGGATGAGGCCGACTTCACAGCTGGGCTGACGGCTCGGCAGACAAGCTACAACCAGAGTGAAGGTGAGTGGAGGGTGGGAGCGGCTCTTTGCTAAGGGAGTGAGTCCGAGGACCCCATTCCATCTGTCTTGCAGGAGATCGGGAGAGGAATCTGGTGGTGGGTGTGGAGGGAGAGGAAGCCTGCCTGGAGCTCGCGTGGCGGGAGGGAAGAGGAGCTGCTGCAGAGCGCTTGCTTCCCGGGGAGAGCACGCTCCTTCGTTCTGCCCCCAGCAAGCCAGCTTCCCAGGGCACAAGCGGCAACGAGTAGACCTCACTGTCAGCACAAAGACACGCTTTGTGGTCTGCTCCTAGTAAATGTGCAGGTGGAGGTGCCAGAAAGGAGGACTTCCTGGAAGGATTTCTTCAGGAACTCCCTGCCTCCCAACTCGGAGGTTCCCCAGGTGCTCCTTTCCCACTGCTGGCAGTTCTCTTTAAATCCCCCTTGTAGCTGGTGCAAGAGGGGCCAGCAGGAGAGGGCAGCACCTCCAGTGCGCAGGCGCGCTGATAAGCGAGGTAATGTATCAGTGGCGCAGTCATGTGTCCTTCTGATGCTTGGGGACCACAGGATTGGTGGGCCTTGCTCCCACCCTGGAAATGCCTCCTAGGGCCAGAGCTGGGTTCCATTTGGGGTGGGGGCACCTTTGCAGCTGGCCTGGCTCTGTCCAAGGTGGGGGGGGGGCAGGGGGGTGGAGCATCCATTCTGTGTCCTGACTCCTAGCGGAGGAGAGCTGCCCCTAGGACCGTGCAAGCAGGCAGACCCCCAGGGAAGAGTCTGGCAATGGAATCGTGGTGGAAAGGGAGAGGATGCGGGAGGCCCTGAGCAATGGGATTTCTGAGGAGCCCACGTTTGTATCCTAATCAGTTGCTCACTGCCAGGGGAGACAGGAAGAATCACAAGCCTTTCCAGTATTTTGCAGGCAGCCAGGCAGGGAGGTGGAGATACGTATCTCTGCGAGAAGATACGGGAAGGTGAGCTTGGCGAAGGGAAACGGGAGCATGGTGGTCATTGTCTAGTATGGACCGAGGAGAACGCAGGAATGAGGCTTTTGCAAAGCCACTTAGCAATGTTTCCAGGAGGCCGGAAGCAGCAGTGATGGACAAGAGTTTAAAAGCAGTTCAGGATTAAAGTGTGAGTCAGGAATAAGGTGCTGCAGGGATGAGTGGCTGGCAAGGTAACACGCCTCTTCTTCATGCAAATCTTACTGATTGTCTTCATGCCCTTGGGCAGCTGCTCTCACTGCCTCCTGGCTAAAAGCAAAACTAGTGGCATGGCTCCTCTGTGGCTAACTAGGCCGGTGGGGCGGGAGGGGCGGGGTTGTGCCCTGCCATGATGTGCCCCCGACTCGCGGGGTCTCTTCCAGGGCTCCACACCTGGCAGATGATGGCCGGTTGCGAGGGGGGCCTTGGCAAGCCCACAGAGCGGAATCTGCAGTTCGGCTACGACGGGAGGGACTTCCTCAGCCTGGATATGCAGACCCTCACCTGGACGGCGGCCGACGTGGAGGCCCACAGAACCAAGAGGAGCTGGCTGTCGGACCCTGCCGTCACCCAGCGCTTCAGGGCCTACGTGGAGGAGACCTGCGCCGAGTGGTCCCAGGCCAGGCTGGATGCTGTCCGGGAAGGGCTGTGGAGGACGGGTGAGGAGGCTGAATGGAGGACATCTGGAGCGGCGCGTCTTCATACTCTTCCCTCCCAAAATGGCGTGCCTTCCTGGAATGAGTTCAAGCAGGGCAGCTGGACATGCACCCCTAGCCTGCCTTTTTTAGGACTTCCAGGGATTTGTATTTCCTTTCCTTTATTCTGTGCCGAGTTGTTCCTCCCCAGCTGGCAGGGTGCAGCCTTCCACCTCCTCCTCCAGGCAAGCGTCTGGCCAAGCTCTTGTTCCACTGGAGCAGCTCAGCGTGGCTGAGTCCTCTCCACGTCCCAAGCAGCCCCTCCCTGCCTGCACCACTGCTCTGCTCTAGCGAAGCCCACCGGCCTCTGCTCAGCCTCTCCTCCTCCTCCTGACTGGCAGGCCAAAGGCCAGAGAATTTTTCTGGCTAACGGGCAGGGCAGAAACCCAGATGGAATGGATGGATATGGATGGATGGATGGATGGATGGATGGGATGGATGGAGTTCCTCTGCTCCCCTTGCAACTTCTTTCGGGACCAAGATCCTTCCCTGTGCTCTGCGGGAGTCCCCATGTCCTGTGTCCAGCCCCAGTTGCACATCTTTGGCAGAGAGAGAGGGATTGCAAACGAGGAGGGGAAGGCGGCGATGGGGGCTCCAAACTCTTACAGGATTGAGAGGAGGATCCAGGCGTCCTGCCTCCACGTGCCTCGATGCAGGGCTTCTGCCCTTTTTGGTTTGCTTGCTTCTAAATCAGGATTTCCAGACCAAGCGCCTCCGAATATGTGCATAACTCCCTTTCCCCTTCTCAGGGAGGCAACTTTTGTGAGGTCAGTGTCAGATCAGGGTGCCACTGAGCATGTCTAGAGTGCCCCGTTTAGAGTGCTACGTTTTGTTTCGCAAAGAAAAGCGATGGAAAAGGCAGAGAGGATCTTGCTTCTTCCTGGCTTTCATTCCTCTTTCGCTTCTGGTCGGGCTTGTGGGCGGCCCTTTCCTTGCCCTCCTCCAGTGGACCTGACCTGGAGGGGTGCGGTGGGACGTGCGGACTTGGCTTTGCTTTAAATCTTGCAAAAAGGCTGAAGCCAGGAGAGGTTGGGGGATGCCTCCGAGAAAGCGAGAGGGGCAAACCGGGCATCTGTCCCTTGAAGGGGATATCCAGGACCCGCCTTCCTTTGAGGCCTCCCCCTTGGAGCAGAATGAAGCCGGGCGACCAAGCAGCCTGCGTGGTATTTGCCCCAAGCCCAGCCAAAGCCAGGTGGATTTTTCCACAGCTCATCAAATGACTGAGGGTGGCTGGCGGAACCCTTTCCTTGATGTTTTGGGGGTCGTGTAAGTTGAAATGGTTGAAGCTTCGGCTCAGGACTAAATGGCCACATGAGGCAGTGTCCTTGGTGTTCACAAAAGGCAAACCCAATCTGCCAGGTCCTGGAGAGGCTCCGTGTTAACACGGCTGTTGGTGCTTTTGCAGAGCCTCCGAAGGTGAAGGTGACCAGAAGGGCAGGCCCTGGCAGCACGGAGACCCTCACCTGCCATGCCCAGGGCTTCTACCCCCGAAGGATCGACATGGCGTGGACCAGGGACGGGGAGGTCTGGCTGCAGGACACCTTCCGGGGGGTTCTGGCCCCGAACTCTGACGGGACTTTCTACTTCTGGCTGGGCATCGAGATCGATCCTGTGGAAAGGGGGCGCTTTTGGTGCCACGTGGAGCACGAAACCTTGCCAGAGCCTGTGATCAAAACATGGGAGGACCCCACAGGTGAGGCCCTTTTCTTGCAGTGGAGGATTCTGGGAGGCGACTTTTCCCAGGAGGAAGAGGCTGGGGAAGCCCCTGGGAACCCTCTGCAACTGTGTATAGAGTGCTCTGGAATCCCCAGGAGCATCCTCCGTGTGCGACGTGATTGACTTGCACGTTGTGTTTCTTAGCCCCGCGTTGGGGTGACTCTTCCCTGCCTCGCCGGCCCCAAAGAGGAGCCCCCTGCCGAGGCCGGAGCTTTCTCTTCGCGCTGCTGTGACTTGCTGCCAAAGACGTGAATTACTCTGTGCAAATTAGTTCCTCAAATGCAAGGGGCCCCGGCTTTGTCAAGGGGTGGAGGAAGGAGCTCTTCCTAGTCTTTGCCCCCCCCCCCCATTCCACCCCTCTGAACTCCCAGGGCAGCATCCAGCGCGTTGCTGCGACTCTAATGGCTTTGCTCTTCCCCCCCCCTCCCCATTTTTCTGCAGCGTTCATCCTGAGGATTGTTCTTGGGGTTTTGGGGGCTCTCCTGCTGGTTGTCGTAGCTGTGGTTACTTGGTGGTGTGTCAGTAAGTAAGATGTGGACGACCTGCTGGGGTGATTTATTTATTTATTATTTAGGTGGCGTTTTTGTATGCCGTCCCATTCTCCTGAGCCTCGGGACGGCTTCCAACACAATAAATAAACAATCATATAAACAATACATATAAATTCCGGATTCCCTCTGCCTGTAGAAATTAAAACCAATAAATAATATTAACAGCTATTAAAATATTGTTTAAATAAGAAGGTCTTGGCCTGGCGCCGAAAAACAAATAACGACGGAGATCAGTGGGGCAATTCACAGGGAAGGTCCAGCGGAGCCCCAGTGGGGCCACGCCCCAGAGGGTCCTTGTGTGCACGGCTGGCCCAGGTGGGTGGGTGGAGCAGTTCCCCATGGCCTGTTTTCAGTTTGTGCATGGTCTGTTCAGCGCACAGTGACCTTCCCTTCTGGGCTTGAATGCAGGGACAAGCTGTGGGGCAAGGACAAGCTGTGGGGCGAGCCCCACAGGCTGCATGTGCTCCAGGCCAGTGTATGCCTGGAGGGGCTCAGCTTCCTGCAGGATGTGCCCTCTTGGGGGACTCCAGATGAGTCCAGGGGAAGGGCGTCTGTGCTGCCCTCCTTCAGCCTCTGTCAGCTCCCATCATGCTGAGTGTCCAAGGTCCCAAGCCAGCCTGGCGCCCGGTGAGTTCTCCGTTGCTCTCTGTCGGCGGAGAAACATCTCAGCGCAACCCCCTTGCATCTCTTTGGCGAAGCAGCAGGAGAGAAATGCTCAGGTAGTGGTCCGGCCAGCCCCAGCCGTCCAGATCACATCCCCAGAAGATGACCTGAACTGTCCTCCAGGGTCAGGTCCAGAGGGAAGTCCCTGAAGTCCCTGAAGCAGTGGCCCTGATAAAGTCTTTGTTCTCCTGCAGTTTATGCAAACTGCTTTGGGGCCTTCTGCCCTGGGTGTTGTTAGGGAACCACTGGGAAGTTCTGCTGGGGAGCAGGGATGGGGGGTCTTAGTGACTGCAGAGGAAGAGAGGGGATGTTCTCTGACTTGGAGTTGTTCCTGTGTTTGTGCTTTTGCAGAGAGGCTTCGGGACGGCCGCAGAGCAGCAGCATCAGGTGAGCGCCGCCTCCCTCCCTGGACATGTACTCCAACACGGGGCAGGCCTCCCTTGGGCAGAAAATGTGGGCAGAAGAGGGTCAGTGGATGAACACAAAGAGCCAGGGCCACGTTTCGGGTTCTGATGGCAAGGAAGACCCCGTGAGAAAGACTGCGAGGGTTGTCCTGGCACACCAATTTCTCTGAGGCCAGGCTTCCTCTGTCCAGCAAACCGGGTGTCCAGGCTTAGCAGCTGCCGTATCTCCAGAAAAAAATTACAATGTTCTGTGACACTAAGAGGCGCTCTCAGTTTCCCTCTCCCTCCATGGCCCCAGCAGGAAGCGGGCCCAGGAGCATTAGCTGTGTTGTGTCTGAGGCGTCGGTTGCCGCTGACCTTGTGGGGCAGCTCCTGCTGGAAACACGGGCCTCCTTCCCACTCACCCGGCCCCCAAGCAGGGGCCTCTCTTTTAGGTAAAGTGGGGTTGCTGCTCCTGGAATCAGCCTGAGGAGAAGAGGGGGTAGCCCAAGAAATGCATGGCAGGGACAGTGCGAGGTTGAGGGAGGCGCTTGCTGACTTGGATTGTACCCATGGCCTGTTGTTATGTGGTTCCTCAGAAGCCCTTCCTCCTCCTCTTCCTCTTCCTCTTCCTCTTTCTCCTCCTCCTCCTCCTCCCCTCCCTCTCTCTCTCACACCCCCCCCCACCCTGCTTCTCTGCTTCCCCGTGCTCTGTGTCCCCCTTTCTCCCAATTTCTCCCTGTATCCCTTTTTGTCTCTTTTTTCTCTGTCTGGTACTTCTCACTACCTTGTTGCTTAACTAGAACTGCAGGTGTGCAGGTTGCTTTAAAAAAACCCCTGTCTGCACTCTGGAACATCCATGCGTGCGCATTCGGGTGAGGCGTGCTCCCCGTCCCTTAGTGCACATGTGTATGGGGATGCCGTGCCCGCCCTCCAAACCGAGAAGATCCAGTTGTTCCCGGCAACTCGAGTCTGGAGCTGGTGGTCCCCGGAGATGACTTTCCTGTGGTCCCCCTGCCTTTCCCCGCTTGCAGCCCTTCTTGGATCCCCAGAAGTCAAGGGAACCGATGCTCTTTGTGGCCTTCTGCCAGCCCAGGGGGCGATTCTGCCACGTGGGGGCAGGCCTCTGAGAAACTGGTTCTCCCCCCTGTGAGGCCTCCATCCCTGCGGTTCTGTGGGGAGCTTTCGGACCTCGACTCCTGGGGGGTGCTGGGAAGAGGTTGGAGAAGCCTTTGGTGGGGAGCAGGAGGGAAACGCTTATCACTGCAGCCAACGAGAACGGATTATGTCTAACTTGGAGCTGGACTGTGCTTGTGTCTTTGCAGAGACACATCAAGATGGCTGTGAAGCAGAGTTAGGTGAGTTTTGCATGTTCAAGCCAGCGTGGGGCAGGCCTCTCCTGGCATGGGGGGATCGTCTGGGATGGGTGTGCGTGTCCATCCGTGTGTCTGAGCATGCGGCTGTCAGTGATGCTGCAGCGAAGCTCCTGCGGAAACACCAAACTTCTTCCCCTTCCCGGCTCAGAAAGGTGGTACCTCCTTTCGGTGAAGACAGATGGCTGCTGCTGGGCCCAAGCCGGAGGAGAGGGGGTTGCTCAAGAAATATTTGGCAGGGTCAGTGAGGGAGCTGGTTGCATGCTGGTATGTTGCCAATCAAGAGAACGGTTGTGGGCTTAAGCCACCTGTACCTTCGGAGAAGATGGCTTAGATCCAACATGAAAGCAATTTTCTCTCTCTCTGGGGCTATTCCCAGGTCACAACAACCCACGGGTTAAATAAACCATGGTTTATTGGGGACGATCCTGCAGCTTGCCAATGACCTCCTCTTTCAGGCAGCAGCCTCCAACTGGTTCTTTTGCAGGCTGCTGGTGTGTGAATCCAGTTGTTTTTGCAACAAGAAACCGTGGGCTTGGTTAGCTCCCCAAAAATATCCCAGCTGTACAGGTAGAGACGACACAAGGAAGGAGCTGGTTGTAAAAGCAGAAGAGATGTGGGTTTAACCTATGGACTACTGTTCCATGAGGACCTGGTTGTGTTCCCTCTCTCTCTCTCTCTCTCTCTCTCACACACACACACACACACAAATGTTCACACATACCTACCCACACAAAACACCCTCTCTTTGGTCCACCCTTGCTCTGGGGCCCCGTGTCCCTCAATTTCTCCCTCTTCTTTCTGTCTCCTCTTGTCTGTCTCTTTCCCCAGTCTTGCAGTTCTCAGAGTGTCTTTTGGTTGAGGCCAGAGATTTGAAAATTGCTTTTAAACAACTTTCTGCACTCCGGGGACTCCAAGGATGTGCTGGGGTTGAGGAATGCAATCTGTGCCTTAGTCCATATATGGATAGGAAACCAACCTCTCCCCTCTTGATGGAGAAGTTGTAACCGTTCCCAGAATCTTCCGCTGGTGATCCCAGGAGAAAACTTTCCAAGAGTCTCCCAGATGGCAGCCCCTCCTTAGCTCCATCCACAGATTAGACAAGAGGGAACTCTGCCCGTGTGAGAGCTCCATCCCTGGAGGGCCATGCGGCACTTGGGGCTTCCTTCCGGGGGGGGGGGCGATAGGGGGAAGGTCTCCTGGACAAAGGGCTTTTTTAAAAAAAATAAGTTTTATTTGAAATTACAATCCTAAAAAAACAAAACGAACAGAAAAAAACTACAAACAACATCCATCATCAAAAACATCGAGCCCGCTGGATCAGCCCCCACACCCTTCTTTTTCCATTTATGATCACTTTAAAAACAGATTTAAATCTATGCGAAGTCCCGTTTCTCTAGCCAATAATAAAAAGAGTCCCAAGTTTGATAGAAGTTGGGCAGAGGGCTTTGCGGCTGCAGGCAGTGAGACCGGAGCTCCTGAGTGTGTCTTTTGCCTGTTTGTGTTTTCTTGCAGAGAAATTACACAATGGCCTGGAAGCAACAGAATCATGTGAGTGTTGGCTCCCCCTTTGAGTTTTTATGCTGACCCAGGTCGGGCCTCCCTGGGGTGGGAAATTGGGTCACGGGAGTTGTAGTGGAGGAATGGAAGGAGGGAGGCAAGACTTGTGCTGTGAGGCTAGTGTTGTGCACGCATATGGATCTCTTCCTTCGTCACACAGACGTGCGCCCTTTCCTCCCTACCCCGCCCCACTCCAGAAAAATTCCCTCGGAAGCCCATGCTTAGAGACAAGCCCTGCCTTTTATTCTAAATACAGATTTAAATTTTTAACACGTTGTACACATGATTTTTTGTGGTGCTGCATTTAGACTGTGGCCAAAGGAGCTAGGCTGGACTGAGCAGAACAGTTTGGTGTGTGTCTCAGAACTAGCTAAGACGCCCCCTTCGCTCCCTCCTGCCCAAACGCCTTTCTCTCCAGCCCAGCACGAGGGTCGGAGAACTCCAGCAACAGCATTTGTGAGGGAATCCCATCCAAAAGGGCAGGAGCGGGAGTGTGTGCTTTAGAGTGTTTCATGGTTAGCATCTTGCTCGCAAGCAAACGGCATCTCTGCACCCTTTGGAGATACAGCCTGGCCCTCCTCACCTCTTGGATGCAGAGTAATTTTAACATGGGGAGCTAGATAGTCCCTACTCCTGTTCCCAAATATCAGCAGCCTGTGGGTCAGATGATGTCGCGGGGGCTGGCCTTGCTTGGCACCATCAGCCTGCATCCCTTTTTGCCCCACGGCCGTCTTGGAAGGGGCACAGAATTCCCTGCCTCCTCCTGGCCCTGCAAAGGGGACCGGCAGGCACGGCGAGGAGACGCCGCAGGGAGGTCCTCTGTGGGGGGACCTCCAGGGAGCGGCGCTTGGGAGCTCGGTGCAGCCCCTGGAGGAGCCCTGGGAGCCCGGTGGGTCAGAGACTCCGCAGCCTGCCCTACATTCTCTTCCCGTCTGGGGTGGAGCACAAGGGAATCCATGCTCCCTGCCGGTAGAGATGCTGAGAGCATCTGGGGTTTCATCGCCCGGCCTGCTCTCTAACCTCCACCTCTCTTTCTTGCGGCAGCCTGACCCGTGTGGTCCGTGCCCGCTGGGCTGGCGGGTCTCTCTCGAAGTGGTTCCTCCTGCATCCGGGGTTCTTCTGTCCTCTGTGTGGACTTCTTCAGCGCCAGCAAGCTGGATGTGTCTACTCCATTAGCGGGATACCATCCTGGGATGGAAAACGGGGAAAGCCGAGGGCTGGCGGGGAATTGGCTCCATGTTCCGAGCTCCCTGCTGTGCAGCCAGCGGCAGACAGGCCGTAATTCCTCACACCTGCACCCGATCCGAGCCGGGGACACTCAGGCCCTCCCGCTCTCCTTTGGACAAGAGTTGGGGAAGCAAAACTGAAACCGTCCACCTCTGCCCCAAGCTGAAACTCTGAAAAGCGGCCAGACCGAAGAGGAAGGCTCTGAGCTCAGTATTAAGCCTGCCTTGGAAACAACGCGCACAAGAGCTTGAAACAGCAAACTTGATTTAGAATGAGGAACAGAAACAGAGAGCGGCACACAGAACTAAAAGCAGATTGAAACTCAGAAGAATCTTGCTCTCAGAACAAGGAAGCAGAATCAACAGAAATACCTTAAGGCCAGACTACTTCTCCGTAAGCCATGGAGAAATTCTTGGAAACTCTGCTGAGGGCAGGAATAATTAACCCCCTGTCCAGCCCCTCCCCTATGTTTCCCGTAGGTGAGGATCTTCCACTAGGATAGGGCCTAAGTCAGATTCCAGGGTTACAGGGTTCATCATCAGATTCCAGATGATGACCGAAGAGCCAGGGGCCTTCCTGGGAAAGGCCAGGAAGAAACACCCTCAGAAGAGATAATTGCCCCTGGTTTTATACCCCCAAACCTCTGACTGCTGCATGATGAGCCTCCAAAGCCAGTCACTGTCAGGCGCGACACTTTGTGGGAGTCCAGTGGGAATGGAAAACTTGCCCACCCAGCTGGAATTAGAAATGGATGCCCCTGTCGGCGTCCCCACAAGATCAGGCTGGGACATCCGCCTAGATCGCCACTCCTCTGGAGGTGAACGGAGCGATTCTTCCATTTGCTTTGATCAGCAGGTCAAATCCTTATGGGAGGGTTTGCAGGGCAGGCGGGCTGGATCCGTGCAAGCGGAGGAAATTGCTCCATTTATTTGTATGGAGGGAGGGTGATGGAGAGATGACAGGAAAACAAATAGCCTGGAGAGAAAAGCAAGCAGGGTGAAGGGTGGTAAGAGAGAGCAGGCAGCCTGAGTAGCAATATAGGGGATTATCCCCCAAATGTTTGATTGCCCCGTGCCCCTTACGGCAGCCAATCCGGTGCCCAAGGCATGCTTTCGAAGGCCCAGTGTGACCACGTGCCCAGAAGGTTTGATAGTTTGCTAGTATTGTAAATCGTCACTTTGTGTTAGAACAGCGGAAAAGAAAACAATAGTCTGACAACATTGCAGAGAACGAGTCAAGTGCTCTTAAATTTTGTAGAGCGAATACCATGTTTCCATGTGGTATCAATTATCTATATTAAATCGACGTCTTTGTTCTTTGAGAGAGATGGAAAAGCTGGGATCAGCGAGTAGCTTCTGGCTGAAACCCGGCGTCTGCCATTGGCTCTCCCTGCTCCCTCTCCCTGCTGTGTCCTGCCGGATCTACTCCAGAGCGATCCCCATATGCCCACCACAGATGTGGGACTGGTTCCCATTCCGCTGCTGCACGATCAAAATGGTGTACAGTCCTGTGTAAAAACAGTATTGAAAACATGCTATATCAGCATGCATAGTGCAATTTTTTAAACTGAGAATTTTTTATGGTTCTTTTTTGGAATAAAAAATAAATTGCCACCTGCTTGCCTGCCTCTTCTTCTCAGTGTTAGGGTCACCCTGTGAGTCAAGCAGGGTGCGCTCTCCATCTGGCTCCATCCCGGCCGGACCAGAATGTGGGGACGGGGCGAAGACACAACCAGCTCTGTGTGCTCTCCACCTTTTATTCATGTCAAACTTTCTATACCGTTCTAGTTCTATACCCCATCACAGACATCTCGGGGCGGTTTGCAACAGATGAATTCAATAAAATAAAAATGGAAATAAGAGTAAGAGTTGCACGGCATCTGATGTTAAAATATAAAACCACTAAGTAAAACAGGTGAATAATTAAAGTACCAGGAGAATGAAAAGGTCCTTCAAATGCAGTTTGAGGGGGGAGCAGAAAATGGCCGTCCTGTGACCCCCCCCGTCACAGGATGGATGGCAAAAAAAGCTGCTCTGATCTCTGTTGTTGGGAAAAACTTTCAGGATACCTTGCGGAGGACTTCCGCACCCCCATCCATTTGCAAGAAGGGTTGCCCTGTTCACATGTGAGCTCGGAAAGGTCCGTTTTTGTGATCCCAGGGAAGAGTGAGTCCTCTTGCATTCAGCGGTTCCTTTATCGATCGATGCTCCTGTTTTATAACATTTATTAACTGCAAGTGAATGTATTTAAGACAATCTCAGGAAGGAATTGATAGCAGAGTATTTGGACCTGGGTTAGGACCTGATAACCTAAAAGACTACCTTTTTCCATACATACCTCCCTGCCCAGATCCGGGCAGGAGGCCCTTCTGAAAGAGCCGTCCCTCAAGGAGATGAGGGGGTGGTGAATAGAGGAAGGACCCCTCGGTGGCTGCCCCTCATTTATGGAACAGGTTCCCCAGCGAAATGCACCTGGTGCCAACCTTGCTTTCATTCCGACACCAGGCAAAAACGTGTCCCTTCACGGTTTTTAATAATTAATTTTAAATCGACTTGTTAATCCGTTGCTGTATATCGTTGTCCTGCTCACAATTTTAATGTCGAATTGTTACATTGCAGTGTTTTTATGTATAACTGGCTTTTATTATTTTAATTATTTGTAATATTGATTGCTTGTAGTAAGCCACCTAAAGACTCCTGTTGAACTAGCAAGTGGCATATAAATTTTTAAAAATTAAATTAAATAGATTCGCTGACAAACATTAGAACAGAAAAAAGAGACACGAAAAGTGTAGGGCATACACAACGCATCGCGATTTCTACTATCACTTTGCCCCTCAGTCTAGAGCAACCCCCACCTGATCTGCTCCTCTTTTATTCTACCTCTTTCTAAGTACTTTGGTTTTCACTTCCCTAAGTCTACAGATATTTAATGCGAAGTCTCTGAGCCTCCACATCACACAGCAAACCTAGGACTGGAGTGCCAAAAACAGCTGGTGCTCACTTTATTCTCTCAGTTAAGTGAATGTTTTGCATTGTGTATCCAAATCTTTCTGCAACTGGAGACTCTTCTTTCAAAAACACATTCGGGAGTAAAAAGGGAGGTTGTCCTGCATGTTTCTTTATGGGATTTTTAATCCCACCACATGAGCCAATAAGACTCTCTGAGTGGGTTACAAAGTTAAAAATATACAAATATACAAATAAATAGAATTATACAATAAAATAATATTAAAACTGACAATAAAATCCAACAATCCAAAACCAACATCCTTATAAACCTTAACAGAATCTCAATTTAACCAACCAAGGACAAGATAAAAAGTAAAATAACAGGTTATTGTGCAGATAAAAGATTTGATTTCAAATTTGATTTCAAATATGGGGTGCCACTGCTGAGAAGGCCCTCCCCCCCACTTATTTCTTGAGGAGGGGGCTCCTTGGGAAAGACCTCCAATAATGATCTAAGGTTGATCTTTTGATTGGACATATTTTGGCAATCCCCTAGTAGGACTAGACTATATGTGTTTTCTGGATAGAATACACAACAGAATTCGAGATGGGGGAGGCCATTGCCCGCAGGCTGGGAGATGGAATTGGGGGCCAGCTTTACACATGCGTAAAGGCAGATCCTGACAACTAAGGTGTATGCTCTGAGCAATACGTCGGTTAAGAAGTGTGCATGTTCTTGCACACTAGGGGTGTGCAAGGAATCTGTTTGGGGCTGGGGATGCACTGGATTTTCTGGCGTTGGCTTCCCGGACTCTGCTCCTCTTTGCAGCAGCCCTGAGTCCACGTTCCCGCCAGGCATCACCAGGAATCCAACTCCACCCGCTGTGCAGGAAACACCCCTTTCCTGCTTGCGCTGTTGGGGAAGCAGGTTGGTCAAGGGGCACGGCGACTGGTCCACCTGCTCCCGTGTGCCCTTCCCCACTTCCTGCAGCTTCTCCTGATGGGGACAGTTGCCGGTTGGGCAACCAGGGATCCGATCCATGAGTATCCATGCCCTTCTTGGCTCAGCTTGGTTTGCTGGACCAGGCCAAGCATGGAGGAAGTGGAAGACCACGGATACTGGAGGGAGGGATTCCGAAAGGGTTCATCCCAACCGTTGCATGAGCTCATGAGCCTCCACCTGGATACAGGTGTCCCAGCGGGTGCCTGATGTGAGCTCCAGCCATCTCCCAGCCTCTTTCCTGAGCCTGAGCTCACCTGAAGGCCAGGGACACATTGCGGTATCCTGGTGGGCCACCCAGCTGTGCCAAACACAACACCAAGCCACTGCGGAGCGCCCTGGGTTCCACAAATCTCCAAGGGGGGGCAGTGTGAGAGACCCTCCCCAGCCATGGGTGCTGCGTCCAGGCACCAATTTTTCCCTTCCCCACCCATGCATCTGGGTGAAGGAACTTGGGCACAAGCCTGGAGCCCCTCTTGGGATCAGGTCTGAATACATCCGAAAGGGAGATTTACCAAAACGACTGGAGAAATATCAAAAAGTATTGAATCAAGAAGTAACAACTATGGAAGTAATAGAGGCAATTAAGCAGCAAAAGAATGATAACACTCCTGACCCAGATGGGCTGCCAGCAGAGTTTTAAAAATCCTTTGAAGGAGTCTTTGCTATGCTTTTTACAGATATATGTAATGCAGCACTGTTAAATGCTAAAATACCAAATACTTGGACAGAGGCAAATTTCACATTAATACCGAAAGAAGATACAGACTTAACGCAGATTCAAAATTATAGACCTATATCATTATTAAATGTGGATTACAAAATTTTTGCCTCCATAATGGCAGAAAAATTAAAGAAGTTTCTAATAGAATCTTTATTCACTCAGACCAAAATGGTTTTTTGCCTAAAGGACAAATGAGGAATAACTTGAGAACTGTCTTGGATATCTTAGAGTATTATGAGATACATACGGAAAAACCAATGGCTTTATTATTTATGGACTCACAGAAGGCCTTTGATAATGTCAACTGGCAATTTATGAAGCAACAGATGGCTCAAATGGAGTTTGGTGAAAAGTTTATTAATGCGATATCAAGCATTTATCAAAAGCAGTCGGCTAGGATTATAATTAATGGAGAATTTACAAAGATTATAGAGATTCAAAAGGGTACAAGACAAGGATGCCCATTATCACCTCTGTTGTTTATACTGATTTTAGAAGTGTTGAATAGAAATATCAGGGATGAAGCGGACATTAAAGGTACCAGAATTAGAGATGAAAGCTATAAATTGCAAGCATTTGCAGATGACCTGGTTTTCATAACGGAGGAACTCTTTGCAACAATGCCTCAAGTCCTACAAAGGATTGAAGAATATGGTGAGGTTACTGGGATGAAAATAAATAGAGAAAAGATGAAACTGTTAGTAAAAAACTTTACACAAGACCAGAGAAAAACTGCAGGAACAAGTAGATTTGCAGATTGTCAAAAAGATTAAGTATTTGGGAATTTATCTTACAGCTAAGTGTACTACTCTGAAAGAAGACAATTATGATAAACTATTGAAGGATATTAAGAGTGACCTGGAAAATTGGGCTAATTTGCAACTATCCTTGCTGGGAAGAATAGCACTAGTTAAAATGAATATATTACCAAAGCTTTTGTTTTTAATTTCAAATGATTCCCAATTAAAAATTGATAGAAAACTTTTTGATGATTTAAATTTTCAAATTTCAAGATTTATATGGAGAAAGAAAAAACCAAGGATTAAATTAAAAATACTTCAGGAAGCTAAAGAGAATGGGGGTTTTGGTCTCCCTGATTGGATGTTGTATTATCAAGCTTCTGTTTTAACATGGCTAAAAGAGTGGTTAACTTTAAGAAATAAGAGAATTTTGTATCTTGAAGGGCATGATTTGCAAATGGGTTGGCATGCTTATTTGTGGTATGAGAAGGCTAAGTCACATGGTTCTTTTTTAAGTCAATATATTAGAAAATCTTTAATGTCGGTGTCAGAAAAGTTAAAGATAAAACTGTATAATAAATTACCAAGATGGCTTTCACCCATGGAAGCTTTTGTGTATCCAAATGCATTGAATTTTGAAGGGATTATGAGATATGATGACATTTTGGATAAGGATGGAGGATTGAAATTGAATCAAGAAATAGAAGAACAGGGATCTAATATCTCTTGATGGCATAAGGTGCAGATACAATCAAGATATGCTAAAGATTGTAAAGCGTGGGGTTTTTATAAGGACTTAACAGCATTTGATCAAGTGATGCTTAAATCAGATGAGAAAATGATTAAAAGATTATATAACTTCTTACTTGATAGGAAAATGGAAGACGAACAGATTGAGGAAACTATTATAACGTGGGCACAAAATTTTGGATATAATATTGAATTAGAAAAGTGGCAAAAGCTGTGGGAGAGAAATATTAAGGTAACATTAGCAACTTCATATAAGGAAAACTTGTATAAAATGTTTTATAGATGGTATCTGTCACCAAATAGATTAGCTAAGATGTTTCCAAATATGTCAAATGGATGTTGGAAATGTAAACATAAATTGGGTACTTTTTATCATATGTGGTGGACCTGCGATAACATGAAAAAGTATTGGATTAAAATACATAAATGGCTGGAGGAAATGTTACAAAAACCCTTAGCTTTTTAAACCTGGAGTTTTTTTATTAGGCATTATACTGGAGGACATTAGTAAACAAGAAATGTATTTGATTTTACATGTAATCACCTCAGTGAGGATTGCATTTGCTCAGTACTGGAAAAGTGAGGAATTACCCACCGACGAACTGATTCTAAAAAAGATCCTGGACTGTGCAGAAATGGATAGATTGACTTTATCACTGAAGGAGAAGGAAGATACTGACTTTGATCAAACTTGGGACTTTTTTATTATTGGCTAGAGAAACGGGACTTCACATAGATTTAAATATGTTTTTAAGTTATCATAAATGGAAAAAGAAGGGGGTGGGGGCTGACCCAGCAGGCTCAATGTTTGTTTGTAGTTTTGGATGTTGTTTGTAGTTTTTTTGTTTTGTTTTTTGGGATTATAATTTCAAATAAAACTTATTTAAAACGGGATCAGGTCCTCTGATTTACACAGGACAAGAGTCCAACTAGGCAATGAAAATGAAGCCCACCTGGGCCAGGAGGCACCAAAGAGTGTCGCCAGCTTGTTTTCCTCCCTGCAAAGGGCCAAGGGAGCCCAGTGACTTCTGGAGCCATGTTTCTCCCACTAGCCCGGAATTATCGAAACTACAGTAATTTGAGGAATCCCCCTGGATTTCCATCCAGAGAGTCAACAACGAGGCCATTTTGCAGGAAGCGCGCTTGAAATGATCCTGCGCTGAGCCCTTCTGCGTGGCCCTGGGGAGGCATCCGCTCACTTCCGAGGCGAGGCAGCCGCTCACTTCCAGCTGAGATCTGATTCCCCGGTTAGGGTCTGCAAAACCCGCCTGCAAGGACTCCCTCCACGCAGATCATGTTTTTGCACTTGCTGCTGCTTCTCTGGGTTCTGCCTCAGGTTACCCAGAGGAAGCTGCAGGCCAGTTGCCTCTTGACTAAGCCCACTGAATGGGAGGAATCTTACAGGGCAGGAGACTTTGTTGTTGGTGGGAACCTGCCACTGGGCAGCTACTCCCATCAGAAGGCAGAGGACTTCCGTAGCTTAGCCCCTCTAGACCTCTCCTGTCTTCCAGCGTAAGTTTTCAGAAGGGAGATCAGGGCCGGAGGGTTTCCTGATCGGCTTCCAGACTGGAGGGGTTGGTTTGCAGATGTTCAAAACGTTCTGCTTCGAAAAAGCTCAGAAGCTTTCAAGATTGGTGTTGATTCATAAGGAGAGCTTTGAGGGACCTTCCAGGACTGTATTTTGAGCTTTAAAAACCCTCTCAAGGAGAGGAATAACTGAAATTTTACTTTCATATTGACAACTTGGTAATCTCTGTTCAGTTTGCTACTCAAACCCCCAAGCACAGAATATTTTAATTCAAATTTCAAGCTTTGGTTAGGGGGAGTCTCAGGGTGGTGGCAGAAACAAACAAAATAAGTAGATCCAACAAGCTTGAAATCTGTCCACTCCTTATCGAAAACATTCATTCCCAGACATTGTTTGAACCACAACTTCCATGATCCATGGCAAAGTCCTAAGAACAGTAGGAGCTGTATGTGGAACTCCAGGCTGGGAATTCACAAAATATTCCCATGGTGGGATGCCTCCCTGTTTTGTGGGTGTGGAATATTATGGTTGCTTTGCATTTATATAAGAAAAATATTTGTTTATTTTGTGAGGAACCTGGGTTCTCAGGGCAATGTTCTCAGGACCTGCCACACCGGCTCTCAGCTTGGGTTAGATTAGAGAACTATGATGCTATGTCATGACATAACTCTCTCTCTCTCTCTCTCTCTCTCTCTCTCTCTCTCTCTCTCTCTCTCTCTCTCTCTGTGTGTGTGTGTGTGTGTGTGTGTGTGTGTGTGTTGTGTGGGTGTGTAGCCACAAAAGTAAGTGCCCCAATGATTAAATACTAGAATGTTACTGTTCAGTTAATAGCATATTCAGTGCAAAGAATAAGCTTGCAGGAAAAACCCTCAGTGACACAGGAACAGACATGAAGAGCAGCAAGGGCAGCTGACTCCCCTCCCCAAAACATACACTCAGGAAGGAAAAGGAAAGGAAGGGGCAGCGCCTGGGTATCCTGACACTCTTCCCATTGCTAAACCACCGACTGGCCACACTTCTATCCATATCATTTGACAAATGCATGAAGAGATGCTTTGGGCCAGAAAACAGCCAGTCGTTTTTCCACAGCTGCTCTGCAAAGAGGGTGAAGCAAGAATGACAGCGCCTCCCAGAAAGCATCTTGCTGCCAAGAGAGACCCTCTGGTCCGTCTCATGCAGCCTCTTCTGCACTGAGCAACAGGGATTTCCTTCCCTGTCCTAGTGAGAACTTTTCCAGAGATTGCCAAAGTTTTTTGTCCCCTCTGGTCTTTTTGTGCACAGCCGGGAGTCTTGCACTCCTTAGGCTGAATATGAGACAAGTTGCCAGTCCTCATGGGCCCAGGGCTGCTCTTCCCCCTGAATAACACAGTCCATCTTCTCTAGCCCATCCTCCAGCAGTGAATCCCCAGGGTGCGAGAAGGGGGCACTCCCAGGGTTGTATCTGATCCACCACAGTTTTAGGGTCCTTCCTCAGAAAATCAAACCATGTTGCAGCACACATGGTTTTGAATACAGTTCCCATTTAAGACAAGAGCTGCTATTTGTCCTCCCAGAACTTTGATGCGATTGGTCCAGTTGTACCTGCGTGTTCAAGGAGGGGTTTTTCCAGACCTACCAACAGATGCTGAGGATCAGATTTAGGGTATCCGCTCCTACAGCACCGACTTTACTACCAGGATGTGGTGTTTCCCTTTCATGCTTGTAAATCAAACAAGCAAACTATACAGAAAGACTTTGGACTGTGGGGTTGGCTGCTGTTTGAGATCTTATTTGTGGATGTTGGCGTCATTGGCACGCAGCTTGGAAGGATTTGTATCCTGAAACGTGGAACATAAAAAAATGAAAAAAAGAGAATTAAAAAAATTACAAACGTGCCGAGTTGCATCTCTGATCAGGCAGGGCCCTTCAGCTGTTTTGGTGAAAGGCCTCTAGCAAGGCTTTGTATCTTCGTGTGTCAATGCAACACACTGAGTGTGCTCAAATCCATTGTGTAGGCGCCTTTAATCCAGAGGGACGCTTTAAGTCACCACCTTCCATCAGTTCTCCTGGGACCCTCACCCACCTCCCCGTGTTGCTCTGATCACTGCAGGACGATAATTGAGAACTACCAGCACTTCCTGGGCTTGGCCTTCTCCATCACGGAGCTCAACAAGGACCCGGCTCTCCTTCCCAACACGACGCTCGGCTTCCGCGCCCATGAGCACATGGACCTTCCCCAGAGGATGGTCGCGAACAGCCTCTCTCTGCTGTCCACTCGCAGGCGGACGGTTCCCAACTATAAATGCGACAGGCAAGACAAGCTGCTCTCTGTTATTGGGGGCCTGGACTCCAAATCCTCAAAGGAGATCGCGTCCTTAGTAAGCATCTACAAGATCCCACAGGTAAGCTGGCTGCCCTGCAGAGTTCAGGAACGCTAAGACGGACTGGCTAGTCTCTGAACACACACGTACCCATCCATCAATTCCGAGGGTCCTTCCAACTTCAGTTCTCCTGCCCCAAAATAATCTTGGTGGTCGCAACCATCTCAGATGGCCATTTCCTGACTAAATCCAGAAAACAATAGGATCGTTATTTAGAAACATAGGAACAAAGCGAGTCAGAAGGGACCTCCTGGGTCATCTAGTCTGACCCCCGGCTCTAGCTGGATCTGCTCATATAATGCCCAACATGTGGTTGTCTAGTCTTTTCTTGAACACCCTCACTGATGGGGGCTCAGCCACCTCCCGTGGAAGCCCATTCCATTCCTAGGGGTCCTAACCATCCGGAAGTACTTCCTGGCTTCCAACCTGAAGCCTGGTTCCCTGAGCTTTGCCCCATTGGAAGGCATCCTGCCCTTCACTGTGGGGAAGAACAAGAGGAGGGCCATGGCCCTCCTCCACACGACATTCCCTCACATCCCTATAAGTCACTCAAAGATTCCCTCTTCTCCAGGCTGAAGAGGCTCATATGTCATCCCTCCCAGCTCAGCTACCATCCTTGTGACCCTGTGCTGAACCGATTCTAACCCAGCTATGTCTCTCCTATAATGTGGAGCCCCGAACTGGATGCAGTACTCCAGTTGTGGACACATCAGAGTCGTGTAGAGCGGTAACAGCATCTCCCTAGAAGGGGAAGCCATGTTTCCGGCTGTGCATCCTAGGGTGACCTTTGCCTTCCCTACCGTCACGTCACGCTGCTGGCTCATGTTCAGCCTGCTGCCAACAGGCACCCCAATCATGTCCCTGTGACACCGCTTCCGGTGCTCCAAATGGAAGACCTTACTCTGTACAGCACTGTCTGCAGAGAGGACATTTTGAGAAGTGCTTAATCATGTGATAGCGACAGTCACCTGTATAACATTCAGGTGCTTATGCAAGTTTCTGCATGAGCGGCTGACCTTTGCAGGGCAAGGCCTACATAAGCTTGACCGCTGGAGTAAGGTCATGGATTGTTTGCTTTTCAGGGATTCTCATTTATTTTTTTGCGATACTGCAAGCAAAAGGGTGTGTTCTCCCCTTCCAGTGTATAGGTTTGGTGACTTGAGAGCAATTTGCTTTATCTGTGGAAATGCTAGAATTCTGTGCACAGGCCTTTGCAGCTAGACCAGGACTAGTTGGGAACTGTTTACAACAGTGGCAAATACAAACGTGCCATTGCTCTCTTGCGCTTCTCCACATTGAGCGCCATCCTGTTGCTCCCAGCCCACTTCCACAGCCTGTCCAGATCCTTCCAGACCTGGATCACCTGCTCCTCAGTTGTGCTCACCGACCCCACTTTGGCATCAGCTGCGAATTTAGGGAATGGATTTGGATTGAAAGAAAGAGGTGGCCACCTTAAAGATTCACCTGTGAGCCAAGTACTCCTGTGGGTTCTCACCGTAACTGGGTGACAACGCTTCTTTTGCCCCAGAGGTTGGTGAAAGCTGTGCCAAAGAGCATAACATTTGCCAGTCGTCTCAGTATTGGGCTATTTCTGCAGGGAAAGCAACCCTGTTTTGGGGGAGATATGCCAGAAAGCCTTGTGGTTTCAAAGAGTCAGTGCTTTTTTTGTCATAGAACACATCGGAACGGAGTTCTGGCACCTTCTTTTTGACAGATTTTCAAAGTTTTAAAAGTAACTTTTGAAAATTTGAGGTTTGGTCCACGTGGATTCGAATTGCCCTGTCGAGCGTAGCAGGGCTGTGGCAAAATCATTAAAATTTATTCATTCATTCATTTGTTTATTAAAACATTAAAAAATGGTGCATGGGGCCGCTTGTGTGGCGAGTCCGATGCATGCATACGTCATCCGCGCTGGTTGTGGTGGTGCTGCTCGGCTTGTGGTGCTGCTCGGCTTGTGATTGGTCGTGTGGTCGCGCGCTGAGTGCTTACTGAGGGCAGCGACCATTATGTTTTGTTACACAACTGACGTGTGTGGGTGTGTGTACAGTGATGGACTACGTGCGAAAGGTAAATAATTTCATGAGTTCCGGCACCTTTTTTCTTCCAAAAAAAGCACTGCGAAGAGTCATATTATATATAGAGAGAGGCTTCATCCTCGTAACATGAGACACTGTGTCTGGGTTACCTGTATGGCCAACCTAATGCTTTGGGGTGATCTCCTACTACTGGGGTGCGTTAAAAAGTCACAGAATATAATTAATATGTGGAGGTCCACTGGAAAGAGGGTCTCATTCTGGATGGCACCGCCTGCACCTGCAGCGCCTCGTCGCTCCGTCACAGGAAGAGCCCCTTTCCTCAAGTCACGCTCTCCATAGTCCACCTGAAGCAATGCCGGGATGCCATCAAGCCGGGAGGCGGAGGTTTTACGAAGTCCTGCTCCTGCGCAGAAGCATCCAAGAGAGTCGTCGCAGGAGCCGTGTCCCTCTTAGGGTCTGAAGTATTTGGCTGCAGGATAAGATGAAGCGGCTGCAGGCCTGTTCTGGTAAGCAGCTCCAGGGCTGGGTGATGCAGCACGAGGAGCAGCTGTAGAGCCAGGACCCACGTTTCCCTGGTGGGGGGGCGAAGTATCCGCAGGCGCGAAAGGGATGCCGACAGAGCAGAGAAGGCAGCGCAGGTCCAAGCAGGATGGCTTTGCAGCAAAACACGTCTCCAGATCCGTAACCAGAACCGATGCTTATGCACGGATCTAGGCAAGTATCGGTGGGGACAGGATTCCCCGGTGTTCTGTGGAAACAGGAAGCCCTTCTCTTGAACTCTTGGTCATGTACTTTCCTGGCTGCGACTCTCTATTCTTGTCACATGCCATCAAGAAATCTCTGACTTAGGGTGGTGACCCTGTGAAGGAGCACTCGCCCAGGTGCCTCGTCCTTGACAGCTCTGATCAGCTCCTGCAAACGTGAGGCTGTGGCATCCTTATGGGATCGCTCCATCTCCTGTTGGGTCGTCCCTGTTGGCTTCTGCCTTCCACTTTCCGTAGCATGGCTGTCTTCTCCAGTAAGTCTTGCCTTCTCGTAACAACCACACCAGTTTTGCTCCTGGGGCAAGTTTGTTTGTTTGTTTGTTTGTTTATCAATCGATTTATATCCTGCCTTTTTCCTCCAAAGGGCTCAAGGCAGCTCACATCATTCTCCTCCTCCATCTTATCCCCACAACAACAACCCTGTGAGGTAGGTTGGGCTGAGAGTCTGTGACTGGCCCAAAGTCACCCAGTTGGCTCCATGGCTTAGCGGGGACTAGAACCCGGATTGCCTGAGTCCCAGTCCCATGCTCTTAACCTCTGCACCACACTGGCTCTCTGTGTGCTGCCTTGATTTGATCCAGGGCCCAGCTGTTCGTCTTTCGATCAGTCCAGCGTATCTGCAAAGCTCTCCTCCTGCACCGTGCTTCGAACACACCCGTTTTCCTCCCTTCAGCTTTCTTCACTGTCCAGCTGTCTGTAGTGGAAGGCTTTTCTCCCAGGCGGTTCCGATTCAGTTTCACGGCCTTCTAAAGATCTTTCAGGTCCATCCCCTTCCTGCTGCCCTCTTGTGGATAGCACGATGCTTGATTCCCTTTCTTTCAATTTACCCACCCCTCCCTCTGAAGCTCTGCTCTTGCTGTGCAGCTGGGAAACACGGGGGAACCCGAAATGGCAACCCACAATGGATCCTCTCTTAGTCCAAGGTAGCCCCTTTGGTAAAACATGATCCAGTCTTTAACACATGCCAAGTTCTGCCTCAGGGCACTGACTGGACCTTCCTTCCTTCCTTCCTTCCTTCCTTCCTTCCTTCCTTCCTTCCTTCCTTCAGCTTGGGTATGGCTTCATTGACCCTGTCCAGGGACAACAAATGGAATTCCCTTCCTTCATCCGGATCAATCCCAATGACATTTCCCAGTGTGCAGCTATAGTCCAGCTATTCCTGCATTTCCACTGGAACTGGATCGGGCTGCTTGCTCCCAGCGATGAGCGTGGGGAAAACTTCATCCAGGCACTGACACCGATGCTCAAGGACCATGATATCTGTGTGGCCGTCACCGAAATGTTCAAGACAACAGACCCAATCCATTTGCTCCGGCTTCAGTCGGGGACTGTTCCCACTTCCTGGCTCGAGCCCCAAGTGATGATCGCCTTGGCAGACTCCAGTGTGGTACAACAATTGGCTGTTTTGCTGACTGTTCATGAACACATTACCAAGGTCACCCTGAAGAAGGTCTGGATACTGACATCCCATTGGGAAATTACTGCCAAAGCCTTACTCTTGGATGAGCCCTACCTCAAGGCCATCCACGGTGCCTTGCACTTCAGAGTCAACAGAAAGGAAGTGCCTGGATTCCAGCAATTTTTGAAAAGTTTAGATCCATTTCATCCGGAAGAAGACGCCTTTCTCCTTTCCTGGTGGGAAATTGCCTTCGAATGTGAGCTTCCAGACTCAGGCCAGTCCATCTCAAAGGAAAGCAAGAATTGTACTGGGATGGAGAATGTGGAGGAGTTGTCGTCCTCCATGTTCGAAATGAGCATGTCCAGCCAGAGCTCCAGTGTCTACAATGGTGTCTATTCTCTGGCACATGTGCTCCATGCGATGTCTGGATCCAAACGTGGCGTGATGGGGGACAGCAGGTTGCACCTGAATGTCCAACCCTGGCAGGTAATGCTCTCTCTTATAGGATGTCATGTGAAATGTGATGTACTCCTCCTGCAAAAGCTGTGCAGGTTTGATCCCGGATGAGTCTTGGAGAAGGGCTGGTCGTCCAGTCTAAAGGGTTTAGGAGGACACGTGTCACGGAAATGTGACCACGGCTGGTATTTCCTGTGCACAGCATTTCTCATAAGTAAAGCTCAGCAGAGACTTTGGGTTGGAAAAAGTACAGAGCGGAGCAGCAAACATGATCCGGGGCTGAGCAGCTTCCTTCGGACAACCGGGCAACAACCAGGACTGTTCAGCTTAGAAAAATGGTGAAGAAGAAGAAGAAGAGACATAATGGAGGTGTTTAAAATAATCCACTGAGTGGGGACAGTAAAGAGGGAGGCCTCTTACTCCCCCTTCCATAACACTCAAACCCAGGAACATCCTGTGAAGCTGAGAGGTGGGAGGTTCAGGGCAGGTAAAAGGAATTTCCTGCCATGGGAAGTGGGGCAGGCCCCCAGTCCGGATGGCTTTAAAAAGGGACTGGGCAGATTCATGAGGGAGGAGGCTGTCTGGGGCTACTAGCCGTGCTGGCCACGTGCTCCCTCCTTCACGCGAGGTGCCCTGCCTGCGCAGGCCAGTCGCTGAGCAGCTGGGCAGGAGGGGGTCTTGCACCCATCCTGCTGGGGGGATCCTGGGGCAGCTGGTTGGCCACCATGTGTGTGGAGCGCTGGACAAGATGGACCTTGGTTGCTACCTCTGCAACGATTGTGTATTTGCATCTGTTGCCACCGCGGAATCACACAGCCTCTTCTCCGAAGCTCATACCTACAGAGCAGTCCATGTTGCCTGGCAACATCTAAAAGCAAGCGACCAGCAGGTCTCTGGACCCCTGTTGACATCCACCGAAGACCCTCTGCTCTTAGCTTCGCTGCTGCTGGGAGCAAACCTCCTCAGCTCCCACTCAAAAGATTTGAGGGTATTTCGTATCTGGAAGACAAGAGCAGATCAAGCCCAAAGTGGTAGCAAAACGTAACTGAGAAGCTAGAAATAGACATTTGAAGCAGACAACGAAGTAATGAGCTGTAGGAAAAGATGTCTCCTAACTTGATGGCAGAAGATACCAGAACTCACTCGCAGTTGCCTTGTCCTTGAAACGGCTTTTTCGTTTTAGATTCTTGGCCGGCTGAGGAGCATCCGGTTTAACAACAGTGCTGGAGAAGAGGTCTGTTTAGCTGAAAGTGGCAAGAGATACAATATCCTGAACTGGGTCTCCTTGGCAAATGAATCTTTTTATTCTGTGAAAGTTGGAGAAGTGAATTCAGGGGCTCCCTCTGGCCAGGACCTTGCCATTCACCCAAGCGAAATCACATGGGCGACCGAGGTGTGGTAAAAGTGGATGCTTTTGCGGTCATGGGGGGACCAAAGCATTTTGCATTTCTGTCCATTGCCAAAAAGGAGGGGGCTCTCTAGACAAAACCAAAGGCCTGGTTTCTACTGGTTTGTGTGTTGCGGGGTCATTAGCCAATTCAGAAGTGCCATCGTCCTATGCTGGAGCCCTGGAAGTTATTCCTGACATTCCAGGAAGGGTTGGAGAGAGGCCAGGACCGAAATGCTGGAAGCCACTGGAGTGTGGCTTGCGGCAAGTCCAGGCCACGCCCTGCAAGGTGGACCAAGGGAGGTGCGACTCACCTAACCCAAGTCGTGTTAAAAATGGCCAAGCTCCGCCTTGAAGCTCGTCGTGTCTCATGTCCATATCAGATGGCAAATTCTACTTTTCTTTTTGCGTGGAAGATGGTGTGTGTTTTCATGCATTTTCATGCAAGATTGTGAGTGTGTTCATGCAAGTTTTCCCCCTAAATGCATATCTGAAGTATTAAAGTATTGTCTTTAAAATGTCAGACACCTCTCCCTGTGATTCATTCATTTACAAGAATGTGTCTGTGCACATTCTTGTAAAGCACAGATGCTACGAAATCCGTAATTTTGGTCCTCAAGTTGCATTGCAAACCCTGAAAGGAGTGAATTGTGTTTGAGTCTATGCTCATTTCCAAAATGGTTAAATGGGAAGATGCTGTTTGGAAAATGGACAGGAAAGATTTCTTATTCATCCCTTGATGGACCAAGTGTCTGACTTAATTTAAACGGATTCTGAAGATCCTTTTTCTGTCTCAGACGCTCTATATTTTAGGGGCCTTTATTTAATGGTCCCATTTGGAACATGGGGCTAGTGGGAAGGAGACACCCAAGTGAGATGGCATTGTGGGTCCAGTTTGCTTTCTCTCTGCAATGAGTGGTGTGGAGCTCCAAGCTCTCCCTCCCTCCATCCCTCCCTCTGGCTGGTGGGGTGGATTTCCTGATGTCACAGAAATGGGATGGGGTTGTTGCAGAATCTTCCCTCTTCATGTCATCAGGATACACCAATTTTGAGCACGATGCTTTACAATTCCTCTGTGAGCCTCTTAGAACCATTGTAGAAGTAACCTGTGGGTTACTTCATCCTCCTAAACTGGAAAGTCTTCCCCTCGAGTAACACTGAGGTCATCTGTTGTGTTCCTCCACTCAGTCTGGTCCTGTTTTCCTTCTCGTTCTCAGAGGATGCCTTTTGCAAGGTGTGTGGAGAGGTGCTCCCCAGGACATCAGAGAAAAGTCCCGGAGGGGAAGGAAGTTTGCTGTTACCAGTGCGACCTTTGTCCAGAAGGGACCATTTCTAACTGGACAGGTACCTCGGCGTGTGAGAGCCACATACAGGTGCAGAGCCTACTAGGATCAGAGGAAACTAGTGATGAGCGTAAGGCCATAGACACAGAGAAGACCCTGCCTTTTTCCCACGAAAAAGGCATTTTTTTGTCAAAGCCATTTTGGATTGCATGCCTCCATGGTCTACCAGATTGCAAAAATATTCACCATTCCTTGATTTTGGGAAGGCGGTCAGTCCTTCTATGGAGTGCAGCACATGACACCCATGTCAAACAAATTGCCAAATTTTTCTGTATTGCTGTCTGCATCCTATTTCCCAGCCCCAGCAAAAGCACTTCTCACATGACAGTCTGTAGCATTTAGAAAATGAGAGGTAGGAATCACTTTCCTCTTTTGTTCAGTAAGAGGGCGCTGTTGATATTCATTGTGATCCGGTCCTTAGAGTCACTCAAGTATAATTTCTAGGTAGAGTTTGGGGTTTCCTTCCTATGCAATGTCAGGCATAAATGTGGTACAGGGAGGCTGCCAGGTGACAAAGAAGAGAAAGAAGAGGAAGAGGAAGAAGTGTTTTATACTTTTTCTGACAATGGTCTTATTAAGTACATCTGCAAAAAGCAAACACAGAACCATCACCAGGATATTGTATGCTTGAGTGCAGAAAAAGAGCGATTTCTATGTCTTTCTTTCGGGGCTGAACTGGCCCCTGCAGAGATCACTTCCTTGTGTTGGAAATGGCTCGTGGCTGTTCCTCATTTCAGATGCAGTCCGCTGTCACCCGTGTGCAGAGCATCTGCACCCGAACAAGAACCAAGACCAGTGCGTGCCCAAGAAGATCCACTTCCTTTCCTATCAGGATACGCTGGGGATCGTTTTAGCTTCTCTGGCTCTGTTGCTCTCTCTGCTCACATCTGCTGTGCTGGCGATCTTCATTCAACACCGTGACACACCCATCGTCAAGGCCAACAACCGAGACCTCACCTACATCCTCCTCGCCTCCCTCCTGCTCTGCTTCCTCTGCTCCTTCCTCTTCATCGGCCGTCCCACAAAGTTCACCTGCCTGCTGAGGCAAACGGCTTTCGGCATCGTCTTCTCTGTTGCGGTTTCATCCATTCTGGCAAAAACCGTCATGGTGGTTCTGGCCTTCATGGCCACCAAGCCAGGAAACATGGCGAGAAAGTTCCTAGGGAGACACCTGACCAACTGCATTGTCTTGGCTTGCCCCCTCGTTCAAGTTGCCATCTGTGCTTTGTGGCTGATGACCTCTCCCCCAGCCCCGAACATGGACTTCCACTCCCTAGCAGGAGAGATCATCGTGGGATGTAACGAAGGCTCGGTTGCCATGTTCTACACAGTCCTGGCCTACATGGGCTTCCTGGCTCTGACCAGCTTCACGGTGGCCTTCCTGGCCAGGAAGCTGCCCGACAGCTTCAACGAAGCCAAGTTCATCACCTTCAGCATGCTGGTCTTCTGCAGTGTGTGGGTCTCCTTCGTGCCCACCTACCTGAGCACCAAGGGGAAGTCCATGGTGGCCGTGGAGGTCTTCTCCATCCTGGCCTCGGGGGCTGGTCTCCTGGGCTGCATCTTTCTCCCCAAATGCTACATCATTGTTATGCGGCCCAATCTCAACACCAGAGAGCATGTGGTGAGGAAAGCGAATCAGGGAGCATAATGCTTCTGTGTCTTTCCTGCTTACTCAGTTGGAATCTCATATTCATCCCCGACTGCCTATCAAAATTCTCTCTGGAGTGAGGCTAGAGGATGCTCCCTGGGCGAAGATGGGAACGGCCTCCCTTGGCCTTCCTCCATCTCCTCCGCCTTGAGAGGTTTGTAGGAGTCAACCAGCTCCAGCCCTATCTAAGAGGCACCTGCATGCCGTCTGAGTCCAGAAGTGTGTCTTCTTGGCCATCCAGGGATCCCCGCACTGTAGACCACTGTCCCCCTCCCCCTCCCCAAGTGCATGCAGCTTCTGCAGTGCAAGATGCAGCCACAGCTTCCCTCGCTGGGACTCACCAGCCGCTACTGAAGCACCTGCAGCAATGTAGAACCTGACGCCGCTGGAAGCAAACCATCGCTCTGCTGAACCAAGTCCAGCTGACCAGACGGCCAGTCTTGCCCCTGAGCTTTGCCCAGCCTGGAAGTGACTTCCGGCTTGGCCAGAATCCAGGGTCCTCCACTGCAACTGCGCACGAACCTGGGAATCCGAGAACGGTGGAGTCGAAGGGGGCCAAGAAGGCCATCAGGTCCAACCCCCTGCTCAGTGCAGGACCCCAAGTTATGCCCTCCCCCCAGGTGGCTTGGGGGCTTTGATACATCCAGATGCTCATAGGCCAGCTCAGCGATGCTCTCCACGGCTGCAGCACCTCACGCTGTGATGGAGCCCCAGGATGGGGTGGGAAGGGGCCCGGGTGGCAGCAGGGACAGCCGCAAGCCCTGGCCCTTGCCTCCTCCTATTCCCGCCCACTGCCAGCGTGCCTCTTCTCCTCCTGCTGATGCCCCACTGCCTCCTCAAGGGCACACTCTTTCGGTGCCGGCAGTGAAGGGGCGAGGTGAGTCCCCGCCTTTGGGGAGCCAGCTTGAGCTCACAAGACCCAGTGCTGGGACTCCAAATTCTCCTGACAGCCCCAGACACTGTCCAAAGGCCATAGAATTGCACCCGAGGGAAAGCTTTCCACCCATCGATTTAAAGCATGTTGCTGAAGGAGCCAATTGGGCTTTTGCTGCACTTTTTAATTTATGCTTCGGAAACTCTTGGAGCAAATCAAGCCCGTTTTCCGAGCGCCTTCCCCTTGGCCAGTCTCGTCACACTTTGACTCCGTCCCCATGTCCTGGGAGTGGAGCTGCAAGATCATTTGGTGCTCAGGACCTAACGGGCCATTTCCTTTGTCCTGCACATCATTTCTGCTGCATGGTGCGCTGTATATTCTTGGCGTGTGCCTGGAGGGCTGGGGCACTTCTCCCCCCAACAATGAGGTCCGTGTGGAAGACGCCTTGTGCAGCTGACCCCGGCACCAGCCAGCTTTGGGTTGGTGCCAGGAGCTGCTCGGTTGGGACCTGGATGGGGTTGGTTGTGTGTGAGCAGGCTAAGCCCATCCGGGTCCCTCTGAGGGGACACCCCGGAGTCGATCCTCCTCCTCCCCACAGCAGCCTGCCTGCCAGTTGCTTCCCACTCGGGCCCCGACCCCATACAAGTGCTTCCCTGAGCGCATTTACTCCTGAGTAAGCTCCTCCAGGGGGTCCAGATGGGGCACTGCCTTCCAGTGGGGCAAGAAAATGGCACTGGGAGATACGCCTTTGCAGGAATACCACTGGGATGCTGCGCTGGGGGGAGGGGAGTGTGCAAAACTGGGAAGCCACAAAATGTGGGGAAGGGGTGGGGGTGGGGAGATGGGGGTGGCTGCCAGGAGAGATCTGGCAGGCTGGCAGGCTGGATCTGGTCCCCCAAGTGCTCCCCGCCCCACGCTCTGTCTTAGAACCAAAGCAAAGGGGAAATGTGGGTGTCAGCCCTGAAGAGAGAGAGACTCTCAGCTCACGTGCAGTTCTGCATTTTGTATGTATAAAAATTGCAGCTCTGTCACGCGTACAGAATTAAGCTGGAATTGGCTGGAATCGCAATGCAGATTTGAGGTGGGGGGCAGTTCCAGTCTCCCGGGTCACTTCAAGTGTTTGTGCCCTTCCCCCATTTCCTTTGACCCCCCTCCCCCCATAATTTGCTGGCTTCCAAGATTTTGCATACTGTCTCTGATAGTATTGCACCAATGAAATTTCCCTCCATCCCTTTGGCATCAAATGCTGAAATGGGTAGTTTCGGGTTTAGGGAACGGATTAATTCCCTTTCCATTATTTCTAATGGGGACCATTGCTTCGGACTTTGAACGATTCAGAGTTCAAACAGCCTCCTGAAGCGAGTTAAGTTCGAAGTACGAGGCACCACTGTACTTTTAAGGGAACGGCCTCATGGCCGCCCAGAACTGCTTGTCAACAATTCCCAGGAGTTCTTGGCTGCCCCCACGGTTGTTGCATCACAACCAAGTCGAGAGCAAAAGAATTCCTCCGGATCTGAGGCAAGACAGCCAGGGCACCAGCAAGACTCATTTATTTACAGTGGTGCCTCATACTTCAAACACTGTCCTGGGCGCCCAAGGATCCGGGGTCCCAGGCCAGCATTGGTGCCTCCCAGCTGGCGCATGCGATGCTCGACAGATGCAGCCGGCATCTCAACCCCTTGTCCTACTGGCAGAGTATTTTCCCACTGGCCAATCCAGGCACTTGTCTTGTTTCCCCAGGTGAGGAGAAAGGAGGTTTTTCCACCTGTTTGCATCCTTGGCTCCTGCAAGCTGTGGGAGCAGAGCGGCGGTGTGTCTGTGAGATCGCAGAGGGGCTGTGGCAGCCACGGCGCATGTTGCTCTGTGGGGCTGCAGCCTTCCCACTGGGGGGGGGGCTGCTCTGCTGACCTTCTCTGGGAGTTCAACTGCCTCGGGCAGCAGAATTTGCAGCCAGCCCCTTTGGGGGGGGGGCACATGTACAGGTATTAAACTTGGGGTGGGCCTGAGTTGGCCCCCACTGACACCCGTTCCAAGCCCCTCCAGGAGGTGCAAGATCTTTTGCTGGAGTCCAGCCGGCATCTGCTTTGACTGTGCGTGTGCTCCTGAGTTCCCTCTGCTAAAACAGCCTTGGAAAACAAAGAATGCCTTTATTACATGCAAAGTAGAACACATACAGAGCCTTAAACTCAAGTTGAAATGCCATCGATTTGCAAATCATATACACGGGAGAAAAAAATCATTTATATTCACAATTCCTAAGTGAAGCAAGACTCGTATGCCCCGTCTTGACTATGGAAGGGGCTAACATGGGATAACAAGCCCCTTCAAAAGATGGGAAAGGAGGTCCAGAAGAAGATCCCTGTTCTAGAGTTGCATCTGGAGGGGGGACCCTTCCTTTCACCTACGGACAGGTGCACCTGTGCCAAGTTCAGGTGTACCTGTGCTTAGTTCTGTGTGCTAAGCCTTCTTACCCTTTGGGCTCCCTAGTTCATCTTAGGAGGGGTCACTTGGATGAGTGTAAACCGTTTCGCATCTCCTTACTCTTTTTTGGGTGCATGCTCAAAACCTTAATCCTAACTGGACCAGTCTTGATGAGCTGCCTAATTTTATTGTGTTTCTATCCTGCCCATCAGTCCAAAGTTTCCCTGGAATTTATTATCCCTGCCTGGAATACTTTCCATGTGTAATCTTGCTTAATCCTTTCTAGAACAGAATTCCCCACTAAGTTTTCATTAAATCTTATCTCTACCGAAATTTGGTCGCTGGATTTGTAATCGACTCCCCGTTTCCCGCCCCAAAGGCCAGTCAGACCCTCTCTTGGGCATTCTCCCAGAATGCCTTGAGAAGCCTCAAGTTCTCTCTGGATGCTTCCCAGCCCACAACCTCTTCCCACTGCCCCTCACGCGGCAAGGGACAGCATCTCCATCTCTGCACAGGAGAACCCGAGGACAACGTGTTCCGCTTGATGGGTGTCCAAAAATCCGGATTTGCCCTCCCATTTGGAAGGAGAGACACTTCTTCAAAACCAAGATGGTGCGGTATGCTTGACCGACATTTCCTGTCTACGCAACATCTTCGGATCATGACACAGCGACACCTCCTCCCTCTGGGGGAATGAGCTGGCACACTCGGCCTGCCCTCCTCTACCGTCACCTTCCCTGCTCTGAGGGGCTGTGTCAAAATACATGCACTCCAACCTTCACACCTCCTACAAGGGCCCATTTCTGCCTGGGGGAGAAAGATGGACCCCCATTCCCTCACGGGCAGCTTCTGCCCTCTGTGCAGGTCTCCCTGTCTCAACCACCGGAGGATTTTACGATCTCCCAGCAATCCAGCAGTGCCGTGGGCTGCCTTGGCCAGGGCCTCTTGTCCCCGGGGGCAGCCCCTGCATGCCCATCGCAGCTCCTCTGTCCACTTCATCATCCAGAAGGCCCATCAACCTGCCTGTCCGTACCTGGGCATCTGCCGTGAGAGAGCAGCCAGTCACAGCCCTGGGCCTCCTGGCCACGGTTCCGCAAGTCACTGGCCGCCCGTCCTGAAGCGCAAGCTGCAGGGCGATGGGCTGTTGCCAAAGGGTGGACAAAACGATACACGTGCAGGTGCCCATCATGCCATCATCTTGAAGTCCCTTCACAGGAAGAGCTGGGATGAGCGAACCAGTGGGAACAGGAAGTTTTCAAAATTCCTACATAATGTGGGCATACCTGTATCCACAGAGGTTTACAAACACAAGCAAGAAAAATGGTAAATTCATTATGCCATCGTTTTGAAACGAGCAAGCAAAAAGTAGCACCAGATTCATTTCGGCCTCAGAAGTCCTCTTCAGCTTCCTGGTGCAGAAAGTGCCCACTCGTACATGTACACACGGGCCGTCTGATGAAATCCAAACCTCTCCCATACAGTCGTTAAAGGCATTAAGCAGAGCAACAAGAGCAGGGGCAGACTGTCAACCGGAAAGCAAAAGCAAAGCTCACACAAGGCCCCTCGCTCGAACATTTCAGAAAAGCACCACGGCACTTGGGAAACCTCAGTCTCAGCCGAAAGCCGCCGTGCAAGCAAACCGGCTGAAGATTTTACACTGGTCTCCCTGACTCTCAGGCTATGTCTGTGTGGGGAGAGGAGGGGGAGGCTGGAAAAGATCCAGACTCCCCAGTGAGCTCCAGCAGGAGGGTGTCGGAACAGCCTTCCGCCTGGGACGGGGTGAGGGGCGCCCAGCGGCTGGGAGCCGAGCCTCCTGCTGCACTGCCGGCTTCCCCAGGAGCGAGGAGGAAGGAGCAGCTGCGTGCAAGGGCCGGGCCGGGCCGGGTGCTGAGCATGGCTCCCGAGCCCCCACTGGCAAGGCCTTCTGGCCGCTCATCTCCACCACTGGGCGCCCCAAGGCCTGCTGGGGACAGCAGCTGTTCCCAGGCTGGGAAGGGCTCTCTGGGGCTGCCAAGGATCCTGTCCCAGCCCCAGGAAGGAGGGAGCAAACGGGGAGAGGGAGGGCCTGGCAGCCCCCGTGCCCACTGACCCTGCAGGGCACCTGGCCACGCGCCAACCCCTCGTGCTCCTCCGTGGCACCTCCGGGGCCGGGAAAGGCGCATCCCACAGCCGTATGCCGGCGGTGAGAGGGCTGCACCACTTGTGCTGGAGGAGCAGGGAGAGGATGGGGAGGCCGAGGGCCCTGCGTGCCAGGATGTGACCACGCCAGGCATGGCGTGTGGCGGTTCCCCCCTGAATGCACCCCGCCTCCTGCTGCAGCACCAGGAATGCCTGCCCCCCCGAGCCCCTCTCCCTCCTGTCCTGAGGTGCTCCAAGCAGCGCAGGGGTGGGAAGAAGAGGGGCTCCCTCAAGCGTGAGGATGGGGCACCTCGTTCTCCTTGTCCAGCCCCCCCGCCTCCACCCCCACCCGCAAAGGCAGCCCCCCCCCGCCACTCACCTTCGGTGGGGCTGCTAGATGGCCGGGTCGCTCCCTGCGGTGGAGAGAAGGAACATCGAGTCAGCCCCTCCCCGACTGAACAGTGCAAAGGGGGCTGGCGGTTTGGAGCAGTGGGGCAGTTTCCTTTTTCCAGGGGACGGGTCTCCAGGCCTTTGTGAAAGGGGAGGGGCTCTGGTTTCCCTCTACTCTGCACTAGGCAGACCTCACCCGGAATCCCGTGTCCAGTTCTGGGCAAACAATTTTTCAAAAGATGCAGAAAAGCTAGAAAGGTTCCAGAGGAGGGCAGCCAAGATGATGGAGGGCCTGGAAACTGAGCCCCGCGAGGAGAGACGGAGAGCGCTGGGCGTGCTCAGCCTTGAGAAGAGCAGGCTGAACGAGGACGTGATCGCCCTCTAGAGGCACCTCAGAGGCTGCCACAAAGGGGAAGGCAAAGGCTTCTCAGGCATCCCTGGGTGCAGGAGACGGAATAATCAAGTCAAGCTGCGACAACCCAGATTCAGGCTGGGCATCAGGAAGAGCTTCCTCACTGCCAGAGCAACACGGCAGTGGGACCAGCTGCCTGGAGGGGTGGGGGGCCCTCCTACACTGGAGACCTTCGAGGGGAAGCCGGACAGCCCTCTGAGTGGGACGGTGTGACCGGGAGGGGTGTTAGTCCCAATGGCCTCCGTGGGCCCTTCCAGCCCTGCCATTCTATGGTGCATGAAACCTCCAGGAGGAGCCAAGCTGGGCCACCAGAAACGTCCCTTCCCACCATCAGTGGCTTCATGAGCTCCGTCGGGGTTTCTGCTCTGAGCCAGGCCTTCTGCGGCCGACACAGGTGGCCGGGCCAGCGGCACCTGCACGGGAAGGGAGGACGCTGCGTGGAGGGGAACCGCAGCGGTGCAGTGGGGCAGAACGTGCTTGGGAGACGTGGCGGAGGCCTCTGCCCCTCTCTCTCTCTGGGCAGCCCCAGGGAGGGCACAGCCCCCCGTCCTCCGGGCTGGGATTCCCTCACTCACCGTGCTCTGAGCTGTCGGGACTCCGGTCGCTTGCTGGAAAGGAGAGATAGAAAAGGAGTCAGGCCGGGAAGGGACGGGGTCGCTTGGCTTTCTCACCCTCCTGCTCTCAGACACACGCCTTGATGGCGTCAGCCATGGAAACACCGCAAAAAAGCAGACGGGGGAGCAGAGTGCAAGCTTAGATCTGTCCCCAGAACAAACTGATTCCTAGATGAGCCCGGAAGGACAAGGGCACCCTCTGCTGATCCCCATTGCCCACAGCAGCTGGCCCTGCGTTGGCACAAACATGCCAGAACATACTCACTGGATGCCGCCTTGTAGCCACCTTGACATTTCTCTGCAGAGACAGAATCAGAGAGTCAGAACTGGAAGGGACCTCCAGAGATCATCCGGTCTCACCCTCTAAAATGAGGAAGGGCTCTGGCAGATCTCTTCCTCGCAGCTGCCAAGGAAGGAGGGCTCACGAGTTCTCCAAAAAATCATCATTAACATGAAGGCTTGCCACATATAAACACAGGATTTGGGCTAAAGTAACCGCAACCCCCTGCTCCTTTCTTCTGGAATGAACCTGGAGGGGACCTCAGGTCGACATGGGAAGAGGGAGCAGAGGTGCGTCTTAACCAATATTTCAAGGACTCTGTGCAGCTTTTCAAACTACTTTGAAAGGAGGAGAACTAGGAAACTTCTCGACCCCTAAGATGTGGAGCCAGAACTCCCCAAATATCAGATTGACTGAGTTCAATTGATGCTGCGTGGTCCTAAAAAAGACCATGGGCTGTGCAAAGGCTGTTTAACCCTCCCAAAACCAGACTTGCTGGGTTTGCTCAACATGGCAGCTGCCAAGTGGGGACCCCATATTCAAAATGGCAGCCCCACATGCGCCACTGTTGATGGATAACCCAGAATGGGTGACCCTGCTCTGCAAACAGAATGCTTCAGATGCTCATGGCGAGGGGTGAGAGAAGGGGGTGGGGGAGAAGCTGAGCCATGCCCCAAATTCATGGCCTAAACCGAACCTCCCCAAGCCAGAAAAAGCAGCAGACTGAGGAAAGCTTACTCACTGTAAAAACAGACGCCAAGAATCACCGCCACCAGCAGGATGAGGCCCCCTGCGACGCACCCGATAATGACCCCCAAGTTGGATGCTAAAACTGAATTGAGAAAAAGAGCGAGGCAATTGAATGGGAGCCCAACCAATCTTGAGCTTTCCCGCAGGAATGGCTAAAGGATTGAGGAGGGGAAAGGCAGTGAAGTTGGTGGAAGGGGAATTCCACCTGCCACGCTCCCATCTGAGGGGCTGCAAAAGCCCCTCCAGGGCTGTGATGGGAATTGGGGTCCCTTCTCAATCATCCCAGAGCGCAGGACGCGGAATAGCGGGCGCAAGTTACGGAAGTTGGATTCTGGCCGGACACCAGGAAGAGCTTCCTGATGGTTGGGGCAAAGCAGCAACAGAACCCATGACCTCGGGAAGTGGCGGGCAACCCACACCGGAGGCACCCCAGAGGTCCTGTCAGGGATGCTGTAGCCTGGAGTCCTGCATCACGCAGGGGTTGGACTCCACGGCCCTGCAGGTCCCTTCTAGCTCTGCTACTCTATGACACCAAGGCTTGGCTCCTCCCATTTTGTGCCACGTTGGCCTTCAGACAAACCTTGCCAAAACTTGCATTATTCCCCAGGCAGGCAGGCAGGCAGAGCCTTTGCCTGTGGCATCCTTTTGACAGCATTGGGGTGTATAAAATCCAAACGATGTATTTTGCACCAAAGAGAAGCTGTTGGGTTCGTGACAGTCGGTGAGGCTGCTGGGAGGGGGCGCTGCTCTGGTTCCACCCCCTGCCTCCTGTGGGAAAAGTCACATCCTGCAACCCTGCAGTCCAGCCAGACTGCGCCCCACCCCAGTCGCTCACCTTCAGGCTCCTTCCAGACAAAGTCCACCGGATCCCCCATGCTGTCGTGCCCCACACGGCACTGGTAGCGTCCCCGGTCCTTGGGGTCGATCTTGATGCTTAGCCAGGTGAAGTAGGTCCCGTCCGAGTTGGGGGCCACGAGGCCACGGAAGGTGTCCTGGGTCCAGACCTCCCCGTCCCTCATCCACACGGTCTCAATCTCCTTGGGGTAGAAGCCGTGGGCCCGGCAGAGGAGGGTCTCCGTGCCGTCGTGGGCCTCCTTGCGTGTCACCCTCATCACTGGCAGCTCTGAGAAAAGGGAAAATGGCCGCTCCAGAGTCCGTGGAGTCTCTCCGGAGCCTGGCAGGATGCTGGAGCAGCAAAATACCTCTGGGGGCTTCCTTGCCCAAATGCACAGAATGAGCCCCCTGTCAGAAGGCAGCGGGGGGGCTGCTTGGGGAACAGCCTGCTGGGGCTGGAGCCCCAAAAATCCAGGAGTCCACCTGCCCCCCGCCCTGCTGTCCATGGAGGGCTAGTGCCCGGCTCATCCAGGCGCGGCCCCTGAATCTTTGAGCCAGAGCCCCCGAGCCTGTTTCTTTCCTCTGAGCTCCAGACGAGAGGAAGAGTCACACGAAGGTCCCAGCCGGGAAGCGGAGCTGGTCACCTCTCCTTCCACCACCGGATCATTTATTAAGCCCAGAGTCCAAAGTTGCCAGGCGTCACCAGCCGCAAATTACACTTCCAGTGTTTGGAAAGTTATTTTGGAAGATGCTGCTTTTTGTGCACCAGGAGAAAGGTGGCACTTGTGGGTTTTGGGGGGTTTTTTTGAATAAGTTTTATTCTTAATATACCTCACAAAAAGAAACTAAGAAGCATCAATCATGAAAACATCAGACCGACTGGGTCAGCCCCCCACATTTTTTCTTTTTATGTTAAACTATGAACATGTTCAAGTCTATGCATATTCCCATTTCTCTAACCAGTAATAAAAAGAATCCCAGGTTTGACAGAAGTCCGCATCTTCTTTCTCCCTCAGAGACAAAGTCAGTCTATCCATTTCCACACAGTCCAAGATCTTTTTCAGAATCAGTTGGTCGGAAGGTGGCTCTTCACTCTTCCAGTGTGGGGCTGAGAAAGGTGGCACTTGTTGAAATACCGGGCCCAGATCACCCCTCCGGTCCAGCCGGCTCTTTGCCCGCGTGTGCTTCCCTCCTGCTCCTGCCCCGTCTTTCTGGCTAAACCTGCTTCCTAAATCAAATTTCCTCCTCTCCCTCTGCCACACAGCCGCTTTTACAAATAGGGGTCCCCCAAAGAAACAGGGGCTTCCATGCACATGGATTTTAACACCAGGTGCAGCTGCCTCACAGCTGACTGGCAAAATCTTGAAGAGGCAATGCATTGCCCATCCATCCACTATATATTTAAAACTTTTCTATACCGTCCTATATTTAGCCGTCTCAGGATGGCTTACAGCAAATTAATCTTAGAAATACAGTGGTACCTTGGTTCACGAACTTAATCCGTTCCAGGACTCTGGTCAGGACCCAAATTGGTCATGAGTCAAGTCAAATTTCCCCATAAGATTCAACGCAAATAAGGTTGATCCGTTCTGTAACTGTTTCTTATTAATCACAAAAATGTGAAGCAAAGTGACAAAGAACAACAAAGATTGCGGCCATCTTTCCCCCAACCCCCAACACGGCCACGATCACAGCCATAGACGGGGGTGATTGGGGGCATGCTTGGGGGCGGGGGAGACGGGCACAATCACGATTGTCACCTGATGGGGAGTTTGTGATCTGAGGCAAAATTTTTCAGAAATTTCTGTTTGCGACCCGATCTGGTCGTAAACTGAGGTGTTCGTGAGCTGAGGTACCACTGTAGAAAGAAGAACAGTTGCCCAGCATCCAATGTTAAGATATAAACCCACTAACTAAAACAAGTTAACAACTAAAATGCTGGGAGAATAAACACAGTTTCACCTGATGTCGAAAGGCAAGAAGCGCTGGCGCCAAACAGACCTCTCTGGGCAGTGTGTCCCACAATCGGGGGGCCACCACCGAGAAGGCCCCGCGGTGCCACGCTTACTATCACTGCACTGGCAGTGCCAGGGAAGGGGAGAGATGCCTGTGGGATTTCCTGCCTCATGCTCAAGACAACTTGGCTGGCTTTGAGTACAACTGCGCTCCACAACGGGGGGGGGGGGGTGATGCGTGAGGAAATCTGGGTTTTTCTGTGGGGGAGGGATTTGCTGGACCTGCTGAGCGCAGCTCCCTGCAGTCTAGCCTGCTTTCTCACCGCCGTGAGTGCGGCTTCCAGGCAAATATGCTGAGTGTTGGCACAGTGCTGGCCGGAAGCTCAGCCCGGCCCCCACACCGTGCCTGATCTTCTGCGGAAAAGAGGCGCTTCTCACGACCCTCCACCCTGACCAGCGTGACTTGCCACCTCGGGGAGTTTGCCAGCTGCACCACCTTCAGTCTGGGATCGTTCTCGGGCTTCTCGGCTCGCTTTCTAAGACAGGAGACGGCAGGACAGAAAGTCCTCGCACTCAAGAGGGGTGAATTCTGCAGAGCGTCATCGGAACCCTAATGGGAAGGGAACGTCTGCAGTCCTTTAGGTGGCAAAACTGAGTTCCCCCACTGCACTTTGCTGTCCTTCACAATCTTGTCTCTTGGTTCCTAAAGTTACCCCATTTCATATTCTTAGGCAGTTTACTGACAATTTTGAGGATGAAGCCAGTAGCTCTGGAAGAGAGATTCCCTTATATTCCTCGGAGTTGCTTGGAATGGGGCCCTGAGCTAGAAAACCCACAACTCTCTTCTCCAGTTCAGTTCCGCCAGAGGTGGAAACAAGATGCGGATCATCAACAGGCGCAGAGGGAATTTCAAGAGGATGCAAAACCGGAAGTAACATTATGGGGTCGGTGTGTGTGCTGTGAGCCACTAGATCCATTCAGGACAGGCTCCACGTACCCTGCGCTTGCCCCGTTTCCCCCTCACCTTTCCTCTGCAGGGCCTCCTTCCCGTACCCCACGTGCCTCCGCAGCGACTCGATGCAGAACCCCTCCAGGTAGGACTTCTGTCTCTGGGCGATGGCGGGCTCGGCCTCCAGCTTTCGCTTGGTGATCTGGGCTGCAGCATCAGCCGCCGTCCAGGTGAGGGTCTCCTTGTCGAAGCTGAGGTAGGTGCGCCCGTCGTAGGCGTATTCGTCGAACCCTCCGGTGCTCCCGTCCCCCCTCAGCTCACAGCCGTACAGCTCCTGCCAGGTGTGGAACCCTGGAAGAGAAGGATAAGCCATGGCGAGCCTGGAGAGGAGGAAAGCTCTACAAGGACTTGAAAGGCTCTCACAAGGAGGAGGAGACTGGGAAGGGGAGCCATGAAGAGCGAGAAAAGAGCCTCGCATGTGAGGAGGTTTCATGGGAGGCCGAGGCCAAGTTCATCCACCCCGCTGTATTCCCCCTCGCGATTTACGGGGGCAAATGCTGGTCGGTGAAGACAGAGAGATCTTTCCTCTGGGGGGAAGAGGAGGCATTGCGTGACCACAAAGAATCATAGGATCGCGGAGGCGGAAGGGCCAGAAGGCCACTGGGTCCAAGCCCCAGCTCAGTGCTGGCAACCTCTTCTGGTTGTAGGAACTGGGTGGAGACACCCCCTTCCTTTCCTCAGCACTCAGCTCTCCTCTCTTCCTGCCCTTGAGGATGCCAGACGCAGGGTGGGGGACCTGGGCCCTTACCCCCGCTCTGGTTGTAGTACTTGGGCACGTTCACCAGGCGGACCTTGAAGACCTGCTCGGCGTTCCACGAGATCTGCGTGTTCCTGTCCCAGTAGTTGGTGTCGTCCTTCTCCACCTTCTTGATCCAGGAGGATTTGGGCCGGTCCCTCCGGGAGTAGCTGTCATAGTGCAGGAAGGGCTGGTCATCCAGAAACCCAATGACCATGAACTGGGGCAGCCCCTGGCTGGGGTCCGACACCCCCGTGCGGAAAAAGCGCATGGAGTGCGAGGTGACGCCTGGAAAGGAAGAACAAGGGGCAGACATGCGGTGGGGTCATAAAGAGGAACATATTGTGTGACACTGGTAGGGAGTCAATGTGGTTCGAAAGAATAAGCAACACGTGCTGACCAGAAGGGCTTTTCTCCACATTTAAGGCGTTGCTCTTTATGTCAACAAGGGTGGACAGTTCGGCAAGGCCAAGCCTCTACCATAGAAGGACTGCTGTGGCTATTGTTGTTGTTGTTAGTCGCGAAGTCGAGTCCGACCCATCGCGACCCCATGGACAACATTCCTCCAGGCCTTCCTTCCTCCACCATCCCCCGGAGTCCACTCAAGCTCACACCAACTGCCTCAGTGACTCCATCCAGCCACCTCATCCTCTGCCGTCCCCTTCTTCTCTTGCCATCTATTGTTCCCAGCATTAGGCTCTTCTCCAGGGAGTCCTTCCTTCTCATTAGGTGGCCAAAGTATTTGAGTTTCATCTTCAGAATCTGGCCTTCTAAAGAGCAGTCAGGGTTGATCTCCTCCAGGACTGACCGGTTTGATCACCTTGCGGTCCAAGGGACTCGCAGGAGTCTCCTCCAGCACCGCAATTCAAAGGCCTCAATCCTTTTGCGCTCGGCCTTCCTTATGGTCCAGCTTTCACAGCCATACATTGCAGCTGGGAAAACCATAGCCTTGACTATACGCACTTTTGTTGGCAGGGTGATGTCTCTGCTTTTCAGTATGCTATCTAGATTTGCCATAGCTTTCCTCCCCAGGAGCAAGCGTCTTTTAATTTCTTGGCTGCAGTCCCCGTCTGCGGTGATCTTGGAGCCCAGGAAAATAAAATCTCTCACTACCTCCATTTCTTCCCCATCTATTTGTCTGGTATAGCTGTGGCTATACCAGGCTCCGAAACTAATTTAGTCCTAGGAACATGCTGGAAGCTCCCAGGAAGGCCTCTTCAGGGCGATCTTGACATGAGAAACAAAATTCGGGAGGCCCCCAAACAAGGAAATTTCTTTATGTATTCTTATTTTGCTTCTATACCTCCCAACAGCCGAGGGCTTTCTGGGCAGTTAACAAAAGTTAATCATTATACATATAAAAGACAAAAACTACATATAAATAATGAAACAATGAACAATAAAGAGAGCCCTAACAGGACTGCAGGCACAGTCTATAAATTTACAAAATAAATAAAAGATTGATAAGATGCAGCAATAAAATAAAGCCGCAGTGATTGCAAGCCAATCCACAATTGGTACAGATTAAACTGCAATAACAAAACAGATTAACAAGTAAAACTCTAGGGAAATTTGAAGGCTTTCACCTGGTGCCAAAAGGAACAGAGCAGGCACAGGCGCTCTCTTTGGAGAGCTGGTTCCACAGTTGGAGGGCCACCCCCAAGAAGGTCCTGCTCCTGGCGGCCACCCTCTTGACTTGTTTTGGAGGGGGCTCCCAGGGAAGGACCCCAGAAGATGGCCTTGGGGTCCGCGCAGGTGCACAAGGGAGGAGGCGTCCCTTCAGACAGCTCGGCCCCAAGCTGTTCAGGACTTCAAGTGTTAATCCAGGAGCCTGAATTTGGCCTGGGCTTCAGTGGTGTAATAATGGGCGATTTCAGCCCTCCCCACATTGACCGGATAAATTCTGGTTCTGGGAAAGAGGTTAAAATCATTGGCACCTAAATTACTGTGCCCTAGAGCCAACCAGAGGGGGGCAACCCTGGATTTAATGCAAGGTGGGGCTGTCCAGGACCTATTATGGGATGCACAAGTTGCTAAACCAACTGGAACCCACAACACAACCTGGTTTACTATACATTAAAGTAAAAGATGGGCAAAGACATCCAGCACAGTTGGGTTTATCTTAAGAGGAACCTTCTCTATAATGAGCAGACTGGTAGAAAGGAAGTTGAAAGGGGAGTTCTGTTATGAAGTCAAGAGGTGAAAAATCCCTTCACATTTCTTGGAAATCACTCAAAACCACAATAAGGGAAGTGCAGATAATCTGCACGCTGCAAGTTAGGGAAGGGTTATCATTGGGCACACGCCTCCGTGACCGGCTAATGCGCTTCACTGTTTGCTCGTGGCCGCTTTCCTCAAAAGGGGGAACAGGAGGCCGGAAATGCAACCTCAGACTAGAGGAAAAAGAGGGCGGCCGGAGAGCAGCAGAAACTAGGAAGGCCAGAATAAATTGGGGCTCTGCCCCCCCTCAAAGATCCACCAAAAAGCCCACAAGCAAATCTCTCCAGCACCTCCTGCTGGTGTCGTTCCCCCCCCCCCCCACAGGCAAGAATGAGGAGCTGCCCCACATAACAGACTTTGCACAGGCAAGTGACTCTCCCTTCTGGGGATGAGCTATGATGTGCAAATTGCCAGCTTTCATTTTTGAAAAGATGCCAGGTCTCTCGCCTTTGCAGAACTGAAAACAGGAAACAGACCGTGCTGTTACGATCCTGCTTACTCATTTCGTGAGAAATTGCCGGCTTCCAGCCTTTGGTGTCTTTAGGGCATCACTGACTGTGCTAAACCTTTGTGGGCGGGGGGGGGGGGGAGTCCTCAAGAATCAAGAAATTTCTTTTTTTTTTTAAATAACTTTTATTTGAAATTATTATCCTAAAAAACAAAAAGAAAACTACAAACAACATCCATCATCAAAAACATCGAGCCCACTGGGTCAGCCCCCACACCCTTCTTTTTTCATTTATAAAGAATCAAGAAATTTCTCAATGCTGGGTTTGGAAGAGATGTGACTACCAATGGATACACCAGAAGCAAAGATGGGAATCTTTCCACCCCAGGTCCTGTTAATATTTTTTCCTAGGTTTGCGAACATTTTGAAAATCAATTTGACAATGTGCTCAGATAATGCTTGCAATTATTATACCCACATTGTAGGAGGCAGGGCTGTGGTGAGAAAAAGTGGGTTACACAAGCCCTGCAAAGTAACCCGGTGTAGTTGCCCCCATTAAGGGGTAGGTGTGTGTGTGTGTGTGTGTGTGTGTGTGAGTGAGTGCGGTATCTAATAACGCTGCACTGTTCTTAGTGTTTCTGGGAAAAGCAGGCGGAGAAGATCGACAGGCCTCCTTCGTGGTCGTGCCCTCTCTCCGGAGTCAGCTCCCCAGAGAGGTTCATCTGGCACCCCCCCCCTTTCAATCATTTCGGGGGCAAGCATAAACAATTTATTCTCCAATTTATTATTTTAATAATGAGCTGAACAGTACTGAATTAATTAACTTTATTTTGACTGATTGTGAAGAACGCTTTAGTGATGATTCATCTGCTATCCTGGCTTAGGATAAATCTTGTTAAAGTATTATGTAGCAGTTGTAGTTTATGTATTTTAAAAACAAGGTTTTTTAATTATCATTTATGGTATAATTTATATGATATTGCTTCGTTGTTGGATGTGCACTGCCTAGGGAATCCTGATCGGGACTTTTGGGTGCAGTTTTATCAAACAATCAAATAAATGTGATTTCATTTAAATAAATGTGATAGTCATGGCAGTACAATTTGCTACGGGTTTGAAGGGCTTCTGGTGCCGTTCAAATCTTGCTTTAAGAGAACTCGCCCTGTTCAGGTCTTTTGGGAGGCCCGTCCCTCTCTTAGCGCTGGCCTTGGAGTTGAGACAGTGCCAGGCACCTCTGCAAAAAGCCACATTTTTCTTGTATCATAGAATCAAAGGCCAGCACAGAGCTGACGGGGCTCTGGGAAGAACTGAGTCTTCTGTGAGTGGGAAGGCAGAAGGCACGTCTAAAGGTTGAGAAGCAACAGACAGGTAGATCTTGGATAGATGTTTCCTAGTGGACAGATCTATCCATCTTGGAAGACAGGCAGCCCATGCCTTGTACTGTTCAGAACTGGTAGACCGGCTCTCTCATGCTAGCGGGGCCATTATTACTATTGTTTGTAAATAAAAAGAGAGACAACGAAAAGCATAGAATGACCAAAAAAAGGTACCAAGGGACCCTGTATAAAAATAGCTTATAAAACTAGATGCGGGAGGTTCCACAAAAAATCAGCAATAATCATTATATCATCTAAACTGAGAACTACGATTTTATATAACAAATAATAATAAAGATTGTTAGATTGGTAAGTAATCAAATCAAATTAAACTTATAATTTTGCATGAAATTGCTTTTAACATAGGCAACACATAAGCTATAACCATCTCTCAGTATATCGACAAACCTAATTTTCTTGCTCTCTGCATTTCCTGTTCCCTTCACCACCCATTTCCCCTTCTTCTTCTCTTCCTTATTTCAGACAATCGTTCATGCTAATCTAATCATTGCATACGTTACGCATTGATGATACCCAAAGATTCCATTTTTTCTCTCAGTTATGAATAAAATAAGCCAGCAGGGTTTTTGAACGATGTGCGACCATACATCAAACACGCAGAGCCAAAAGAACGTGGCTGTCACTCAATTCAAGCCAGGCAACAGCTGCGCTTTGTAACCCCCATGAAACACTGGTCCGGCCCAAAGGGGTGGAACTAAGAAAAAGTGAAGCTGTAAGAAATTCTGATCAAGAGGAACGGGAGAGCTGAAGAGGCCACTAAGGCCCGTTGATGAGTTGTTTTATTTATCTATCTATCTATCTATCTATCGACTGATTTATATCCTGCCTTTTTCCTACAAAGGGCTCAAGGCAGCTCACATCATTCTCCTCCTCCATCTTATCCCCACAACAACAACCCTGTGAGGTAGGTTGGGCTGAGAGTCTGTGACTGGCCCAGTTGACTTCATGGCTGAGCGGGGACTAGGACCCAGATCACCTGAGTCCCAGTCTCATGCTCTTAACCACTACACCACACAGCCTCACACTGGCTTAGGTAAAATCCCGACATGTTTGTGCTGTGCTGTGATTCCACATAATGAATTTATGTATATATAATTGAGCTGGCGTTTTATTCCAGGGTTTTGAGGATTCTGCGCAGGCAGCCGATTTCTCTGTGCTCAGACAGTGGAAGGGAGCATTTTGGATTCCTTTGAGTTGGAGTCAAAGGGACTTTTGAACTTTGTGATCCTACAGCCAGTTCTATTTGTACTGGTACTGTTGCCTGGGTGGGGCTTGGGCGCACGGGTTGCAGTATTTAGTTTTTATTATAACTGTCCATGTTGTTCTGTTATAAAACTGCTGGCAAGAGGAGGTTCATTTTGTATGTTAGGTTGTGTCTGCAATGTTCATGAGCCCACAGAATCTACCAGTGCGACATACTGTTCATTGATGCAAGGGGGTCCATGCTCCCCAGCCCCTGGCCTTGGACTCCAACTCCCATTAGCCCCAGCCAGCATGGCCAATGGTCAGGTTGCAGCCCCAAACACCCGGAGGTGGGCAGAGGAAATCTTTCTGCCATGAGTCATGAGTCATGCGCCATTGTCAATATTACAATAAAAGCAGCTATCTCAAAAAACAAACAAGGTTCCGTAATTCGCGTCTTTCCCCCGCTTGTCCCTGAGTTCCGTGTGTTTATTTTTATTTTTCTACTTCCCCGCTGCAAAGCAACCAAGAGCGCGCGCACAGAAAGCGCGCAGGTGTTTTGCAGCGCGGAAAACCAGGCACGTAAATTCCAACCGCAAACGGCAGTTCAACCAGGCGCCCTCCCCGCGAAGGGATCCTGCCATTTCCCCCCAATCTAAACAAAGACAGAATCCCATGCTTCATTCCGTTGCTTGCTCTCGATCCAAGGAGGGCGGGAGGGGGGGAGGAGGAGGGAAGGGGGGCGATCCATATCCATGCCAAGCCGCCGATTCCGGCCTGAGTCCAGTGCGCCGATGAGTGGGGGCATTTCAGGGGTGCGCAAAAGGACCGAAAAAAGGAAATTTGCTCGTCGACGTGCTTCTCTGGGGCCCTTTGCCTGCACCCATATGGCTAGATGCGGCTACGCAAGATCCGCTGCTCGCCGGATCGCCGGAGGCCAGCTCCGCTAAAAGGGCAACTTTTGAAAATGGGGGGGGGGTCCCCGGAATCCAGATAAGCACCGAACCCTTGGATGGGCACGCTCTCCGCGCCCCCGCCCCAAGCGCTTTCCACCTTCCTCGCTGCGGGGCTGTTTCCTCCCCGGTTGCGGGGCAGTGTCAGCCCAGGGGGACCCCAGCAGCGGGGGTCCCGCGGGGCGAAGGCGATCCGGGCGCGGGCTGACCGCGAGGGGACTCCGCGAGGGGAGAGCTGCCAAGAAAGGGGCGCACGGCCAGCAGCCCCCCGTCCCCCTCGCGAACCGGCCGGCCAGCAAGGTCTGCGCGCCCCCGAGCCACTCACCGCAGCATCCCCGCAGCAGGAAGGCCGCCGCCGCCGCCGCCGCGAGCAAAACGGGGCCCCGGAGCGGACCCGCGCGCATCTCCGCGGCCTCCGGGTCGCCTTCGCGGCCGCTCCTGCACAGCCGCCAGAGCGGAAGACCCCGGGTCGGCGCTCCGATTGGCCGAGGGCGGAAGCCGCGGCCAATCGGAAGGCGCGTTGCGAGGCGGCGCGTAATTGGCGGTCGCTGGCGGTCAGCCCGGGAAAGCGAAAGTGGGCGCGCGAGGGGCCTCGGCCGGGGGGGGGGCAGAGCGTGGCCGGGCCTTCGGGAGGGCGGGGGGGTCCTCGGGGCTGCACCCCCGGGGGTCGCGCGGCCGCCTCGTCCCCTTGCAGCGCCGCCCCGCGCAGCGCCGGCAGGTCCCCTGGGCCCGGGCGGGGCGAGCTCCTCTTGCCCAGGGAGCCGGACTTGGGCTGCGGCGCAGTCGCATCCGGCGCCGAGCCAAGCCAGCCTCGGGCTGGCGCGCCTCGACCAAGTCAGCAGGTGCGTGCGCGGCCAGGACTGCGGGGAACCCGCGCAGTGATTCACCGAGCCGCTCCGACACAACAGACACGTGCATGGGGGGAGCCGGCTGGAGCCGCGGGTCAGACTGGATGGCCCGGGAGGTCCCTTCTGACTCGCTCTGTTTCCGTGCTTCTAAGTGACAGGTGGATCGGAGGCGGGCCCTTTGCGGTTCCACCAGGAGTCGAGCCAAGTCTTTCAAGCCAGAGCAGGAGGAACCGGTTTCTTAACAAAACAAAGACAGCCCTGCTCAGGAATCAGACCCAAATTCACCTAGTCCAGCACTCCACACATACGGGGGCAAAGCAGCTGCCCACAGGATCCCTCAAGCCAGGATGGGTGCAAGAGCGCCTCCTGCCCAGCTCCTCAGCAGGCCACGGCTGGGGAAGGTGGGAGCATGCGGCCAGCAAGGCTAGCAGCCCGGGGTAGCCTCCTCCTCCATGAATCTGTCCAGCCTCTCTAAAGATTGGTGGCCTCCCCACTTCCTGTGAGATTGAATTCCATGGTTTAACTCTGTGCTGTGTAAAGAGCTCCTTCCAGGCTGCGGATGGCAAGGGGTGATGCCTTTGGGGCCCCTGCCACAGCAGGCCCAATCCTCGGCAAGCTGCGGCCCAGAGAGCCGGAAGCTTCCCTTCCCTGTTGCCCCTCACCATCATCCACCCCAAGAATCAGTCTCTCGCTACCCAGTGGCTGCTTGGATGCGTAGTGCAGAATGCGGTAGACACTCTCTGATATTCACTGAAATAGACTTACTTCAATCCCATGTAAGAAAACCGCAATAGTTTAATTCAATTTTGTTTCCCCCCTTTTTGGGTGTGTGGGTAGTTTTGGTTTTGGAAAGCCATAAAAATAAGTTTTAAAATCTGTGCTGCTTGGAGCCACACAGTTTGAAGATTCACAATGAAAAATGGTAAAACAAACAGAAGTAAAAGCCAGATCCATTAAATAAAAAGATGTTTGCTATTTCTTATCATTTTTACAAGGGACACTGAGTAAACTCCCATCAAACCACACCACATAGCGGCCTCCATGGACTAAAAACTGCAGATCCAATCTGCACAGGTACTTCCATGGCACAAAAACAGGACTCTAAACTGGAAACTAGGATTGGCTGGCTATTTTTGTGGCATCTTCTGTGGAAAAAAAAAAAGCCACTGGATCCATGCTCCAAATTGATGGTTTTATTCCGTGGGAGTTGTGTGAAGCACGCAAGTAGGACTCTTTGGGATTTATGGCTTTGCATCATGTGCTCTGTAAATGGCCAGATCCAGAATGTAACCGCTTTGTTCTGTGGCCTGAGTTGATTAGATGGTTGATTCAGGGGAGTGAGTATGGGGACAATTTATTCAATCTGGACAACTCATGAGGAACCGTGACTCAAATACCCCCCTTCCTTTTTTCCGCCCTGCCTCTGAGAGGTACAGGATCTGTGCCATTGATAGAGAGGTGCTTTGTGACTGATTTGGGGTATATCCCAAGTACAGTCCAGGTGAGGCAGCAGGATCTGTGCCTTGTGTTGGGAAAATTCAGATAAATCCTGGTAGGAAAACGTTGCTTATATGTGCCTTTGTGTTATAAAATCAAAGCACCCCAGTTCTAAGCCAGGCTGCTGTTTAGCACAGGGGTCCTCAAACTTTTTCGATAGGGGGCCAGTTAAAAGGCATGCGTGAGCCGGTAAGGTGGGGGTGCCTGGGGGCGTGGGCCGGTGAGGTGCCATTGGGCATGCATGAGGTGGCATCGGGCACGTGCGGTGGCGGCTTGCTCGCTCGGAGACCATCTCCAAGCAAGCAAGCCACCACCTTCCTGCCTGCGCAGCAAGCACTCACGTGGGCAGCGAACAGCGGTGTGGGCTGGATGGATGGCCATGGTGGGCCGGATCCGTCCCATGGGCCCTAGTCTGAGGCTCCATGGCTCAGCATTTGCTGCTACTTTTAGCAGTGGGGCTTGATAGCTTCCCCAGGAAGCTGCCAAGGCTTACTGTTTTGATGATCAGTAAGAACTGATAAGGCTGCCAGGTAACAGCACTGTAATCACCCTTATTTGCATGCGAGACTCACAATAACCCTGTGCCTTAGTGATCGTTAAGTTAATATCCTGCAGTCAAATGCCATCGTACTGAGCCCGCTCTACAGACCTCCCCCCTTCTTCTGACTGTGTTCCCCTTATTTCCATCATCAACTGCCCAGCTGCTGGGCCCACGTGACTCAGAATCTATATCAGAATCTATAAAACACTTCGCAGATATAGGTGTGTTTAGTGACTGATTAGCAGATAAACAGTCAAGTGCTGTGAATTGTGACAGGTCCCAAGCACAGCTTTTAACATTCAGATGAAGGAGATTACACTGGGACAAAGAGAATCCTTTCAGCAGCTTTCCTGTAACATGAGAGCCTACAGAAAGCTTGTTTAGCAGAGGAATGCAGCGATTTACTTAACTAGCTAGGCTGAGTTCCTGAGTGGAGCTTTGAGCAGATCAGCCGCTGTGCCGGTGCGTGTTTTGAGCGACGGAGCTGCAGCAGAGGGGTTCAAGAGCCACGTGCGGCTCCGGAGCCGCAGGTTGCTGACCCCTGGCCTGGGTGATCCCACCAATAAAAACGCCGGGGTTCAAGGTGGTTCAGTCTTCCCTGACTGCCCTGTAATTCATTCCTGCCATTAGTAAAGAGACTCTGACACTTGCCTTAGTGCTTCACCCCAGGATGTGCTGCAGCAGATCCAAGATGTTTGCGTGCTCACTTGGACACGGACAAGGTCTTCGCTTTGATGTGGTTTTGTGTGTACGAAGAGAGGGAATCCATGTTGGATCCGTGGTTGTTAAGCTTCGGTCAGTGGAGGCAGATGTGTTTTGCAAAGGGATGGCGGTTCCAGGGGTTTTTCAGTTTAAAAAAGTGCAGATCTGTGCCTTGGATTCGTGCAGGCGATGTGCCATGGTGGGGGCCTGTGAAGCCTGACTTGGGGGATTTCACACGGAAAAGCCATAAGATGCATGCCTCGGACAGTTCTTATCGTTACGTCATCCCTGCGCATAGCAACCCAAACTGTGGCTCTAAGCTCTGGTTTACGTGGGACACCAGATCTGTGGACAGAAACAGGTTTCGTTTACTAAAAAGAAAAGAGGAGTTGACCAGCTGATGTATTTCCTCCTTGCTTTAGGGTCTGTTTCTGATCAGCATCCAAGGTCTACCCAAGACTGCTCCTGCAGCTCAGCTCTCAGTTTCTCCCTGCAGCTTTGGCCTTCTTTTAACCCACTTCCACAAAAAGCTGGTGAAAAGCTGCTTCAGGAAAAGCAAGTGTGGATCTGAACGGCCCTTGTTCTGGCGGAGAAAATTCCAGTCTGCATAAGGACGGCTTTCAGGTCTCTGCAAGTGCAGGGGAGTTTAAGGAGTCAGGTTTAATCCCTCCGGAGGATGTGGACTTTCGTTCCTTGCAAAACAAGAAAATCTGCACGGCAATTTATTTTATTTATTTATTTTTCAATTTATATCCTGCCTTTTTTCCTACAAAGGGCTCAAGGCAGCTTACATCATTCTCCTCCTCCATCTTATCCCCACAACAACAACCCTGTGAGGTAGGTTGGGCTGAGAGTCTGTGACTGGCCCAAAGTCACCCAGTTGGCTCCATGGCCGAGCGGCGACTCGAACCCAGATTGCCTGAGTCCCAGTCCCATGCTCTTAACCACGACACCACACTGGCTCCCAATGCTTGGCTTACTGAGTTTTTCTCTGCATAACAGCAGTTTGGCCTGCCCCAGAAGGCAGGACTTGGAAAAATTAACTCCTCCCTGTTCACACACCCAGATCTCAGTGGTGCCTGGCAGATGGGTTGCCCCTCATCCCCTGTCACGTCATGGGTGAGGGACGTCTTCTTCTGGACCAGTCCGGCATCAGGAGGAGGCCCAGACTTGTATGCTCTTGAACTTCAAAGGACTTCCCAGTACTGCTACCACTGTGACAATTACTTACTTTGATATATTTAAGAGCTTCCTTTTCACAAAGCCAATTATGGACTTCCTTTGGCCAAAAAACTTCTCAGATAAGTGCATGTCGATTATATTTATTTATATACATCTGGCGCCCAGATTATGGAATGCGCTCCTCGGAGAGGTGTGCCTGGTGCCAAGTTTATATTCTTTTTGGCACCAGGTTTTATTTAATTGCTATTTTAAATCTAATATGTTATCGTTGACAGTCACTCTTTTTGTTTTCGGTTTTTTGTTTTGATATAATCTTTTATTTAATTTGTTATTTATAAAGATTTTTTTTTTTTAATTGTATATATTGTGAGCCGTCCTGAGATGCCAAGGCATGAGGTGTAGGCATACAACAGTTTTAAATAAAATAAACAAATATTTATTTGGGTATTTTTATGCCATCCAATACATTGCAGGTCTCTGAACAGCTGAAAACCAGAAGAACCAGAATTACTAACGGCTGAAGACCAGAGGATAATGTTTGCAATTATCTCTGCTACATGTAATCCTGTTTTTAAAGACCCACGTGGAATGTGAAGGCTACATATTCTGGTGTTAATCAGTTCTTTTTCTTCTTTCAGGTCAAGTTTGGCCTATTCATAGGCACTTGCAGTAATTTTACAAGCAGCAAAGAAGACATGACTCCCAAAACTGAGCAGTAGCAGCTTGGGGAAAAGCTCAGGCACGGTGTGGAAACGTTTTGGCAGTATTCATCCCAGAAATGAACCGCTGAACCCATCTGTACCTTTGGAACCAGCTTGTTCAGAGCGTCATCAAAACCTGATCCAGTTCTTTCGGTAAATGACCAGAGAACCACGAGGCCAAGCCGAAAGCCACACCATGAATTTGCTTTTGTTTTCCCAAAAGAGACTGTCCAGCTCACTGGAAGCAAATGCCCACCAATGCTGACACAAGAGTTCAGTGACTCTTTGCCTCGCTAAGCATTCTGCTGTCACGGCTGATGTCTGATTACACAAGAAACCACCCTGGCTTGTGTGGGAGGCAGTTCTTTGCCCTTTTCAGCATCCTGACCTTGTTTTCAGCAGTTCTTTCTTCCTCTCCGGTGCTTTTGTGACTTGGATTTCACAACTAGGACTGCTGAGTTGAGCTAATCTTGTTCTTCTGTTCAAATAGCCCATGTGTGACTGCCCAGCTCTGAGTCCCATATTACTCAGATCAAAATTTTGTAGCACACCTTACAATAATAGCCTTTTGTGTTTGTCTTTAGCAAGTGCTGAACAAACTGGAACAAAATCAAGAGGAAGTTCGACATTCATCCACTGCATTTTGAAACCGGACCTCTTAAAAGCCATTCCCAAAAGGTAGTTTGTTTGTTTGTTTGTTTGAATAAGTTTTATTCTTAACAGACCTAACAAAAAAGAAACTAGAAAGTCATCAATCATCAAAAACATCAGACCTACTGGGTCAGCCCCCCACATTTTTTTCTTTTTATGTTAAACTATAAACATATTTAGATCTATGCATAGTCCCGTTTCTCTAGCCAATAATAAAAAGAGTCCCAGGTTTGATAGAAGTCTGTATCCTCTTTCTCCTTTAGAGACAAAGTCAGTCTGTCCATTTTGGCACAGTCCAGGATCTTTTTTAGAATCAGTTCGTCGGTAGGTGAATCTTCATTCTTCCAATGTTGGGCGAATGCAATTCTCGCGCAGTAGTTACATGTAGAGTCAAATACATTGCTTGTTTACCAACATCATCAGGTACAATGCCTAATAAGAAAACTTCAGGTTTAAATGTTAGAGGTTTTTGTAACATTTCCTCAAGCCATTTGTGTATTTTAATCCAATACTTTTTTGCCTTATCAACAGGTCCACCACATATGATAAAAAGTACCCGGTTTGTATTTACATTTCCAACAGCCATTTGACATATTTGGAAACATCTTAGCTAACCTATTTGGCGACAAATACCATCTATAAAACATCTTATGCAGATTTTCTTTGTATGAGGTTGCTAATGTTACTTTAATACTTTTTTCCCACAGCTTTGCCATTTCTCTAACTCAATATTATATCCAAAATTTTGTGCCCACGTTATCATAGTTTCCTTAACCTGTTCATCTTCCATTCTCCTATCCAGGAGAAAGTTATACAATCTTTTAATCATTTTCTCATCTGATTTAAGAATCACATGGTCAAATGCTGTTAACTCCTTATAGAAGCCCCACATTCTATAGTCTTTAGCTTGATTGCATTTAAACCCTGTGTCACCAAGAAATATTAATTCCTTATTCTTGCATTTCTTGACTCAATTTCAGTCCTCCATCATTATCCAAAATGTCATCATATCTCACAATCGTATCAAAATTCAATGCATTTGGATATACAAGAGCTTCCATAGGCGAAAGTCATCTTGGTAATTTATTATACAGTCTTATCTTCAACTTTTCCCACACCTACATTAATGATTTTCTAATATAGTGACTTAAAAAAGAACCATGTGACTTAGCCTTCTCATACCACATATAAGCGTGCCAACCCATTTGCAAATCATGCCCTTCAAGATACAAAATTCTCTTATTTCTTAAAGTTATCCATTCTTTTAGCCACGTTAAAACAGAGGCTTGATAATACAACATCCAATCGGGAAGACCAAAACCCCCATTTGCTTTAGCCTCCTGGAGCATTTTTTATTTAATCCTTGATTTCTTCTTTTTCCATACAAATCTTGAGATTTGGGTATTCCCAAAAGGTAGTTTGTTGAAAAACACCCACCTGCCACCAAGTTACCCAGGCACTTTCTGCAGCCCTGATTTCAAAGCCTTCCGGAAGGTGCCTTGGCCAGTCAGAGGCAAGGAAGGAAGCGCCACCCGGCTGTTTGCAGACGGTCAGTGGCAGAAGCAGACCCACCCCATCTGCAAGCTTTGCTTTTCAGGGAGGGAGGTGCTTCTTCTCGGAAGTCCAACAGCAGCAAACCCCCCTGCGAGCACTTTATTTCACTCTGCTCTGGCGGCGTCAGGAGACCAGGTGTCCCTCTCCTCTGCCGTCCCTGCACGAGCCGTGGAGCAGCGACGGCAAACCTTTGAGAGACTGAGTGCCCAAACTGCAACCCAAAACCCACTTCTTTATCACAAAGTGCCAACACTGCAACAAAACCTGAATACTGAGGTTTTAGTTTAGAAAAAACAACTCATACATTAACATCTTTTGTCTTAAAGAAAAACACAGTGACAGCTTTCAGTGATACGAACAGCTTTCAGTGATACGAACAGCTTTCAGTGATATGAACAGCTTTCAGTGATACGAACAGCTTTCAGTGATACGAACAGCTTTTTACTGAAATGCTTTTGCACAATTCAGGTGGTATTTCTGCTGTCTGCACGCTGATGATTTGTCAAGCCTTGACTCACACTTGGTTAGTTTGAGAGCCACACATGCAGCACTCAGCTCATCTGTGAGTCTGTTTCTTGTATCAGATTTGAAATAATTTGTTAATAAAAATGAATGTATTAAAACTCACAGCCAGTCCAAGCAAATATATCGATATCCTTGGCAGCGCACTGACCGCCCATGCGAAAGCTCTGACGAGTCGCGGCTAACGAGTCATGGCTCGTGACGTCATCGCCTGGCGCCGCCACTCCTTTCCTTTCCGAGCCTGCGCATGGCCCCGATGTGCGCTGCCATCCAATGCTCGGCTGCTGGGGCGCCTTGGCTCGCGTGCGGCAGAGAGGGCTCTGCGTGCCATCGGTTTGCCACCACGGCCTTGGCGCCATGTGCTGTGTGGCCCATGTGGCTGGCAGGGGAGGGCTAGTTTCAGTGGCTTTCTATGTGGCAAGTCAAGTTAGCGTTGGTGGGGATGTTCTGCCCCGTGGAGAATGCGCAGCTTCCTCAGGCTGATTGAGCGGCTGTGATCCCGTCTGGACAGGCAGAGCTTGACCATGGTGATCCACGCTCTGGCAAGCGCTCTTTTGTTTTTTGTTATTTGTTTTTTGTCGTTATTTGTTTTTCGGCGCCAGGCAAAGACCTTTTTATTTAAATCGTATTTTAATTGTTAAATTGTTTATTTGTTTTAGTTGATTGATATGTATTTATTTATTGTTTAGTTAATGGTTATGATTTGTTTATAGTTTATTTGTGTTGATTTATTTAATTGTGTGATTTATTGTTTATAATTTGTGTATATTTAATTTGGATCGTTTTTTGGGTTTGCCGAGATGCACTGGGGGGGGGATAGGTTTTATTTAGATTGTTTGAATTTTTTATATGTTGTAAGCCACCCCGAGGCTTTGTTGCGATGGGGCGGCATAGAAATGTTTTAGTAAATAAATAAATAAATTTGATTACTGCAACATGCTTTCTGTGGGGATGCCTTTGAAAGCAGCCTGGCAACTTCAGCTGGTCCAAAATAGGGCAGTGCAGCAGCTGACGGGGCCTGGCCTAGGAGATCACTTCACGCCTGTCCTCTTCCAGCTGAACTGGTCGCCAGTGAAGCCCTGGAGTCCTAATGGCCTGGGACAGGGTCACCTGTGCGTGCCTACCTGGGCCCGAAGGTCGTCCTTTGGGGTCCTTCGCAGGGAGCCCCCTCCTAAGGAAGTAGGGGGGCAGCAACCAGGAGAAGGGCCTTTTCGGTTGTGGCACCCCATCTTTGGAACAAGCTCCCCAAAGAGAGTGTGAGAGTGTGCATTTTATTATATATTGTTGCTATGCCTGTGGTTTATAGTGATATGGTTTTGTTCCATGCCTCTTATGTTCTTTTAACTTTGTAAACCGGCCAGAGAGTTTTCTGGCTCCTGGGTGGTAAAAAAATGAAGTAAATACCTGCAACTGGTAAAAAATATGTTGCAGCCAATCCCAAGGCTGAGCCTGGATCCCAAGCATCTTCCACTAGTCCTATTTTTGCCTTTTTATCTAGCACTATTGTAAAAACGTATTTTACCACTCAGTGCCAGATATCAAGCACTGAGTCTTAAGCCACTGACTGCCACTTCAGTGCAGAGTCTGAAGTCCACCATAGATGGACATGAAACTTCCACCAGCTTTAGCCTAGGACCCCCAAATGGCCTACAAGAAACACACAGACAGTGTGGTATAGTGGTTAGAGTACTGGACTGGGACTCAGGAGATCTGAGTTCTAATCCCCACTTGGCATATAAAAACTTTAAATAAATAAATAAATAAATAAATGAAGCCAACTGGGTGACTTTGGGGAAGTCACAGACTCTCAGCCTAGCCTACCTCACAGGGTTGTTGTTGTGAGGATACACAGATACCTTGTAAGCTGCCCTTGCAAAAGGAAGAAAGGTGTGGTATACATGCAATGTAATAATAATGGATAGGGCATTGAAGTAATTGAAATTTCTTTTGCTTGGAACACTGCTTTGATAGCCTTTTCTTCTGTTGCTTATTTTGCTTCAATTTTTTAAAACCTACACTGACGTTCTAGTATTTGTTCCAGCACAGAACTGGCAGAATTTCCTTTTGCAGAAGCAGAACTGAGGTCCATGCTAATGACTGTAGATCCTTTTGTATTAAACAAAACAAAAGAGCATCCCCCATAATTAATATTTTCAAAATAGCTTTTCCTTTACTATGTATAAGGTCCAATTTCTAAACCAATCTCATTGTTATTGTTGAAAAGCCAGAAATCCTGCACTTTGCCATCGCACATCCTGGTTTCTTGCCAGGCCACGGCCACCTTCTTTGGGAGGCTGCCAAGCTCCACGTGGCACCGGTGGCTCCCTCTTCTTGGGGCTGATCTGGATGCTGAGCCAGGCATGGCAGGTCCCACTGGAGTTGAGGGCAACAAGCCCATGGAAAGTTTCCGGGACTCAGACCTGCCCATCCCTGGTCCACATCATGTTGCTATCTTTGGGACGGCAGGTGAGGGTTCTTGGTCATCATAGCCCACCTGGAGTGTCACCTTCACCTCTGGAGGCTCTGTAAAAATCGCAACGCTGGCGTTAGCATGGAGGCTCGTGGATGGATGTGTGGACGCTTTGGGAACAAAAGCCAGTGTGGGAGCCAGTGTGGTGTAGTGGTTAAGAGCATGGGACTGGGACTCATACGATCTGGGTTCTAGTCCCCGCTCAGCCATGGAGCCAACTGGGTGACTTTGGGCCAGTCACAGACTCTCAGCCCAGCCTACCTCACAAGGTTGTTGTTGTGGGGATAAGATGGAGGAGGAGAATGATGTGAGCTGCCTTGAGCCCTTTGAGGAAAAAGGCAGGAAATAGATAGATAGATAGATAGATAGATAGATAGATAGATAGATACTCTGTGTGACCCTGAAGTCCTGCCACACGTGCTTCAGCAGTGCCCAGGTCTCCCCAGAGATCGAGAGACGAGTCTAAAGCCAGCTGGGGGCTGAGATCGGCTCAGTGTGTCTTCGGGGAAAGGTCTCCAGGTCTGGACTGGTTCTGCCTCCGCCAAATTGGAGGTCTCAGTGGAGCAGGTCTGGATGTTCCCGCGGAGCAGCCTTCTCAAACCTGGGGCCCTCTAGATGGTTTTGGACTGCAGTACCAGCTTTCCTAACTCTTGGCCATGCTGCCAGGGCTGATGGGAGCCGGAGTCCAAAACATCCAGAGGCAATCAGGTTGAGCAGGGCTACTTCCAAGGGAGGGACGCTGGATTTGGGTTCTTCCTTCTCAAGACTTGCGGCTTCTTCCTTTCTTCATGGCTCTGCTTGCTCTCTTGCGCCATCTGCTGCTCTTTCCGGAAAACAAAGCCAACAGCCCTGGACGGACCGAGCCCCTTATAAGTGCACCAGGCTGCTTGGGATTGTGCTTATTTCCTGCTGCCTGAGGTAGAAAAGATCTTCCGCACGGCAGATCTGCCTTTCCTTCGCCACTGTCCGCAGGCGTTTCCGCGACAGCGTCTCGTTCTGGGCCATCCAGGTGTTCCCCTGCCAAGCCCTCCCGCCCCACCTCCTTTTCCCAGGTGACTGTTGCTGGATATTTCTGAGTGAGCGTCGCTGTCACAGTGGGCAAAGGGCTGGTTGTCCAGGTGCCCCAGAGCGATGGGCTGGGGCAGCCCCTGACTGGGCTTTGACACCCTGGGTGGAAGTAGCACACGGACTGCGAGGAGGAGCCTGGGAAGGAAGGAAACAGGGCAGAGTTGGGGCGACACAGGTTGGATGTGATGCAGGTTGTAGAGAAGAATTCACTGCATTTGATAAGAATCATTCGCTATGATCCATGCATGATCAAAGTAAGTATAGAGTGATTTCCTTATCTATACTCTAAGCTAACTTGAAATGCAAATATATTCTTGGCCCCACAGATGGGGGGGGGGGGGGTTCCCAGCCCTTGGCATTGAAAAGCTCATGACCTCTTGGGGAGGTGGGCCTGCACAAGGGGCTTCCGGAGTAAACGGCCAGCCTGGGTGCACCAGGGAGAGCCCCCCCCCCCGACACCCCAGTGTGTTCATGAGCAGGAGCTGGGACTGGGCTCAGAGTCGAGGCGCAGAGTTATCTCCAGGATAACGGAGCTGGAGCTGCTACAGGCCAGAAGAGTTTGACCAGAGGGATCCGGGGAGGGTGAGAAGCCGAGCGAGCAGGATCCTTCCATTCGCTGTTGTGATGTGCTGTCAAGTCTCCTCCGACGTACGGGGACCCCATGAGCGAAAGCCCTTCAAGATCTCCCGTCCTGGTCAGCCCTGCTCAGCTCTTGTCTGCTCAGGGCTGTGGCTTCCATGATGGATTCATGTATCTATCTATTTAAAGCATTTTTATGCTGCTCAGCTTGGATCCAGTTCTTCATCTGTCAGTCCAGGATATCTGCAAAGCTCTCCTTTTGCCGGGGTCTTATTAACGCGTTACTATAATTCTTAAAGGGACTGAAAGGTTGGTTTAGAGGAACAGAATTTAAGCAACCCATAAAGTAATTCTTGGACTCAGCCGGGAGTCACAAATCTCGGAATCAGGTGTGCGGAGGGTGGCGCACGAGAAGGACGGGAGCGATGGGGGCTTTTAAGGGGTGGGGTACAAACGGCCCGGATGGTGGAGGGCAGGAGAGTCTGGAGGAATGATGCCCATGAGGTGGTGATGGCTCGGGCACGACTTTGCGACGAACCACAAACGAGCCAGGAAATGGGATTCCGGGAAACTCCCGCGATCCGGAGAACCCAGGTGACACCCGAGGAGGAGAAGAGGCGCCGCCCGCCGCCCGCCCTGCGTTGAGCCGCTCGGGGCAGCCCGGCTTTTGCAGGGCGGGCGAGGACCGGGAGCGCGGCCCAGGCAGCCCCTCCTCGCAGGGTCCCCCCCCCCGCCCCGTGCGAGGGCTGCCCGCCCCGGAGGCGCCCACCGGAGCCCCCCCCCGCGGGGCGCCCCTCCCCCCGCAAAGGCGCAGCGCGCTCGAGCGCCCCGTCCGGATCCCGCCGGGACTGGCCCGCCTCTCGCCTATTGGCTGCGCGGAAACCGTTCGGCCAATGGCGAACAAGCGCTCCTCCTCGGGCGCCGGGCTGCGTCGATGGCGCGCGGGGGCTCTGAGCGCGGGAAAGGAAAGGGAAAGGGAAAGGAAAGGGAGGGGAGGGGCGCCCGGGACGCCCCTGGGAAGCGCCTTCGCTGCAGGGGAGCGCGGGAGAGGGAGGCTGGCGGCGCCCCGTGCAGCGCGCAGGACGCCCCCGAGGGGCTGGGCCGGCTATCCGTCAGCGGATGATCCTTCCTTATTTTGGATGTTGCAAGGAAACACCTTAACGTGATTCAGAGGATATAAAATCTCTTCGAGCCGTTTTGTGGCACCACTTGCTGCCTGCAGAACCAGCTGCGCTTCCGTCACAAAAGCCGGGTGGTTTTCTCCTTGCGTGATAAAGGTTATCGACTTCAGAGAGGTTACAAGCTAATGCAACATCCGCAAGCCTAACAAACTTTTCTGCCTTTTGCTTTTGTGCATGCCTGAGCTACAGCAATTAGGGCGGGCATGCTCTGAGGGTAAGCAGGGGCCCTTAATCACAGCAGGATGACATAGGGCTTATCAGCTCCTTCCTAAAAGAATGTCATGTATACGCTGTAACATTAGGGCATGACCAGGAGGTAAATAACAAATCATCTGTAAAACGCTCATCTGTGGCATCTGAAAGACGCTTGATAAGAACAACTGCAGGGTATAAAAGGCAGATGGTTGCAGCAATCGGGACTGCATGATTTGGGTAGGATTGTTGCCCCGTGTAGTCGCCGGCTCACCATAAAGGCCTTTGAATCTGACCAAATAGGATGTTCGAGTGTTCCTTGGGAAATCTCGGGGTTACATTGTAACACTTGCTGGAAAGGTTTCTTACCCTGTTCCTAAGTCAAGGAGCCTCCTGGAGTCGCTTGCATGCAATGAAAGGAAGGCGGTCGCTGCCACAGAGCCGCCATCTGAGAAAACTTGTCCGTGCCCAGGCTGCGAGTTGGTGCAATCTCCAAGGAAGGCAAGAGCCGAGTGTGTGCCTCCATACAGCCTCACAGCAGGGTCTTAGGGCACAGACGGTGCTCCTTGGCCTGTGGAGACCAAGAGGAGACCGAGCTGCGACCAAAGGGGAGTTGTCTGTAGTTTGGGGGCCCAAAATAACTCAGCCTGGGTGGATCAAAGCACAGTACCCACCCTTGCAATTCAAAGCTGCGATCCAGCAATCCATTCCATGGAGAGTGTCGTGCCTAAAGACTCGGGGGGAGGCGTTAGCACGGGAAAGGGGCCAGAAGCCCCCAGCGAGGATCAGGCTGTAGAGCAGGGAGATTGATACTTGGTGCCCACGGCACAAACAGCCTCCCCCTCACCTGACTCTCCAGTTTTTGAGGGAGTTCCCGGAAATCAGGGAGGGGAGTCGGTTGTCATGGAATGCGCCCAACTCAGGCAGAGACCTCGACGCTTGGACCAAGCAGAACAGAGAAGGAGACAAAGAAGTGTGTCCGGTCCCCGTGGAGAGGGGCGTGTGAGGAGATGGAGATCCAGGGGACAAATCTCAGAGCGGTCAGAAAGGGGCTCCCTGCAGCAGCTCCTGCACTATCTGCCGTAAACATAAATCTTGCAGTCGTTTGGAATAAAGGTCTTTAGCCTTCATTGCCTGCGTCTGTGTGAGTAATTGGGGACGTGAGTTACGACCTCACGACAGAGAGAAACGGCAGACATTTCTCCTCAAACTGGGTGGACTGGTGTAGTGCTGAGAGTTGGACTGGGGTCATGGCTTCTAGCCCCACTTGGCCAGGAAGATTATGGGGTGACTTTGGGCCAGTCGCTCACTCTCAGTCTGCCCTGCCTGATGGGGTTGTCCTTCTGGGCATGAATGGGACCTGTGGATGCTGCCTCGTGTTCCCCACAAAGGCCAAAAGGCAGGGCATAAATGCAGGGTACTGGCAGTAATACTATTGCCTGAAGGTGCATAGGGCACCCACCACGCTGAGGCCAAGCTAGTCTGGCGCTGGCCTGAGCTGGAGGGGAGAGTGCCTGGGAAAGGCACGGAGCCTCCCTGCGTTCCACCGCGGGAGAAGGGCGGGTGCAAATATAGGGAATAAACAGCAATACCTGCATCAGTCGCTAAAGAACAGGGGCAGGAAGCTGCGGTCGCTCCTACGCCTTGCTCGTGGACTTCCTGCAGGAAGCAATTCGCTGCTGTGCGAGCGGAAGGGTGGCTAGAAGGTGCCGGCGGCAGAAGGTCTCGCAGGGCTGTTTGTGTCTGTCTGGTTCCGCCTTTTCTGGGAAATCAGGAGCGACTAAGGGGGCTGCCTTTCCTCCTCTGGGCAACAGGGGGCGCTGCTGCGCTGTCACTCCGCACGGAGCGAAGCGAAGCGAAGCGAAGCGAAACCCCCTGGGCTTGTGTAAGAGAGCAAGTTCTTTTCCGACCTCGTATCCCAAAGAGGCCTGAATAAGCCATTCTGCATTCCTGCCCTCTCTCCTTTCTCACCTGTTACACATTCAAAAACTCTTTTTAATAAACTGTTATCTTCCTCCGTTGAATGTGATTTCTTCCAACTTGACTCCGCGCTAATTTCAGTGCCTCCGATGCGGTGACTGGCGCTCGAATCGTGTTCCAGGCTGGGGAAACCCATAGGAGGCCGCGGCTTGCATCCTGTCCCCACTTCTCCCCAAAAGGCCCATCAGGCTGCAGTGGATGATGGGACTAGTAGTAGTCAGACCAGCTGACTAGTAAGGGTTGGCTGGACTACCTTGCAAGAGCGTTGGGAAGATTTTACTTTCACTCCTTCAGTGTTGAGGGTTAAAGCAATTAGGGTTCACTGACCTGGAACTGTACACGTGTGTGTGTGAAACGGAGGCAGGGAGGCAGGGAAGCAAACATCCCCCCCCCCCTCCTAGCATCCATCCACCCCAAGACACTGATCCCCTGTATTTTATTCCTCGTTTGCAGCAAGCAGGAGGCTGGGCTGGCTCCTTCAGGCAAATATTGTTTTATTCAGGCAGGCCTTTTGCATGTAAGCTGGTCTGTTGCTTGGAACAGTTGTAACTTGCTGTGTTTTAATTGTTCATTTAATCTACCGTATTTTTTGCTCTATAAGACTCACTTTTTCCCCCTCAAGAGTAAGGGGAAATGTCTGTGTGTCTTATACAGCGAATATGTGTGTGCAGAAAGTCTGTCAGATGTGCAGCCCATGGGGAAGTGATGGGGAATGTGCCTGAGATTATGTACCCATCTGGTTCAGAATATTTTTTTTCTTGTTTTCCTCCTCTAAAAACTAGGTGCATCTTACAGTCAGGCACGTCTTATAGAGCGAAAAATAAGGTATTTGTTTTGTTTTAATCACGCTCGTACTAATTCTTGCTTTTACAATTACTTGCCTTGAACGGTTTTTTGGGTAGATCAAGATCATAGCAAACTTGGCGGGTGTCCAGGATATCCCTGAATCTGCTGCAGCAACAAGAGGCGAGGCCAAGGAGGGGAGGGATTCCAGACGCTGGGAAGCAGCAAGGGGGGAGCCGGGAAGTCTTGGCTGTGCTGGAGAAAACAGGCTGAGGGAAAAAGCAAAGAATGCAAACCGCAGAAGGAAAAGGCCGAGTGAGCAGAGGAACAGAAATTAGGGGAATGATCCTACGCATGTTTACACAGAGGAAAGGTCTTACCGCTCCCACCTCTGTGTGTGTGTGTGTGTGTGTGTGTGTGTGTGACATTTACACTATGAGATGCCCAAGGCATGTTTTTACAATGAAAAGTGGGATGGACAGTCACCCAGTCAATGCATTCTATTTCTTTGCTCATATTGTTGTTAACTGTTTGTGATTTTATTTATTTATTTGGCAAGCTTCTATGCCGCCCCATTCGCCGAAGCCTCAGGGAGGCTCACAACAATAAATACCCAGTTAACCATATAAAACAATATCATTGGAGACGTCCTGGCCAAAGATATAAAATCAATAAATAATATTAACAATTAAAATGAGTCTTAAGTGGGGGAGGGGGGAATTCCAGTTCCACCTTCTCTCCCATACAGTCTATTTCCAGAAGTAGCCTGACCTTGTAGATTGTGTCAGAATCCCGGAATCTCAATTGGAGAAGAGGGAATAAAACTCGGGTTCGTGGGAAAGATCAAGCGTCCAGACCATCTTGGCTTTATTGCATTACCCAGGTTCCCCGCGGGTCCGTACGCACGATAATGCATTACCGGGCAGGCAGAGCTGAACTCTGCTGCAAAGCTTCAACAGCACTACAGGGTTTTTATACCCTCCCAGTCAAGTCACAGGTACAGGGCAATTGATGGCAGAATGTGGAGATTACAATAAGATTCTGAGGTCATCACATGCAGAACAGACAAAGGAATGTCAGTCAATCATACAGTGACAATCAGATTACAATGTATTGACACTTGAGTTCAGCAACTTGAACCCATCTCCAGGTCCGCTTATCACAGAGAATTGCTATCACAGAGAAGTCTAAAAAGGGATCCGAGATACAACGCGTCTCACTTTTTGCTTCGCGTTGTATCATTCCATGCTCCCTTTTAGCCCCTCTTGGAAGCCCAGAAGGCCTCATGGTGGGGCATTAAATTCTGCACTGTGAAAACAGCCAGGAGGACATGGCTGCTGTGTGGAGGGCAGAAAAGAGGTACTGCAAGGCACTGCAGCAACCGCTAGGCAACACTGCCGGAATCCCACCACAGTCTGTGCCCTGCCTCGCCCTTCTTCTCTTCAGACTCCGGGATTAAATCCTCTGGACCTGGGGATGGAAGAAAGCCGCCCCACTCGGACAGGTCAAGAAGCGGCTTCCCTGTTTTCATATTTGGCTTATTTGTGGCATTTGTGGGCGGCTCCTGGGGATTCTTTGATGTGGGACCTTGTCCAAAGCCTCTGGGAAGTCGAACTAAGGAAGCAGTAAACCACAGGGGCTTATTCTGCACCCCCGTCTGTGTGGCTTCCATGCCCCAGGATTTCCTCTTTTCACCCTCAATGGTGTGGCTTGCAAACCCAGCAAGGCTGGACGGCTGCTGTTATTACAGTGCAGCCCTGGAATGAGCTCCCCACCAAGGCCAGCCCGGCACCGACTGCTTTCGCTACCTGTTCAGCCAGGTAAATACCGTCCTCTACTGCAGGGCATTTAATGATTTACTGGGGCCTGCCGGTTGATAGACAGGTCTAACTAGATCATTTTAATGTATACTTTGTACTTTCTGTTTTTTATTTGGTTTTAAATTTTAATTTGCCAACTTTTAATGATGTTTCCATGTGTCTTAATTGTTATATTTTATATTGTTTTAAAATAAGTTGCTATGGCCAGAGAACTTCGGCTGTTGAGCAGTATATTAATTAATCAATTACAGTTCTATTCCGCCTTTTTTCCTCTCAAAAGGAACCCAAGCGAGCTCTCATGCTCTTTCCCCTCTCCATTTTGTCCTCTAAACAACAACCTTGTGTGGTAGGTTAAGGTGAGAGGCAGTGACTGCCCCAAGGTCACCCAGTGGGCTCCGTGGCTGAGCAGGGACTCGAACCCAGGGCTCCTGGGTCCCAGACCGGTCCTCTTAACCACTGATCCCCTGATCCACTACCAAGCCCATCCGGAACCTGAAGCAGCCTTTTGCTTGCAAGTCACACAGTCACCCCAACAAGGAGGCTCCCAGCAGCTTGCAAGAAATGAGGAGCCACGTGGAGGAGGGTCCCTACGCAGAGCCCCCAAGTGTGTGACCCACACACGTGACGGCAGCCAGTCTCCTCTCTTGCGTGTGTGATTGCGCCGATATCTACTCGATGCCGGTCTCCACAAGTTTATTTCCATTTCTAATACAATTTTGTATTTCATGGATCACTGCCTTGTCGTGGCGAAGGGGCTTGCGTAGCTCAATGAAGCTATGAGCTATGCCGTGCAGGGTCACCCAAGACGGACAGGTCATAGCAGAGAGCTCTGACAAAACGTGATCCACTGGAGAAGGAAATGGCAACCCACTCCAGTATCTTTGCCATGAAAACCCCATGGACATGAAAACCAAAAGGCAAAACGATATGACACCGGAAGATGAGCCCCTCAGGTCGGAAGGTGTCCAATATGCTACTGGGGAAGAGCGGAGGGCTAGTACTAGTAGCGCCAGAAAGAATGAAGCGACTGGGTCAAAGCCGAAAGGACACTCAGTTGCCGATGTATCTGGAGGTGAAAGGAAAGTCCGATGCTGCAAAGATCTTTACTCCATAGGAACCTGGAATGTAAGATCCATGAATCAAGGCAAGCTGGACGTGGTGAAACAAGAGATGACAAGACTGAACATCGACATCTTAGGAATCAGTGAACTAAAATGGACAGGAATGGGTGAATTTAGTTCAGATGACCATCAGGTATACTACTGCGGGCAAGAATCCCTCAGAAGAAATGGAGTAGCCTTCATAGTCAATAAAAGAGTAGGGAAAGCAGTACTGGGATACAATCTCCAAAATGACAGAATGATCTCAGTTCGAATCCAAGGCAAACCATTCAACATCACAATAGTCCAAGTCTATGCCCCAACCACTGGTGCTGAAGAGGCTGAAGTTGACCGGTTCTATGAAGGCCTACAACACCTGCTAGAATTAACTCCAAAAAATGATGTCCTTATCATCATGGGGGATTGGAATGCTAAAGTAGGAAGCCAAAAGATAACCGGAATAACAGGCAAGTTTGGCCTTGGAGTACAAAATGAAGCAGGACACAGGCTGGTAGAATTTTGTCAAGAGAATACGATGGTCATAACAAACACTCTTTTCCAACAACCCAAGAGACGTCTCTACACATGGACATCACCAGACGGTCAACACAGAAATCAGATTGACTATGTGCTCTGCAGCCAAAGATGGAGAAGTTCTATACAGTCAGTAAAAACTAGACCAGGAGCTGACTGTGGCTCAGATCATGAGCTTCTGGTGGCAAAATTTAGGCTTAAGTTGAAGAAAGTAGGGAAAAGCACTAGGCCACTCAGGTATGACCTAAATCATATCCCTGATGAATATACAGTAGAGGTGACAAATAGATTTAAGGAATTAGATCTGATAGACAGAGTGCCTGAAGAACTATGGACGGAGGTTCGCAACATTGTACAAGAGGCAGCAACTAAAACCATCCCAAAGAAAAAGAAATGCAAGAAAGCAAAATGGCTGTCTGAGGAAGCTTTACAAATAGCTGAGGAAAGAAGGGAAGCGAAAGGCAAGGGAGAAAGAGAAAGATACAAACAATTGAATGCAGAATTCCAGAGAACAGCTAGAAGAGATAAGAATGCATTCCTAAATGAACAGTGCAAAGAAATAGAAGAAAACAATAGAATAGGGAGGACCAGAGATCTCTTCAAGAAAATTAGAGATATGAAGGGAACATTTCATGCAAAGATGGGCATGATAAAGGACCAAAATGGCAGGGACCTAACAGAGGCAGAAGAGATTAAGAAGAGGTGGCAAGATTACACAGAAGAACTATACAAGAAAGAGCTTAACATCCCTGATAACCACGATGGGGTGGTCACTGACCTCGAGCCAGACATCCTGGAATGTGAAGTCAAATGGGCCTTAGGAAGTCTGAGCAACAACAAAGCTAGTGGAGGTGACAGCATTCCAGCTGAGCTATTCAAAATCCTGAAAGACGATGCAGTTAAAGTGCTACACTCAATATGCCAGCAAATTTGGAAAACTCAACAGTGGCCACAGGATTGGAAAAGGTCAGTTTACATTCCGATCCCCAAGAAGGGCAATGCCAAAGAATGTTCAAACTACCGCACCATTGCACTCATTTCACATGCTAGCAAAGTGATGCTCAAAATCCTGCAAGCTCGGCTCCAGCAGTATGTGGACCTAGAACTACCAGAAGTACAGGCAGGATTTCGAAGAGGGAGAGGAACTAGAGATCAAATTGCCAACATACGCTGGATCATGGAGAAAGCCAGGGAGTTCCAGAAAAAGATCTACTTCTGCTTCATTGACTACGCTAAAGCCTTTGATTGTGTGGTTCACAACAAATTGTGGCAAGTTCTTAAAGAGATGGGAGTACCAGACCATCTTATTTGTCTCTTGAGAAACCTATATGCAGGTCAAGAAGCAACAGTGAGAACCGGACATGGAACCACTGATTGGTTCAAAATTGAGAAAGGAGTTCGGCAAGGCTGTATACTGTCACCCTGCCTATTTAACTTATATGCAGAGCACATCATGAGAAAGGCAGGGCTAGATGAATCACCAGTTGGAATCAAGATTGCTGGGAGAAATATCAACAACCTCAGATATGCAGATGATACCACTCTCATGGCAGAAAGTGAAGAGGAACTAAAGAGCCTCTTGATGCGGGTAAAGGGGGAGAGCGCAAAAGTTGGCTTGAAACTCAACATTAAGAAAACTAAGATCATGGCATCCGGTCCTCTCACTTCCTGGCAAATAGATGGGGAAGAAATGGAGGTAGTGACAGATTTTATTTTCCTGGGCTCCAAGATCACCGCAGACGGGGACTGCAGCCAAGAAATTAAAAGACGCTTGCTTCTGGGGAGGAAAGCTATGGCAAATCTAGATAGCATACTAAAAAGCAGAGACATCACCCTGCCAACAAAAGTGCATATAGTCAAGGCTATGGTTTTCCCAGTTGCAATGTATGGCTGTGAAAGCTGGACCATAAGGAAGGCCAAGCGCAAAAGGATTGAGGCCTTTGAGTTGTGGTGCTGGAGGAGACTCCTGCGAGTCCCTTGGACCGCAAGGCGATCAAACCAGTCAGTCCTAGAGGAGATCAACCCTGACTGCTCTTTAGAAGGCCAGATAGTGAAGATGAAGCTCAAATACTTTGGCCACCTAATGAGAAGGAAGGACTCCCTGGAGAAGAGTCTAATGCTGGGAACAATAGATGGCAAAAGAAGAAGGGGACGGCAGAGGATGAGGTGGCTGGATGGAGTCACTGAGGTGGTTGGTGTGAGCTTGAGTGGACTCCGGGGGATGGTGGAGGACAGGAGGGCCTGGAGGAATGTTGTCCATGGGGTCGCGATGGGTCGGACTCGACTTCGCGACTAACAACAACAACAACATTTTACAATGCTATATATTACACACCACTCCGTGTCCAAACTCAATACCTGGCTGACCACCCAACTGAGCATCCCTCAGGCATCCCATTCACTTCAGGAATATTTGTCCTGAAGCGGATATTCGGATAAATTGTAATTTTGGTACCATACAAGCAAATTGCGAGTTAAACCCTGAGACAAAATCTTTTCCCTTTACTGCTGTAATTCATTGCCATTTTTTAGCTGCAGTTGCTGGATTGATCTGAATTGTTTCATTATACATTTTATCATGTTTAATCTGTATTGTAAACAGCCTTGGGATGGATATATTCTTTTGCATTCACTGTGGAGCAGTGCTGTCATCTCTGACTTATGACAACCCTGTGATGAAAGGCCCCCAAAATGTCAGCCCTGCCCAGCTGCACTGAACTTTGCATCAATTACAATCGATGGTCTAGAAGTACATAAGTATATATACCAGTATATCAATTGTACTGGCACATAAGTGCCTTCAAGGTATTGTCAGTATTATAAATGTCACTGCTGGCATTATGGTTGTTATACGGCACTTACACCTTGCCTCTCTTTCTCTTGTGAGTTGCCTGTGGGTGTCTGCACAGCGCCCCACACCTCCATTGTGCCCTCACAACAACAACCCTGTGAGGTCGGTCAGGGGGAGAGAGAGGCGGCGACTGCCCCCAAGCCACCCGGCGCGGGGGGGCCAGCCCAGCACCATCCGCTGCACCCCTGGCTTCTCAGAAGCGAGGCTCTGCCTCTCACAGCGAAGCCCTCCAGCCTCCCGCCATCCGGATTCCGACAAGCCGGCCTCGCGCCCCTTTCTGGCTGGCTCCGGTCCAGCTCTCCCGGAATGCTCTCCAGGAATGCTCTGCACGGGGTCTAAGGGAGGGTCACCCCAGGGTCTTCCCTCCCACTGCCTGCCTGGCTGCAGAGCCTGGGAAGGGGAACGCGGCACGCGGGAAGCCGTGCTAGAATCCCTGGGGACCTGGTGCAGGTCATGTGCCTTCCCCACCACCTCCCTCTTTGACATTTCCCCCTCGAGGCTGAACTGTAAGAAGCAATGGTCCGCTCTGTGGTTTCCACGCCTCGCCATGGTTTCTTCGGTTGTCTGAACCCGGCATTGCGGTTTCCATGCTGCTACCAGAGTCCCTGGGAAGAGCTGCAACCGCTTCCTGGATCTGCACCAGCCCTCCAGCGTGGGATTGGTTTCCTGCCTGGTGGCTGATGGGATACGTGCCAAATGGCCAGAGGACTCAGCAAGGAGGGCGCAAACCGTGGTAGCAGGGAAGCCACTTCATCATCTCGGGCACATCCAGCCGGAAAACACGCACCGGGCAGGGCTGCTCCCTGTGATGTGTGAGCCCGGCCAGTGTCTTGTGTTGACGACAAGGACGGCATTGTTTGGGCAGGTGCAGGGTGGTGGTTTCATGGACGCCACTAGACGCACAGGCGGCGCTGAGCACGGGCGGATTCTGCTGGAAACGGGCCTGTTGCAGGTGCCCGGTGACCCTCTGCAGCCTCCAGATGTGTGAAACGCCAACTCTCCGCAACAGGAGGCTGAGGGTGCTGCTGCCCAAAAAGCATTTCTTCCGAGTGTTGGTACCTGCAGCTCTGCACTTCACAGGCGCTATCCAGGGTGCTGAAGACATTCGGGGCTGGAGTTCAGGAACCAGGATAGGTCCGACGCAAGTGTAAATAATCCCCAGGAGCCCCACTGAGTGGGGTCGCCAGCCTGCCTGGCCTTAGAGGCCCCTGCCAGCACGGCCAATGGCCAGGACACTGGGCGCTGGACTGCAAAGCAGCCGGGAGTCCCGCACATCTCTGGTGTGCAGGGTTTGCAGCCCCGCTGAGCGCTGCTCCAGGCTTCTGTCGGGATGGCGCTCGACCAGGAGGGAGGGAGACTGTCTGCCCACACTGGGCCCCGCACGCCTGGCCCATGCGCTCACAGATGTTCGCAGACGAAGCAACGTATCAATAAACCGTCTGTTTCCTCTGCTGCTGCTTCTCCGTACTAACAGGAGCGTATTGCTAGACCGAGTCGGCAGCACGGAAAATGCAAAGCACGGAGTCCCCCTCCGCTGGGGGACGAACCGGCAGCCCTGCCCCCCTGCTGGCCGGGGGCCGCCAAGCACGGCCGGGGCGCGGCGCTTCCACTTCCCCTCTCGCTCCGCTGGGAGGCGCTGCGCTTCTGCCTTCGCCGGCTGCGGCCCCCCCTCGGCCCCGCGCGAGGGGACGCGTGGAGGCGGAATTCGGGGGCCACTCGGGGAGACTATGCCATTTCATTCAATTCATCTATTGCTGGTTTCAATGTATTTATCGCTGGTTCACAGCAATGAAAGAAAACACAGAAATGTATCTCCTAAAATACATCCATAACTTGAAGAACATCGTTATAAGAAATGATCCAAAGAGTGTATTTCACCAACACTAGCAGATGATCGAGCACTTGCACTCCGCCTCAATAAAGGACAAACCTCTGTCATACTATATGCAGGGGGGGGGGAATTGTCAACACGTGGCAAAGGCTGATAGGAACATCCAGCGCAGTGGGGAGGGGACTCGCTGTCCTCCCCTCATCACCCAGGGCTCTTCTGGCTCTCTGAGGACTGCGCTGGGGGGAGAGAGGGGTGCAGAGTTACTACCAGGTAACTAATATGAAATAATGTTGTTCTTGTTAGTCACGAAGTCGTGTCCACGGTTGGATATGGACCATGGCAAGGCCAGCTGAAGCAAGTGGGTTTTCAGAGCTGTCCTGACGACTTGCAAAGAAGGAAGGCTGAGCCGTGGGGCCACCACTAAGACGGTCCACTCCTTTGCTCTCACCAACCAACTGCCCTTGAAGGCAGCCAGACGAGAGGCCTCCACTGGTGACCCCGGTGTGCAAACAGGCTGCCCAAAGGCGCAAACCTGCACACATTCAGAAGAGATGTCACATTTCGCCATGTTCTCACGGCCTATTTCCGCCCGCCTGCATCTGGGCAATCAGGAACACTCATCTCCACACCCTCGGGATGGTTTCATCCAAACCGGATGCTTGCCTGCTCTGCGCAGATGCAGCATCAACCCCGGAGCGGTGGAAACGGCTGCAAACAACCATCCAGGGTAGCCGAGTCTCGCTGATCTCTGGTGGCTTAATGCTGCAATCCAGCTTGCACAGTTCTTCGTGTTCTTTGTATTGCTACGTGCAGAAAGTGTGGCGCGTCGCACATAGTGCCTGCTTATTGCTTGCTTGCTCCTGAGCCACCTGCCCCTTCTTGCCCTGAAAGGAGGAGGGGCGCTTGGGCCAAAGGCCACTGGGAAGCCTTCCAGCGCCGGAGGCGGAGCCACAACGTGCAAGCGCGCATCATACATGTCTGAGCGAGCGCGTGCGTGCGTGCGTGTGTGTGTGTGGGGGGGGATATGGTCTTCCAGATGCTGCTGCACCACGACTCCCATCAGCCCTCGCCAGCACAACCGATAGTGAGGGATGCTGGGAGCTGCAGTCCAACAAGGCCTGGAGCGGGCGCGGCCTCAGCCCCGCGTTACGGTGCAACTAAGGCACTTGTCTCAGCGCCCCGGTGACACGAGTCTCCGAGGGAGGGAGCGAGGCAGGGAGGGAGCGGCTCCGCCCGAGGCAGCCAGAGAGCAAGGAGCCCGGCAGAGCGCGGCGCGGGCGCGCAGGCGCCTCTGCATCCCGGACACGAATGGGGCCGCTCTGGTGGGGGGCGGCCTTGCTGGGGGGGGCAAGTGCCTCCGCGCGGGAGCGGGTTTGGCGGGCCGGTGTGTGCGGAGGGGCTCTTGGCTGCGCGCTGACTTCTTGGGCGGATGACCCCCCTCGTAATCCGGGGTCGCTCCGCTTCCGCCCCCGCGGATCACCTGCCGCGCCTGCGGGGCCCGCTTGGGCGGAGGCTGCTTTCAGGGCAGCGCAGCGCAGCGAGGCGGGAGGCGGGGCGGGCGGCGCGGTCGCCGGGCTGCCCGCCCGCCTGCCCGCCGGGGCTACGGGCGAGTCTGGAGCGGCGGGTTCCCGCGCGCCCAGAAGTTTTCCACACTTGCACCTGCAGTCGGAGCGCGCCTCCCGCGAAGGCGTCGCCGAGCGATTCCCGCAGCGCGGCCGCCCCTCGCGCGCGTCTCGCCCGGCCCCGTCCCGCCGCCAGGGGCGAGCGGACTTCCCTCTCCGGCCCTTTGAGCACAACCCCGCCCCGCTTCTAGATCCGGGTCGCTTGTTCCTCTGCACGAGGCGCCCCGCGTTCCTGCGTGTTCGACCGAGCCCGCGTTGCGCTGCCGGGAACGGCTTTGCAAGGAACATTTCTGCCCCTGCCGCCTTGGCTGGAGCAGATCCGGGCTTGGCTCACACAAAAAGGGCGTCCCGCTCCCCCATTGCCCTTATGGGGCAAATCTGAGGGAGAGGGGAGATAATGAGGGGTGTATTTGCGCTCAGTCATTTTCCCTCTCTGGTTCCCTTAAGGGTCGAGCGAAGGAGCAGCGGCAGCCTGCGGGTGCTGGACGGTTTTCCTCCCTAAATGTGTGTAGGCTCCTGGCCTAAAATGCATGTTCTGTTTAAAACCTTCTGCCTTGCTGCGTTGTAGACGCTCTTCACTTTTTGAAGGTTCCCCCCCCCACACTATTAACATTTCATTTCTATACCGCCCAATACCTGAGGTCATTTATTGGAAAAAGCCCTGGACAATTCTTAAATATAATAAATAAATAAAATATTTCCGTGCCAGCAGATGGAGAGTAAAGGGGTATACTTTTATGATTACATTTTAATGCTGCCCATATAGGCCGCAGGACTCTGGGTGGTTTACAAGTTTCCCACCAGCCCATGGGATTTTTTTGGACGCCGCCCCCTGCGGGCAGAGACAGCCCTCTTACTTCCAGGGGGATTTGGGGATATGCCTCCCCCCCACCACCACCTCTTGGAGCCGCTGCTGGAAGAACCACTCCAGCTGCCCTCCAAAGTCGGGGAAGCCGCTTCAGAGGAGGAGAACGTGGGCGGTCCAGGTGGGCGCGAAGGCCTGAGACCAGCGAGGCCAGGATGGACGCTCCCCCTGCAGCAGGCGGCTGAGAGGCCCACCCTGCAAAGCCCGCAGGGCAAAAGGGGCAGCTGCCTCAGTGGCCCCCCCTGCCCTGGACTGGGAGATCACAGCCTCTGGGATTTGAGGCGGAGGAGGAGGAGGAGGAGGAAGAGCAGCTCAGAGCTGGACCTGTCCCATCAAGGAAGCCACGGCCTTGAGCGGAGAAGCCCCTGGAAGGGCTGCCCGGGGCAGGACATCCCGCAGCGCTTCCACTCCCAGGGTGGCCAAATGTTGGAGGTGACTGGACCACGTCTCACGAGGAGAACACCGTCTCTTGAAAACCCACGTCTGAAGCATGGGATAAGCCGCTGCTCTCCTTACCTGAGCAGGTGTCTGAGACTCACCTGGCCAGGAGCGGAAGCACCCCAGCAACAGGTGTACACACCCCAGCAGAGTGCTGCCGGCTTCAGTGATGATCCCTCACGGCTATTACAGTTCTGTTCCTCTCAGCCCACAAAGCCGCCGTACTTCCCTGCCCGGAGGGCGCTTAGCAGAGCGCAGGGATCCTCGCTGGGGGGCTCCTCGTTCTCCCAGCGTCTCTGGTCAGCCATGGCTGAATCCAGCCACGTATAAACGCATCGCCAGCCACAGCTCCGGTTCCTCTACCTCGGGCACACCTGGGCTGCACCTGGGCTGTTTGGACCAGTCCCAGCTCATACCTGCGAGCCCAGGGACCCCTCTCACGCAGCCGGGCTCGCAGTCCCTGCACAAAGCCCCCTGTGGGGGTCCATCTCCTCACGAGAAAAGAGCTGCTCGCTTCCAGGGAAGAAGCCCCCATCAGGGGAAGCTCCTTGCCCAGCTCCAAAACCCCGTGGCTCTCGCAGCAGCTCAGAGCCTCTTTGGAATAATCGCCTCATGCATGTGGCTTGTGCACACAGGTTATGATGGCCAGTGTTCCTATGAAAACCCACTGATCACCCCTAGCAGAACGCCCTGCCTCCCCCTCCTCACCTCTCCTTCCTCCTCCAGGCTCTTCCGCTCACACCCTGCTGTATTTCTACACGGGCGTGTCGGAGCCCGGCCCAGGGCTGCCCCGGTTTGTCGCGGTGGGGTACCTGGACGACCAGCTTTTCCTGCAGTACGACTGCCACACTGGGCGGGCCCGGCCTCGGGTCCCCTGGGCGGAGAAGGTGAGCAGGGCGGACGCACGCTACTGGCAGTGGATGACCCAGAACTTCCGGCACACGGAGCGCTCCTTCGGGGTGGCCCTGGTGACGGTGCCGCAGCGCCACAACCAGAGTGGGGGTGAGTGGGGGGCCGGGGCAGGGGCAGGAGATGGGGAGAGCCGGTGGGGAGGGCAGGGCTCCTTCCTTCACCCTCTACACTCCGTCCTCTAAGAAGAGGGAGGACGAGCCAGGCAGGTCCCCTCCAGGGCCGTGATTGTGGCGGCCTCCCCCAAAGATCAGTAGGGTAGAGAGGGGGCGTGTGGGCCAGTGCCCCCCTTGCTTTCTCGGGATGTGGAGAAGGCACTGCTGCTGAGGGATAGGTGCACCCCGAGGCCATGGGGCAGACCTTGGCCATGGAGGGGGCTGGGGGCTGGAGAGAGCGGGCCGCCAGAGTGAGGGGAGAGCATGGGGCAGAGGCCATGGGGGGCTCATGGGGGGGCAAGAGCGTCAGCCCGCTGAACAGGCCTGTTCAGGGAGGGTCGGGATCCCCAGGCTGGGCACGCGGCAGGAGTGCCGGGGTCGGTCGTGCGAAGGCCGGTGTGTGGGGCATCCTTCCGCTCGTGGCCCCGGTGTTCCTGGACGGCCACCACGCCTGCCTCTCCCCGCAGGCAACCATTTCTGTTCGCGGCTCAGCTGTGGCTCTTGGCAGCCACGCCACCCGGCCTGTGCGCCTCTTGCAGGGTTTCACACTTTCCAGTGGAGGGTCGGCTGCGAGCTGAGCGGAGACGGGGGCAGAAAGGGCCACGAGAGGTTCGGCTACGGCGGGAGGGACTACATCAGCCTGGACATGGAGACCCTCACCTGGACGGCGCACGACCTGCAGCCCAGGACGCCAAGAGGCTGTGGGACGCCGACGCGGCACGGAACCGGTACTTCAAGGCCTACCTGGAGGAGGTCTGCACCACGTGGCTGCGGAGACACCTGGCCTATGGGAACGAGACCCTGCTGCGGGCAGGTGAGGGGAGGGGCCCCAGTTCTCCCCACCCACCCATTGCAGGGGCGGTGGGAGCAGGGGCTGCCCCACTTCAGTGCGCCCCTGGGGAGGGGGAGCCACCCTGACGTTTGCTCACGTGGATTTGGCACCGAGCAGAGCAGGGAGGCGCAGAAAAGAGGCACGCGGGGACGCGCTCCCTGGGCCTCCCGGCTCCTCAGAGGGTCCAGGAGGCCTCCCGCTGCTGCCGCTGCCTTGCCCCATGGCACTTTCACGGGGCACCGACCTCCTCCTCCCCCAGGCCACGTGCCCCACGGATGCCCATCTGTGCGTGCCTGCAAGAGCCACAGGCGTTCTTGCAGGGAAAATACCGGCAAGGGAGTGGGCAGAATAGACTGGTGGGCAGTCCAGAGGTTTTTGTGGGGGGGGGCACCCCGACTTCCCTCATCCAGGCATGTGCGCGAAAGGCTGCCAGGACTGCCAGCATCTGCTTTCTAAAGTTCGGAGTCTGTCTGAGCATGTGCAGAGTGCCTTCCCCCTTGCAACGGAGCGTGAGGCACCCCTCCTGCCCTGGATGAGTGCATGTTGTGCTTCCACAGAGCCCCCAGCGGGGAAGGTGACGCGCAGGGCGGGGGGCAACGGCACGGAGACCCTCCTCTGCCGGGCCCACGGCTTCCACCCCAAGGAGATCGATGCAGTCTGGGCGAGGGACGGGGAGGTCTGGGCCCAGGACACCTTCTGTGGCATCGTGGCCCCCAACGCCGACGGGACCTACTACACCTGGCTCAGCGTCAGGGTCGACCCCCGGGACCGGCGGTGCTTCCGGTGCCACATTGAACACGACGGCCTGCAGCACCCTCTGGACTTGGCCTGGGAGGACCCTGGCGGTGAGCGATGGCTGCTGGCCTGGGGGAGGACGGGGGGGGGATGCTCCCCAAGGAAGGCCAGGCTGGCCCGGCTGCCCCCCACAATGGGAACCCAGCATGTGGGGCTCCCCTTCCAGTGCTTTGTGCTTCTCTGCCCTGCCCGGCCACCCCCAAGGCCGGCTGCCCCACAGGTGCTCACGTGGCTCCCTGGGGTGGCGACACGGACCTTGCAGCTGTACTTGGGTGCCACTTTGGGCGCGTCGTGACCTGCGGTCCTTTTCCTTTCTCAGGGACTGCACGACGGGGCTGTCAAGCTGGATTTCGCAATCCCGTTTGACCCCTCCGGACGGTCCCTTTAAAGTGCCCCAGGCCCCCTGCCTTCAGAGGGGCTGCACAGGGTCGCCAAACCCGACAACGTTGCAAATATTTGCGATGTTTAACAATATGGCTACACTGCCACAACGTCTGGAGTTGTGTGTGTGCCGGGGTGGTGAGGCTTCCGTGGGAAACATGCAGGGCGATGCCTTCCGGCAAAGTCCCGCCAGCGTCTTCCGGGGCAGCTCCCCCCAGAGGCTGCAGGTAAGTTCACCTTCTGCGTTGATTCCACCTGACAGGTGCCAAAAGGTGAGCTGTCAGGAGCAATCAAGGGCATGAGCGCTCTTACTTTGCCAAAATGGGATGGTACGTCATTCATCCCATTGTGAAAAGATCCTCAGGGTTTGGGACACATGCTCTAAGGGCTGTGCTTGTCCCCAGGATTCTCCCATTTTGAGAACATGCACGAGTCCAAGCCACCCCACTCCCCGGAGCACCTTTGAGAGTTGTCAAAATTAATGCTCCTTTTTAAAGTGGGATTTTGCAGGGCATAAAGATTTTTTGGGGTAACTCTACAGGTGTGCATGTGCATGAGAGAGAGAAACTTTAAAGGGATAAAAGTTGCGAAGAGCCAGAAAAGGGCACGATCCGGGCAGGGAGGGGAGGAGCAGCCTGGGGCCCCCACAGCATCCCATGAGATCCCTGTGGGGGGAGGGAGGGAGAGGCCGTGACCCGTGGTGATGCCGACTGTGTGCCGGTGCCTGGGGGTCCTGGGTGATTAACTCCCCAAGTGCTGCTTATTTCGAGGCGTGGGGTTCTGTGCCTTCCCATTGATGAGGGTTCCCCCTCTCATCTTGTGGGGTTTTCCTTCCTGTTCACCTTTAGCATCCCGGCTGGGGCTCCGTCTTGGGTGCAGCTTGGCAGCCGCCCTGATTGCCGTGGTCGTCCCTGGGCTGTGTCTGTGCAGTAAGTGAGCCGGGGCTGCATTTGTTGGGAGCTCGGGGGTCCTTCCGGGGTGCAGGGCTCGCTTGCCCGGTGAATCGTTCCCGCTTGCGGGATCAGGGGAGCCTGGGCTGGCACAGGGCTTCACTGCTCCGTCTCCCCATGAGCGTTCGTGGTCTGAGCCTCTTGCTAGGGATCCAGGCGTGTCCCAAGCCGGCCCGGACCTCGCCGGGCTCTTCCTCCCTCTCCGCGGGTCCTGCCTCCTCAAACACGGCCAAGATGCCGCATGGACGTCTTTTCCTAAAACAAGCCCCTCATTCACCCAACTGGCCTCTCCTGATTTGGGCCCCAATACTCCTCCGTTGCACCTCAGTAACTACCCCAAACATACTCGCGGGGTCAGGGAGTCGTTCTGGGAGCCCAGGGGTGTGTTCTTCCGATGCCTGGTGCTCGGAGGAGTTCCTTGGCCCAGAGCAGCTCAGAGGTGCTCCGGAGAAGCTCCGGGAAGAAGGTCGCTCCCACCAGCGCAGCCCAGCCCAGCCCAGCGGCTTCTTCTGAGCCCGGCTGCAGCGGCACCATCACCCCCGAAGGGCGCATCCCGCTTTCTAAGCAGTGGACGGAGAATGCCCCGGTGCCATCGGAGCCGCAATGACTATCGCAAGAAAACAAAATTCACCAGCTGTCGAGCAGCGCTCTGTCTGTGTGATGCAGAGCACGGCCTGAGCCGGCTTCCGGGGGGCTCCAGAGGCAGTGGAGTTACGGTGGAGCAAATCGGGGAGGGAGGAGCGGAAAGACTTCCCATCTGGAGCAGTGGCAGGCCTGGCAGGGCTGGTGCGACGTCTTCCCTGGGGGGATGTATGGAAGATGCCAGAAAAGCACCTCCTGGGGCCCTGCCTTCATTGCAGAGAGACAGACTGGATGATCTCCGGGGGATCATCCTGAGTTTATTCAGTGCTCCCATGGCAGCGGACAAAGATGGAAAAGAGACGGTCACTGGCCACAAATGTGCATTCTCAAAGACATCGACATTGTGGTTGATTTCATTTCTGTACAGTGCAATAGCCAAAGTTCCCTGTGTGGTTTCCAACAGTGTAATACGACATCAGAGGAAAGGACATTGGGAGGGATGAGGAGCAAAACGCAATCTGGGCCCTGGAGCTTATCCAGCCACGTTGGGAGCTGGGGGAGGGGGGCTGAATGCTGCTTCCTGACCCTCTGATTTTGGCTTTGCAGAAAAACGTCGAGAAGAAGGCTATGAAGCTACAACAGGTGGGGGATGGTGCCTTCTGCCTGCTTGCTCCATCACGGGGTGGGCCCTGAGTGGGGGGGGGGGATAAAGGGATGGCTGCAGGATGAGCTCCAAGAAGCAGTTGCTGCTGACGGGTGAGCAGGAGCAAGAATTCAGCTCACGCTGATTGCTTAGTCCAGGTCTCCACGCGCTGGGCTGCTTCTGAAAAGATTTTGCAGGAAAGGGCCGGAAAGGCGATTCCGTTTCCTCCCATCTCAGGACTTTTTCTGGGACTGCCTCCTTCCCCGGCCCCAGGCAGATCTCGGGGGGGGGGGGCAGGTGGGGGGGGAGCTGGCGGGAAAGTGAAGCCTCGTCCAGCACTGGATCCTTTGGCCAGCCATGGAGACAAACACATTCCATTCTTCCTTCCTTCCGTCCTTCCTTCCTTCCTTCCTTCCTTCCTTCCTTCCTTCCTTCCATTCTGATCCTGCCCAACAGCCCAAAAGCGCAAAGTGGGATCACAGAGCAAACTAGACTGAACAGCAGCAAGGAAACCTGGCATCTGAGCGTGGAGAGAGAACTTTGTTCTTCTCCTTGCACAGAAGTTAGGATCACAGGGTCCTTCTGTCCCCCGCAATCCCTGATTCACCCTTTGGGGTCTCCTTCAGTGTGGAGCGGCACAGCAAAATCGATACTAGAAAGTTAGTGACTCATTTGGGGCATTGTTCCCTCCCACTTCCAGCTGGTGGTAAAGTAACTGGGGGAGAAATTGTGTGTGGGGGGTGGATTTCTTGCAGAAAACAATGAGGACTGGAGACTTGGCAAGCTGGTGTTTCAGGGAATCTTTCCTGCTCAAGTCTTAAGTTCTCTCCCTTAAGGCTTCTCCGCCTGCTTCTTCCCTGCCTTGGGAGGGAGATGCCAAGATCCCCCTCAGAATCCGGATCTGGTTCCTGGAGTTTCCTGGTCTGGACTTCACTCCCCCTCCACCTCTTTTTCTTCCAGTCGTGTGACGGAGGAGGCCGTCCGACATCCTTCGCCCTCCTGTGCGGGCAGCTGATCCTCCCAGATCTGTCAGGAGCGGATCCTTCTGCCCCCTGGCGGGGACTTTTGTACCTCCTGCAAGTTGGCTGCGACTGGTTTAAATTTGGGATCCCTTTTGCTCGTGAAGAGCTTTTGCCTGACAAATGTGATCACAAATTTAGGGGCATGTCACATGTTCTGCTACAACAACAGACTTGAGAGAGCAGCGGATCGAGTTTGTGGAGTGTGTCGCCTGCGTCTGGATGCCCCCCCCCCCCGCGTGCGCCCTCAGCCTTCGCTCTTGTCCGGATGGATCCGGGGCTGGTGCGCGTGCACTGCAGGGTGGCGAGGAGGCAGGGGGAGGACCGCCCCTGAAAGGACCCTCCCTGTACCCTGCGCTCTGTCCCAGTCCTTGCCCCATCCCAAGCACCCCTTTTCCGAGCAAGGTGCCCGAGGGGATGGCGCTGTGCTGCAGGCACTCTGGGGTGAAACGGATCATCCGGATCCATCTGGAATTAGGCCTGGCTTGAGGACCAGCCGGCTGTGGGTCAGCCCTCCTGGGGAGAAGGACGGAGCGCAGCCCTCTTGCTGCTGCTGGAGCGCAGTGGCTTTGGCAGCGCTGGCCTGGGAATCCCCCTGGATGGCCTTCGTGGGGGTCGGACATGCTGGTCCACAGGGTCCAACGTGTACTTGTGGGGCCGGTTCCAGGGAGCAGCCCTGGGTGGCCTTGGCCGGCTGCATGGCGGACGATCCGGGAGAATTGCCTGGGAACCGGAACTGCATCCTGATCGGGGACGGATCTGATGGTCCAGGAGCTCCCAGAGGCCCCAGCCAGCCATTCCCTGCTCCGAATGGGCTCCCCTCCCCTTGAAGGAGCGCCTAGTTGGGGGTGGTTCCAGTTCCATCCTGGGTACAGGCTGAGAAATGTCCGCTAAGGAATCGGAGCCGGGACTTTAAAATGAACCCTCAGCCTTTCTCTGAAGAACCAGGTGCAAAGGTCCAGTTTGCTAACTGCAGGCTAACTTTTGATGTGACGCTGGGCTGAGACATGGCCTGATGAAGAGTTCTGTGTAACCCGAAAGCTTTCATTCCTGAACTAGCAGCCTAGAATATATTTGTATCATGTATAATGCATACAATATTGCTGTATTTCTTTTGACACTGCCCAATAGCCAGAGCTATCACAGGCACACATCAAATGGACGTCATGTTTGCCCTTTTTAGCTCCATAATTGCCCTTTATCCCTCGGCTTGGACTGCAGGCTCCCGGAAAGCCCCGCGGGGGGGCGAGGGCGGGTTTGCCTCTCCCTTCGCGTCGCGTCGCTCGTGATTTCCGGGAAAGCGCCCGATTTCCGCCTCCGCTGCAGCGGCCAGCAGGGGGCGCTGCGGGGCCGCCCGGGCGGGAGAGGAACGGGTTGCAAACAAGTTTTTCCTTTTTTGGTCTGTCGTGTCACCCAAGCCCCATTTGGGGATTTCAGCGTGGTACCCGCAAAATTTGGAGAACCCGCGAACAGAAGCGACAGCTTTAGGGTTGAGGTTGGGTTCCTGATCCGATCTGGGATCCCTCTTGCAAGTCCAGCTCCCCACTGCCCGCCCCACACCTAGATCTGCTGAGCCATGTCTGTAAAATTCTGTTGTGGGTCCCCCCCTCCCTTGCAGGCGCTCACACAGACCTTGACAGGTGCCTGCGCGGAAGGGGGCATCACTTGGTTTATGCTGCCTTTTGGTCCCTAACCCCGATCTCCAGGGGCACCGCAGCCCCAAAGCCTCCCCCCTGTTGGAAAATACTGTGTGGGGTTTTGCTTCGAGAATGTTGCTCTTTTCCCCCAAAACAGAGAGGGAGAGAGGTCGGCTTTGCTCGGGTGTTGGTTTGCCCCGAGCGTGACCTTTTGCTGGGAATGCGGCTTTGCGGAGGGCGCGTGGTTGGGGAGGGGGTCATCCCCCGCCCCAGCCTGCCTCCTCTGGGAGATTCTGACGAGTGCCGGTTTGGGGCTCCCCTGCTCTCTTTCCCCACCCTCCGTCCGCCTCCATCCGGGGCGCCTGCCGCGCTGGCCTCTCGCCTGCAGTCCGATCGTGTTCCCAGCCGCTCTGTTGCTCGGAGAGTCCCTGGTTCTTCTTCAGAGCTGGTGGAAGCATCTCAGCCCAGAGCCCTAAACACACGCCCTTGTCGAGCTGAGCTGAGCTGAGCTGAGCTGTCTCTCCCTCTCCCTCTCCCCCCTCTCCCCCTCTCCCCCACCCCCTATCTCTCGCGTGTAGCTCAGGCAGAATTGGTGCAACCAAGAACTGGGACTGGGACTGGGAAGGTCTAGTAATTTCTCAAACATTCAGGAGGCGCTGAGCTCAGGTTTGCTTGCAGAAGGGAGCCCAGCAGCTTCCGTCTGTCTGTCCGTCTGTCTGTGACAGTCTCAGGAGAGCCTTGGCAAGGCCGCCTGCAGTCTCCTAGCCCTGAGTCCTAGCCAAGAATGTGGAGGATCAAGCTTCATAAGGAGCCGTCTACCTCGGCTGCATGGCTACAAAAAGCGGCACTGCTTTATTCTTTAGATGCTACAAGCACGAAAAGGAAAAACTCCGCCATCTTACATACACCAAGTACCCCAAGCGTGGCTTTATCTGCTTGGCTTCAAGGCGTTTCCAACTTCTGCCTGTTGTTTCTCACTGCAAGAGGACTGCACGCCTCTGGAGTGGGAGATCTCCCAGGATAAGAACGGGATCTTTCTGCGCTTTGGAATTGTCTGTTCCTCGTCCGGATTTCTTTAGCCCCCGAAACCTGGTGAATATGTTCGTGGGGATCTGTCTGACTGCAGAGAATTTAGATACACTCAAAATGGCTTTTCAATTCTCCTCCTCCTCCTCAAGGCAATCACTAACTTGGATCTTCCTGCAGGAGGAACAGCTGAGCTGGTCTGCGTCACTGAGACCTGGCTGGGCACCTGGGAGGCAAAAACTCCAGCAACGCGTCCAGTGCAGCATCCGGGTGCTGGCAGTCCCACAGCGGCCCTTGTCTCTACCAAATGTGCTTCCCAACAATCTTCCCGTTCTGGCTGCCCACCTCTGACGGACCAAGACAGGGCTGGACCTGCTTAGTGGTGGCCCCAAAGGTGTGCCATTCCCTCCCTTGGAATAATCCCATTTCCCCATCTGCAGTCTTTTCCATTGCTTCTATTTTTAAAAATAAGCGCTTAATCAGGGGGCTGGATGGATGATCCTGCATTCCCTTAATGAGGCTGCTCGTTCTACTACTTGAATGGCTTTATGTTTGAAGCACAGGGTTTGTCACAATGTGTTTTGTAAGAGGTCTTGTGGGGAAAGCCAAGAAAGGCCGCCTGGAAGGGCAGCGTCAGTGAGGGGGTGCTCACGTCCCCTCTGCTTTCTCCCCCACAGCAGCCCCGGGCTAATTTGGGGTGCAGAGAGCCTGCCCCAAGCTCTCCCAGGAGTACGTCTGGCTTTTGCAATGGGAGGGCCGGACATAAAGCAGGAGAGCGCCGTGCCTGGAGCGTCCGGCTTGGACGGTGAGGCCCAGCGTCAAGCCGCAGCTCCCCTGCATCCGCACAGGAGTTGTGTGTCCCTCCTTTTCCTTTGGCCTCACTCGCCACCCAGAAAGTGCCCACAAAATAGAATGGGGGCGTCCAGTGGAAGAGGTCTGGCAGCCTTGCTGGGAGAAGCGTGGCCTGCGGGCCCCTTCCCCCCCCCGCTCTCTGGCAAACGGTCAAGCGGGAGAGATTCCGAGTCCCATGGGCCTGGCTAGCCTGGACCTGAGGGACCGCCAAATTGGGGGGGGGGGAGGGGGGTGCCTCCCTTTGGCGACAGCGCTGCACCAGAGAGGGCGCTGCTGGGTGGCGACCTTGCGATTGCCGCTTGGGGTGGCCAATCGGTGTGGTGCACAGCCAGGTTGCCCTGAGCCGGGCTCTGTGGGGGAGGCGGCACATGTGACCGTCTGGGGCCACGGCTGCGCGCCAGTCGATGGCCGGCCTGATCCCCCAGCTGCAGAAACGGCAGGCAAGACGTTTTCAGACCCTCCCCAGGCTTTTCCGGTCCTGCCACGGGGGCTGGTGACTGGGCTGTGCGGATGGAGCAAGAAAGTCGATTGCTGTGGGAGGGAACCCTCTGGAAATGGGATTGACCTGCATTTCGGAGGAGGGCAATGATGCACTTTGGGAGGGGGGGTTGTCCATGTTTCTTCCTCCATTTTCTGGGTGTTCATAAGAAAAACTCCTCTTTATTTCTTGTCATCAAAACTACTTTATAGAACTACTTGGACCCTGTCCAAATCCTCAGCCACTGTGTCGAGTTGCCATTTCCACCTGAAACAGACACACAGAGCCCTCACAGGTAGAAATCCAGCAGGTGCAGCTTCTGCGCCAATCTTTTTCATGCCCAGAGAAGATGCGCTGCGACATTTTCCGCCAGCCTCCTCTCCTTCCCTCCTCCCATATCAGGAGGGGCAAGTGCTGCTCCAGGTGTGGCCATGGAAGCGGGCAGGCCGCCGAGGCGCTCCGGGCGCGGACTAGAGCAGGAAACACGCGCAGCTCTCCAAGGGCGAGTCCGGAGTCCGCAGGCCGAGCGGCCCGTTCCGGGAAATCAGGCGAGGGGCAGGAAGTCGCTCCTCCCTGCGGGCACCAGGGGGCGGTGCTGGCCTGTCACAGCCACCTCTCTCTCTCTGTGTACAACTCCCATCATCCTCAGGCAGCAGCAGCAAAACCTTTGCCGGGCACCAGGCATCTGTATGCTCGCCTGTATTGCCTTAGGGGTCACAGGACTGAAAGGCTCCGCCCCACAACCAGGGAGCCACTGGCAGCCAGAGCAGACAGCTTGGGCAGGATGGACCAGTGGGGTGACCCTGGATCAGGCCGTCTCCCTTGCCCCACGTCACTCCTTAGCCCACCTTCCTCACCTCGGTGCCCTAATGAGATCTTGGAGTCAAACTTCCAGAATTCATGCCCAGGATGACGGAGCTGATGGACGGCCCGAACATGCGGGGGGCAGCAGGCTGAGGAAGGCTGTCCCAGTGTGGCCCCAGATGCTTCCACTGAAGGGCACCGGGCACCCCTTGGACAAAAGCTCCACCAATAGCTCCCCCCACCCAGTTCTGAGAAATTGTTCCCTGATGAGCCCCGCAGTTCCCCACTTGTGACCTTCCCCACTTGGAGCAGGTGCCCCTGGTGAGCACCCGAGCCCGATTCAGGGATCCACCCGAGAGCCGTTCCATCTGCCCACCTTGAGCTAGTTTGCTGGTCGGGGTATCCTGGGGCACCTGGTCAAAATCCTTGTTGCAGACGAGAAATACTACGTGCACTGCATCCCCATCATGCACCACGCAGCAAAGTGGAGCATCTGTGCAGGGAGAGAAAGGAAGGGCCATAGCAAGCAGCCTCGAGGAACGGCAAGGCTTGGCCTCGGAGGCTGGCAGCAAATCTGCGGAGCTGCCGAACGGCTGCCAGAGCAGAACCGTCTGGGCGGTTTGCTCTGGGATAGCGCTGGCATTCGGTCTGGATAATTGCCTTTGTTCTTCAGCTAATACTGCCTCTGGCTGAAGAGCCCACAGTGAAGTAAATATTACTTGCTTATTTTGTGCCTCCCAAGCCATCGCGATCTGCCGCTCCCCATCCCGATAAGAGCCCTGCAGTTTCCTGGGCCAAGAGAGGGCACAGGGCAGGAGGTGGGTGGAGGCCGCTGGGCAATGACAGGGAAAAAGCAGAGAGTCTGTGGGGGCAAAGGATCAAAGGATCACTGACTGTGTATTCAGGCCCAAGGAAGACACACGCAGTATGTAGGCGGCCCCCCAAGGGACTCCCAAGGCTGAGTCTGTACAGGGCACTTCTAGGACCTCTCAGTTTCATTCACAGCTTGGAGGGAGGGGAATCGAGGGGGAATCAGGCAGGCATCTTGCTGTTGACACACGGGAGAAAAACAGGGTTGAATGGATTAAGGCAAGGCAAGACAAAAAAAGGACCTTCAAGACAAACTTTAGCATGTCCCAGGTGTGTCCCCAAAGGACGGCCTTCAGGACAGGTGCATTAGCGATCCCAAGGCATTCCTGGGGGGCAGCACTGGCAGCGTGGATTCCTGACCCGATCTAAGCCCTTCCCACTGTCCCAGGCTTCCAGCAGCCATATTATGTCGGGGCTTTTGCTCATTTTGTTCCCACAGAGACATTCCAGCCTGGGAGAGACATCCAGAACAGGAAACCGCCCCGAGGCTTGTGAGCCGCCCGAGGCTTATGGGCGCGGCATAGAAATGTTATAAATAAATAAATAAAACCTTCCATCATTTCAGATGAGCACTTGAGAGGCTGGCACATGTGAGCCTCCAGGTGCTGTAGCACTACAGCTCCCATCCTCCCTAGTCAGCCCCGAGGGCCTTCCCACCCCCTGTGCTAAAGAGCAACAAAGAGGACTCCTTGTTGCCGCATCCCAACACTATCCAGACAGGGCCCAAGACAGGGGAGGGCTTACAAGCCATCAATAAACCATTTTTTCGGGCTGCTGCTGCTTCACAGCCGTAGTATTCCTTTTTATCATAATAGATGACAAAAGAAGAAGGGGAAGGCGGAGAATGAGGTGGTTAGATGGAGTCAGTTGGTGTGAGCTTGGGTGGACTCCAGGGGATGGTGGAGGACAGGAGGGCCTGGAGGAATGTTGTCCATGGGGTCGCGGTGGGGCGGACACGACTTCATGACTAACAACAACAAGCTATATTGCTACATAATGTTTTGCCTGGTATCACTGGGCATGCAAAATGGGGGCTGATCATCTGCTGCTGGACGAACCTTTAACTCCCTTCCCGCTGGCCCAGGCAGTCCTGCGCGTGCCCGGCGCTGCTCGGTCCTTCGACGGGCAGGGGGAGCCCCGGGGGCTTCCCCACATCCGCCGCCATGCACGGGATCCCCCTCCCGCCATAGAGCCCGGCAAGCCCTTTCTGCCCCCCCTTCCGCTCCCCCCCCCCACTGCGCGTAAACCCTTGTAAGGGGATTCCCACGAGCAGCGACTTTCGCTTTCCCTTTCGGCGCTCGCAGGCTGCCGGCGGGCTGTTCTGCCGGCAACTGCGTGCGACACAGGCGGCCTTTTTTGCTATTGGTCGGAAATTCCCCCTGGGCCAATCAGAACTTTTGTCGCCGAAGCAGCTGGGCCGGAGCTCGTCCCGCTTCGCACATCTCTGCTGGGCTGAGACCGGAGCGGAGCGCGATGCGGGGCCCCGGGCTGCTCTCGGTGCTCGTGGCCGCGGCGGCCGTGCTGCTGGGCGACTCAGGTGAGTGTCGGCATTGGCCCCGAGGGCCGTCGCGGCGCGCTGGCTTCTTGCGCGGATTGCCCGCAATGCGCGCCGGGCTCAGCCCGCTTTCGGTCCGCTTCCGCCCCGCCGCGCCCGCTGGCGCCCCAGCGCTGGAAATGCTCTGGGGGGCCCGTCCCCCTTCCCGGAAAAGCGCGCAGGGATCGGGCGGCGACATGCAAGGCGGGAGGATAGCAGTGGATTCGCTAATAACCAAAGTAGATTAAAAATAAGTAAGGTGGGTTACATAATCTTCATCCTCTCCGTTTGCTCCTCACAACAACCCTGTGAGGTGAGGCTGAGAGTCCGTGACCGACCGAATGTCGCGCAGTGAGGTCGGTTCGTAACCGACGGGCCCAAAATCCGAATCTCCCGAGCCGCAGCCCAGCACTCTAACCACTAGGCAACGCCGCCTCTCGTTTCCTGAGTTAGGGCTCCCCTGGATTAAAGGATCTTCCCCATCTAAATGTTCGTGAAGCCTCCCCCGAAAAACTTGCCATGAAAATGGCCGTGGAAGCAGTGGGACGGGGAGGCCGCGTTTCGGGACACCTTTGTGTTCCTTGGACTTCCTCTTCCTCGAGGCAGAGGAGCTGCAACGGAGGAAGACAAAGCGCTCCAGAGAAGCGAGTGGCCAGGCAGACTCTTTCTCGGGCGCTTTGAACCCCCATCCCTGAACCCCCCCCCCGCTTATTTCTCTCCCTCCGCCGGCCCCCTGCACGCCCTGGGGGTCGCCCTCAGGTGGGAGCGTGTGGCCAGGCGTGGACTGACCAGGCGAGAATCCTTTCTTGCCTGCTCCCTGCACACCAATCTGCAGTCCCAGGATCCGGCTGGGCACCCACAGGGATCTCGCAGGGCCGGCAAAGCGCGGCTTCCTTGGAGCGGCCTGGGAGCGGGTTCTGCGCCAGGCCAGGCGCCCCGAGAGGGAGACGGGGAGCAGCCCCTGGGCCCCCTGGGAGCTCGGCAGGGCAGGGTCCCACACAGCTCAGTGCAAAGGTCGGAACAGTCCTCTGAGGCTGTGGCCACTTGCCCTGCTGTGGCAATCACATTCCCTGCATTTTCAGGGTTTTCATGCCCCGCATTCAGACCCACACCCCCCCTGAGTGGGGGGAACAGCACTGGCCTGCTCTGCAGGGCTGGTGTAACCTGCACCTTTCCAGCCACAGTCCTGTCTCCTCCAGTATGGATATAATAGCGGTTCACTGAATCGGCACACGCTGTCAAGATAATTCTCAAAATATTGATACTCTAAGGAAAAAATACACTAACAAGACGTGGGAGGGAGGATCACAAACTCCCGTCTTTGCTGCCAACCTGTGTTTTTTTGGTAGAGGCACCACTGCCCCGAAATAGCTACTGGGAGTTTCCCCATGTCTGAATGGGGTGTGGTCGTGTGCCATGCAGCTGCCCCATTCGGGGCCCGTGGGTGAGGGCCCCGCAGAAGGCCCTGCCTGGACAGCCCCGCTCAGCTGGAAGAGTGGCTCCATTGCATGCTCCCTCTTCCTCCTCCTCTTCTGCCTGCAGCTTTCTCGGAATTGCCTCCTCCCGCGAGTCTTGCTTTGTCAGGATGAGCCCAAAGTACGACAGCTTCAGTGTTGTACTTTTTTGCTTCCCAAATTTCTGAAAGGGCTTCAAAAAAACCCACGGCTGCCCTTACCTCCCAATGGGGAAGACCCCCAGCGGGCTTAGCAAGCTCGGATTGCGAGCGTATGAACTTCATCAAAGGAGGAGCAAACCAAAGTGGGAGCTGTTTAACCTCTCACAAGTCGGGCAGGCAGGAGAGGACAACCTGTTCTGGCCCCGTCTTCAGTTCTGCAAGGGCGAGAGACCCAGATCTTCTCCGGACTGAAAGCTGGGAATCTACGCATTGTGGGGCCTGGGGGTTCACGCGCCCCTTTCTCAGTCGCCTGATGCGGTTGGGGAAGGCTGTCCTCGTGTTGTGCGTCAGCCGCCTCTCCCTTCCCCCTGCGTTCGCCCGCACCCCTTTCCCAGCCTCCGTGGGGACGCGCATCTGAGTCAGCCAGGCCTGGGCTCAAGCAGTCACCCCGCCTCTCGGGGTCCTGCCAGTCCTGGCTGCAGACATGACGCATTTGTGCTTTCAACCAAAGGCAAAGCAGTTCAGAGCAGCCAAAGTTCAAACAGGGAAGCCGCCACCCGAGGCAGGGCTGGGCCTGGGTCTCTGAAGTGGTTTCTGGCTCCCGGCTGCTCTCACTTGACGATCACAGAAAGCAGAAGGGGAAGCAGAGTGGCAGCGATTTCTGAAAGACGCGATCGCTGGAGCCGGGCCTGAGAGCAGCCGCTCCTGTTGTCTTGAGGCTCTTCCTCCCCGATCATTTTCCTGCTTTTCATCTGGATCTCGGAGCTGAGCCCCCTTGGTGCTTTTGCGCACCACTGGAGATGGCCTGGCCTGTCGGCCGGTGCTTGAAGGGCCAAGCACTTGAAAGGGGTGCTTTCCACTGGGATTTTGGGGGGATAACCAGTGTGGTGCAGTGGTTGAGAGCATGGGACTGGGACTCAGGCGATCTGGGTTCGAGTTCCCGCTCAGCCATGGAACCAACTGGGCGGCTTTGAGCCAGTCACGGACTCTCAGCCCAACCTACCTCGCAGGGTTGTTGTTGGGATAAGATGGAGGAGGAGAAGGATGTAAACTGCCTTGAGCCCTTTGTAGGAAAAAGGCAGGATATAAATAAATAAATAAATAAATATAAATATAAATAACGGAGGATGGGGCGGCCTGGCAGGAAGCAGTGCTGCTGCGCTGTCCAAATCTGCAAGGCCAGCATCTGCCGCTGGGTCTCAAGCAGAGCCCCGTGTTGCTTCCTCAGGCTGCCAAAGTCTCTTCCTCGGGCCTTTGTATCCCACGCCATGTACACTTGGCGATCTGCCCTTTCTGATGAAGTTAAGGAAAAAGGTGAGGGGGCCAAGAGCGAGCTGAGTAACCGAGAGAGTTACTTGGGGCTGATTACTGTGTGTGGTTGCTGCTGCCGGACATGCGGTTTTGTGAACGACCCGGGAACATCTCATCCCAGGGCTGTCCATGGTTTGCCATCACCTATGGCTTGTTGAGCTAAACGGTTTAATCCCATGAGACCCAGGCTGCCACGTTCTCGCGTCACAGCAAGAACCCAGAAGCGTTTCAAGTTGGATATGAATCAGGACATGGACTGTTAACTTTGTAGAATACTACAAATTAGACAGATTTTTGAAGATTTCCTAATTTATTTTAGTCATCCATTTTCTTTATGTGCTGCTATGCTGAGAGTTAGGACTGGCCCAAGATACCCGGTGAGCTTTGTGGCGGAGAGGGGAGGAGAACCCGGATCTCCCTAGACATGTGTGTTCAGAAATTAGGCTTCCCAAATGCAGCAGAATTTCCTGCTAGGAAAATGTACCTGGGGATTGGGCTAAATCGAAGGAGGCCTTCCCTGGCACACAAACAGGCCTTCCCTGGCAGTGTGCAGGATGCCCAGGAAATTCTGGGGGGAATATTCAGCCAACGTTTGTTACTGTGGCGGGGCGGGGGGGATGTGGTTAGGCAAATACAAGCAAAATACATCAACGCTCCATCCTTCCACTTCTGCTCCAACAGAAAGCAGCTCTTTTGCTCAACTCGCTCCTTTTCCACTAGATTTTAGGCACAGACAAGCAGGTCAGAGATGCCAGAAAGGTGAGCAAGGGTACAGAATATTATGTTAGGAAGGAAACAAGAAGGCTCCCTCTCTTAGGAATCCGTCTCTGCCCCGTGAACTCTCTGCCCAGTGGGAGGGATTGGGAGGCAGCCTTCCGCCTGGTCCTGGGGCTGCTCCACCTCCAGGCTCTCCCCCTTTTGTGGCTTCTCTTCCCCCCAAAGGCTGCTCCAGGCATCTTCCCCTCCCCACTTGCAGACCTTCCTGAGCGGCAGCCTCTCCCTTTCAAGCCCCCAGCTGTTCTTGACCCCCTGCAGCTCCCTCTGTTTGGCCGCCCCAGAACCCTGGAGGGCATCTCCCCAGCATTGCCCACCAACACGTCAGCCGTTGGCAGAGGCAGGCCACAGGCAGGGGACGGAGGCAGGACAAGCCAGAATGGAGGCTTTCCGTTTTTGGGAACCTGCCCATATCGGGCTAAAGGTACGGCTGGGAAAGGTGGCGAAATTCCACCTGAGCTGCAGCGCTCCAGGTCGCCACTGGGGGGCGCCTGAAATGAAAACGCGGCCAGGCTTGGTGTGTTCCGTGTTCACCGCCCAAGCACAGGGCGACCCCGAACACGCGATCCCGCGTCCTCCCCCCTTTTTCGGTCACTGTTTCCTTTGGAAGCAAGTTTCTAGTTCTTCAAGATGGGTAAGAAAAGCCTCCAAGCAAGTTCCTGGTAGAGTGAATTGAATCCTGTCTGTTGACCAGAAGCAGCACCATGCGAAATAGGCAGGTTTGCTGAATTTGCACGAGAGACACAGTGTGGCTTCTCTCGGTGCAGAAAGTGTGTGGCGGAAAAGCATCGCCCTGAATATTCCTCTGTCCTGGAAGGGGACGCAGCTTGGCAATACCAATAATAGTGCGAGTTATTGCATGGAGCTTCTTGTTTCCTCCTCTTTATTCCTTTTCATGAAGGAAACAGAGGTGAGAAAGAAAAGCCCTTTGCCTCCTATCCAGCACGTGATGCTTGTCTGAGTGGGGGGGCATTTTTTAGTGGAAGAACCATGCCCCCCCTCGCTTCCCATGATCTCCCAGGGGAAGCGACAGTCTTTCTTTCCATCTTGTACAAATAGTTCCTCGCTCGGACTGCATTCACGCAGCACAGCAACTCCTTGGGAGTAGCTACTCAGGTGCGCTTTGCTTTGCCCCTCGCTGGCCCCCGGCCTTGGGCTGAGGGGGGTCTTTGGGGTTGCGGGGAAAGGATCTGCAAGGGCCAGGATTCCTCGCGAGAAGGAAAGCTCTTCATTGTGCACAAAATGCAAGTTAGCTTTCGGGAGAGTTCGGCAGCGAGTTGCTTAAGACGCGCAGTGTGATCCGGACGGCCAGGCAGCGGAATGGGCGGGAGGCGAGGCCGCCGGAGAGGCCAGCGGGCGAACACGGGGCTGCGCCAGGCAGCGAGGGCCACGCTCTGCCACTGCTGTGGAGCCTGCAGCCCGAGCGCCCTGGGAGTCCCTCCGGCAGCAGATCCCACGGCAGCCGAGCGGCCTGCTGATGGCGGGGGGCCTGCAAGCACCCACGGGGCAGCGCTGGCCCCGCATCTGGTGGCAACCTGGCTTGTGTCCCCCAGAGGGCAGGGCAGCCCTTCCAAGGTGCCTCTCGGGCTTCGGTGCAGCAGGGGGCAGTGGCACGGGCAGCCGGGGGGTTGTTGCTCTTGCTGAGCGGTTTGCTCCCCTCCCCCCGGATCCCCAGGGATTGCCTCCAGCACGGACCCGGCTGCCCCCAACAAGCCGCCCTGCAAGGAGTGGTCCGGGTTGCATGACGTGACGACCCTGCGCGGTTGGTGCCCGCAAGGAGTTGTCAGGTTGTGGGAACCTGGTCCCTGGTGTGAAGCAGCACAATCCAGTAATCCGGCCGATGCGCCTCTGCGTGCGGCTCTGTCCATGTTTATAGGAAGAACACCGTCACGTGCGAATACTTCTTTGAAAAATACAATCAAGTGCTTTTAAGAAAAGTAAATACTGTGGCCAGTGTAATAAAAATATGCTTGTCATCAGTGTGCCCCAAAACAGAGCCTGATACAGATGAAAATCCTGCTTTGCAGCCAAGTAGCAAAAATTTTTTTTCCCACACACACACTCACAAATTCGTTGTAATAAAGCTGCCAGGATCGGGGCCTGAGTGACGCTGCAGGTGCCGCAGAACCAGGAGCGCCTGGCAGGCTCTTGAGGGAGCAGCTGAGGAGCCATCAAGCAGTGCAGCTGGAGGGCCTGGAGGGGCGCAGAAAAGGCTTCCTGGGCTGCTGCTCTTCCCCACAGCAGTGCAGGTCGTCCTGGGGGCTCCTTGGGCTCTGGCCCTGCACCTCTGAGCCCGGCTCCAGCTGCTCCTGCCTTATGCCAGTGAACTCCAGTCTGGCCCTGCCAGCTCCAGCCACTCCTGCCTTGCTCTGCGTAACCCCTGCCTCGTTCCAGTCTGTTCCGGCCCTGCTCTGCCCCCTTTTGCCTGGCCCCCCTTTCCATGACTGCTTCCCTGGCATCAGACCCTGGACCGTTTCTGGACTCTGCTCCCTCTCAGCTGCATAACACTGGACTGGCTGCCGCCCTGACCCTGACCCTGGACTGCCGACCACCCACCAGCCGCTACCTGCTGAGCCGCAGGACCTGCCTCTGCACCAGCGCCTGCTCCCGCCGCTCTGCCTCTCCCAGGCCTTCCGAAACCCAGCCTTGTCCACACGCGCTCAAGTCACAAGGCAGTTTTCAAACCATCCCTTTAACAACCGACACTCGGCAATCATCTGTACATTGTGCAGTCCAGAAAAAGATGGTTTTAAAGAAACAGGAGGGAAATGATTTTGGAAGCAAGAAAGTAGCTCACCTTTTCTGCCAAGCCAGAGGAAAACATGCCGTAGCATGAAAACCAGAGAGTGGGAAATAAGGAACTGGGAAGAAAGCTGTGCCTGTGTGATTGGTAGGTAGGTGGGTAGAAAGATTTTTGGGCCAGGCCTAAGAAAATTATGGCCACGTGTAAGAGACTGAAGCTTTGCATTTGTTAGTTTGATCACTTGTCTTGGCCATAGGGGGCTCTCCCCCCACCCCCTGGGGTTAGTTACACGCTGAGAGCCACTGTGCGCACGGGAAGGGACTCGGGGAGAGGCGGGATGCAGGTCCTGCTCCGGCTGGGACGGTCGCCTGGGTGAGCTTGAGCCAGTCGCTCACTCTCAACGTAACCTACCTCACAGGGTTGTTGTGAGGATAAATTGGAGAGAAGGAGGACTGTGTCTGATGCCTTAGAAGAAATAAAGCTAGGAATGTCATAATGACCCCCTACAAGCCGCCATCACACCAGGATGGTTGGAGCTTCCTCGGTTGCATTGTGTCTCAGAGGGGATTTTTTTAAAGCATTTCCCAGGGGAGGCTCAGCCCCCCCCTCCCCACCATGGGGCAATGGAAGTCCCATTTTCAGCATGAACGGCGGGGGGGGGGGACCTCCTCCCTTCCAGAATGGCACATCCCTTCCTGATCCCTTCCTGTGCAGCCCAGGCCTGGACTTGGGACCCTGTTGATCCAAGGAGAGCCCCGGCTTCCTCCTGTTTGTCCTCACATGTTCGGTCACCAGGGTTCCCTGCTCCCCTTCCCCCCAATTGCCCCACTGGCTCTTTTTCCTCTCCCTGCATCTTCTTATCAGTCCCCAGTTCAATCGCCAGCTTGCTCCCCCCACTTCAAGCCCCCACACGGCCTCCTTCTGCCTGGCACCTTCTTTGGACTTGCGGGGGGGGGAGGGCTTTCCCTGGTGCAGCTGGATTAGGGGGGAGCCCTTTCGCGGGGGTCCATCCCCCCCGAGCTTTCCCCTCCCAAGGCCTCTCCCACCCGCCTGCGGAAGCTCCTTGCTCCGGCTCAGGGCTGCTCCAAGCTCATCGCCGTGTTCCTGCATTTGGTTCACATGGAGTGCAAGGACTGGTTCCTATGAAATAAAGCATAAAGTGTATGGAGACCATTCCGATGATCAAACGGTATGGAAATGTTCTAAGTGAATGAATGAGCAAGATGAGGCGCAGGGAGGCCCGACCGGCAGTGCGCATCACGTCCCTCGTTTCTGACCCCTTCTCTGCCCTTCTCCTTCCCTTCCAGCCGCCTCCTCCCACTCCATGCGCTACTTCTACACGGGGGTGTCGGAGCCCATCCAGGGGCTGCCCCGGTTCATCATTGTGGGGTACGTGGATGACCAGCTCTTCGTTCAGTACAGCAGCGACACAAAGAAGACCCTGCCTCGAGTCCCCTGGATGGGGAAGGTGGACGCGGACGACCCCCAGTACTGGGAGCAGGAGACCCAGAAATTCCGGAACTCTGAGCAGGTGTTCCGAGAGAACCTGGCGATTGCGCAGAAGTACTACAACCAGAGCGGGGGTGAGTGGAGCGCGGGAGTGGGGGGCACGTCCCCCTCCCCTGCTTGTCCTCTCCGGGGCTGGGGGAGGGGAGGGGGTGCTGGGAGGGAGGGGAGGGGGGCCACCCAGGGCAGCAGCTCCTTCCCCCTCCCCACAACCAGGGGTGCGGTTGCTGTGGGGCATTGATTTATTTATTTATTTATTATTAAAACATTTCTATGCTGCCCCATCGCAATAAAGCCTCGGGGTGGCTTACAGCAATAAATTAAAACATACACGCCTCCCGTTCTCCTCAGAGGGAGGGTGCAGGTCGTCCCAGACGGGGGGAGCCAGGTGGGGCTGGGGGCACGAGCGGAAGAAGACGAGGTCTCCCCACTCCTCCATGATCTCCCAGAGGGAGGGTTCCCATGTTCGGGGAAGTGGCCCTGACAGCTGAGCCCCGTTTCTCTGAGGATCCGGACGGGGCTCAGAATTCCTTCTGGGACAGGAAAGTGGGGGGCAAGGGAGGCCCCCTGCGAGGCGCCTCGTGTCGTGTGAACGCGCCCTCTGTGGACACCCCTCCTTTTAGAGTGGCGGGACTGCGGCAGGGCGAGGGCCCCGGAAGGGCCTTGTGGGGAAGTGCTGGCAGTCCCACGTGGGGCTGTTCGAGCCCCACAACAATGCTCCTGCGGGGAGATGTGGAGCCTGGAAAGGACAGACCTGGAGAGCTGGTTCCCCCCTCCCTGTTTTGGTCCGCTCCAGTGGGGCCCAAGCACGGCTGGAAAGAGAAGGCAAAGGGGGCACAGAAATGCAGGCGGGCCGTGCAGAAGGGGCGACTCGGAGGGGGAGGACGGGGCCGGATCGAGCCAGGCCTCCCCGACTCACAGGCCGGGGCTGCCCACGGAGAGGCCCTGCTCTCGCTGCGACGGGTCCCTTCCCTGGAGGTGAGGCGTTGCTTCCACTCACTGGAGCAGAGGGGCTCTGCTGCTGGGCAGATGGGGTGGGGGGCTGTGAGCCCCGGGGGGGGGTCCATGAAGGCGCCTTTCATATTAATTTAAAAGTAGAGGGGCCCTGCGAGGAAGAGCATTGGCATGGGAGACTCCAGGGACCACAGTCTCTTCCCCACATGCCCCTAGGCCACAGCTTCCACATGGGGGCCTGCGGGGGGCCGAGCCATTTGGGGGAAAGAGGATGGAGGGGCTGCCCAGCCTGGCTCCTTTCCACACCGGGGATCAAAGGGGGGCCAAGTCAGGGATCCCGTCTGAGCAGCAGCGCCTCCCTTTCCCTTCCAGGACATGCAGGGCTGGACCTCTCCAGGGGGGCTCCCAGCCCTGATCTCAGCTCTGGCTGGCCCCCCCTGGAGAGGCTCCACTGAAGGCTGGTGCCCACGGGGAGTTGGCCGGGTAGAGCAGGGCGGGAACGCTGGAGACGGAGACCAGGGTGGGTGGGGATTGCCTGGGGGCCCTGGGAAGGGGGCTGCATGCCCCCCCCGAAAGCTGTTTCCGGGCAGACAGGTGCGGAGCCCGGAAAATTTCTCCCAGTGGACGGAGAGTCCACGGCTTCCCCTCCCCTCTTCCGACCAGTAAATACACAGACATGACGATCTCTGCACTGCACGTCCTGCTTGAAATGTTTGTCTTCAGAGGGTAAAAGGGATTGAAAGGAAAGGCAGCTTTTCATTGTATGGCTGACCCTAAGCTAGGAATGCTTCATGTGGGTCACTCAAATAACATTTATTTCTGAAATGCGAATAACGAAAGGAGGGCCTAGTCCCTTTCGTAGCTCCCTGTGTTGTGCTCACCCCAGTGAGTCCGGCTTTCCGTGTCTGGTCAGCAGCTCCTGGGGCTGCAGCCGAGCCCCGTGGAAAGGCCCCTGCTGCATTTGCGCATTCAGAGCATTTCCAGAGTCTATATTCTGAATTTCACTGATCGGCAAGCTCTCGTTGATAGATTTTCGTCCTTCTCACCTCTCGGAATCCAAATTTTCTCAAGGAAACGTCAGATCTTCTAATGACATCCCAGTGAACAGCATTACCATAGAAAAAGCAGTCGGGATCTTCCCCGCAGGGCCAGGGTGGCAGGTGGATTTCGGTGGGGGGGGCGATGGGGGTCTGGCCAGCCCAAGCCCCGAGGCCTTCCTTGCCTGCTTTCCTCTTCCCTGTGAATTCAGGAATCAAATATCGAAGCCCACATTTTGATCGGAAGCTCAGCCCTACAGGGAAGGTTTTCTGTAAGAATGAACTGGGCTGCCAGCTGGTGGGGAAAACCTTCCTGTGCCTCATTCCCTGCACCCCAATCCGTGACAGAAGAAGAGGGGCCACAGCTTGCAGACTGCAGCCCACGATAGTCTCTGGCAGCTGTGAGCGGCCCCCCCAAGTGCCCCCGCAGCGTGTCGGAGGGGCTCCCCAAGGCTGCCAGTTTTCCTCTTAATCGCAATTTTTGAAAGTTCAGCAGCTCCGGGTCCCCCTCCAATGTACCACTGCTTGTAGCAGCCAAAACGTGGATCTCGGGCCGGCCAGGCAGCCGGGCATGTGACCTGTGGGGGAGGCTCAGGCAGCCCGAGGCAGCTCCTGGCAGGGTTGGGGGACGGGCCCTCGCTGCCCCCCACACCGAGTCCGCCTTTCGCTGCCCTGAATGAAGCTCAGGCAGGGCTCCCTCCAGCCTGGTGGGAAAATGCAGGACAAGGTGAATTGGGGAAATCTCACACACACCCCCATCAATTTGTCCTATATCCTGTCCCTACAACCCCATGAAGACCTACAGCACCTCCTGGGATTAGCACCAAAAAGATGCCCTTTTCCTCATAGGGGATTGGAAAGGGAAAGATTCACCCAAGTGAGTGCAGACTTCCAGGGAACAGTGAGGAGAAATCAGATCTTAATGAACACGGCAAAGATTTAGAGGAAAACAGTAGGATGGGAAGGACTAGAGATCTGCTTCAGAAAACTGGCACTATCAAGGGAACGTCCCATGCAAGGATGGGCAGGATGAAGGGCAGGGCTGCCTCAGTGGCCTCAGTGCAAAGCGAGGGAAGTCCAGGCCGCCTCTGTGTCTGTTAGCGGGGTGGAAGCGCCTTCAGGCACCCGCACACCCTCTGCGCTCTGTGGGTGGATCGGGATGCAGGACTCTCCAACCGCAGTCTGCTCTTTGCTACAAGGGAGGCAGGGAATTCCCAGGAAGTGCAGCCGCTCAGGCACTCTCACCACTAGGCAATGCTGCTGATGGACGGAGGCTGCGGCTCATTCTGTGCAAGGGCGATTGAGGGCACGCAGGCCAGGAGGCAGCTGGGCAGGTGCAGGAAGTGAGATTTCAGCCTGTCGAAGCCGCACCCTCCCAGTCTGATGCCCGGCACAGAGACCCCCCCGGTCCCCACTAAACTGCCCCCACGATGGGCCTGCGGTGCGAGGCTGGGCCCGCTCCCTGCCCAAGCAGTGCCCTCCGCTCCCTCGTGCTCTGGGAACGTGCTGCCTGGCTCCAGGTGTGCACACCTGCCCCCTGCCCATATCCACAGGGATGGAGGGAGGAGCGCAGGGCAGGATCAGGCTGCAGACCGGGAGACAGGCGGGCTGCTGGGCCCGTGTTGCAGACCCCTGAGCAGAGCTCTGCTCGGTCTGAGTGTAGAGGATTTGGGGGTCCCCAGAGATGTTGGGGCCTCCTGGGAGGGTTTGTGGATCTCTCTTCTTGAGGTGAGGGCTCAGTCCCCCAGGAGAAAGTACGGGATGCTGCAGCAGGAGACGGCGTCTTTTGGAAAGGGAGCAGCTTCGTTTGTGTCCGTGTTTGATTCTCTCCATGAGAGGAGCTCCGGGTAAACCCTGAGCAAGGGGAGGCCCATCCTTGCATGTCTTGATGCCGCAGTTCCGCCCTTGGCCTGCAGGGCGCAGCTGCCCAAGGTTTTCTCGGCCCTGAAGGGACGTGGGAACCCTCCTTCCTGGCCGCTCTCCCCCTTCCAGGCTCACCTGGGCAAAGGCTTTCGGAGTGAGAGGCCCCATTGCGCTGAAGCCAACCAGGCAGGCCAGCCGAACAGTCGAGAGAACGAGGGTCGCATACGTCTTTCAAGGGAGAAGCAAGCCAAGTTGGCATCCTGGCGTTAGGGAAAGGCCAGCAAGCTGATTCCAAACAAAATTTCCTCTTTTCCCTCCAAACTGATCAGAGCAAACCTAATCAGGGTGGGTCCTCCTCATTGAGGGCTGGTCACTTGGAGCCTTTGATTAACCTCCGATCAATGACGGTCTCCCCCCGCCACTACCTTGCACTCTAATATTTCCCACGGAACTCGAACCTGGCGACTTCCTGGCTTATCGGGGGACTTGTTGGCCTTGGGGTTTCAGCCGGGTTCTGCCCCCCACCCTCATCTGGCTCAATCTGATGGGAGGCTTTGATAGGAGGAGAGGGCCCAATCCCCACCCCTTCCCTCCGGGGTTGCCTCATTCTGGCTTTCAGCCCCGGTGATTCTGGACTACCTCGGAGGGGTGTTGTGAGGAGAGACATGATGGAGACCACGCAGTGCTCAGCCATTAAACAGGCAGATTCCTCATCGCTGCAGGAGCCCCTGGTGCCGCATCTGGGGCTCTTCCGTCATTGCGGGCTGAGAGCAGCCCCAGTCGGCTCAGGAGCCTTTCAGGGCCCCCCACAAAGCCCCGTTCAAAGCCCCGATCAAACAGACTAGAGTGAGGCAGAAAGGAACGACGTGCCCCTGACTTCTGCTCCCTTCCTTTGTAATAACAACAGCTGGGAAGGTGTGCAAAATTAAAACCAAAATGCCTGAAACGGTTGTGGGCCATGTGGAGGGGGGGACGGGAAGGCCAGTCAACCCCGATCATGGCTCCAGAAATGCCCGGCAGGGCCTGGTCACACGTGGCACCGCCCATCGCACCCAGCAATCAAAAGCAGAGAGGGAAAGGTTATCCTGCTTCATTTACTCCGGATGTTTCGTTTTCCTGCAGACGTTCCTTTATGGGAGCTTAGATGCTCCCCTCTCAGTCCAGGAGGCGGCAGGGTGAGCCTTTGGGGCCAGCCAGTCAGCCATTCCCCCTGCACAAGATATTCCTCTGGAGTGGGGGGAACTGGGCCGTCCCGGCCGGAGGGCCGCCCTGAGGAAGGCCAGGCGCTGTGGAGAGGCGATGCCCTGGGAGGAGCGGAGCCCCCGGATCGTGTGGCGAGCCGAGCCGCCCCTCAGAGTGAGAAGCGCAGGGAGTGGGGCGCGGGAGGGGTACACGTTGCTCCCCCCTCTCCTTTCTTGGGGCAGGAAGTGGGACAAGGGGGTGCTGTGTGGGGAGGGAGGGGCCCCGCCCAAGATGAAGGGGATCCCCTCCCTCCGGAGGGAAGATCCAGAGCTGGGTTGTGCAGGGCATTGGGGAGCCTGCTGGAAAGAAATAGGAGCATTCACATGACACAAGAGCCCCCACTGTGGCACGGCCAGTCTCAGTCCATCCCCAAGCCCACGAGGGGCCCATCCCCACCTCGCCCTCCTCATCTCCTGCTCACATCCCAAGGGAGCCCTGGGGTTCCCCTCCCGCTCCGTGGTTGCCGTGGCAGCCAGCGCCTCTTCCTTCTCCCCTTCATGGGATTGTTTGCACCCGGGTCACAAGCACTGCGTTCGCGATATGGCATCCCGAGCATCCCTGCAAGGGCCCCAGGGTTCCTCGGGGAGGCTGCTCTGGGTCGCTGGATACATGTTTGGTTTTTTCCCCAAAGTGCGTTTTCGTAAATATTTGCAAGTCTGTGAAAAACAATGTAATCGTCAGCCCCGCACTGCAGGCGGCACTGGAGAGCCCAGCGTGGCCTCCGTGCAGAGGCAAAGTCCAGTGGGCGCCCCCAGCTCTGGTGCACCCCAAGGGTGCAGAGGGGCAGATCCCCCCATGTCCCTGTGAAGCCTCTGAAACCTGCCAAAATGAGCTGCCAGGTGCGTCAGGCCTGGGGAGCTGCTGCTTGTCAAATTTCCCGTGTCTCCGTGGTGTCCCCTCTTTTGCCCGACTTCTTGGGTGCTCCCCCTTCTTGGGGATTCTCAGGTGGCCCAGAATTGCTGTCGCTCGGAGCAGTTGGCATCCTTCCTTGGGGAACCCCACCAACTCTGCATGTGCCCGGGCAGGATGGATTCATTTAAATACATGTTACTTGTGAGTTTCCTTCAGTAGCAAAGATATAATATTTAAGATCTGCATAGGGGTAGATCTCTTTGAAGATTGTTAAGCTTGCAGGGATTTTTTCCAGATATTTTGAGGTCAAGATTAGTTTGGAAGGATTTTTTTTTAAATTTAAAAGGCCCCAGATTTAAAAATTATATCAGGGAGGTGTGTGTGCAAAACTTAACATTAAGGTTTCTTCAGCCAGCTCAGTCGGCCGAGGATCCCGAAAAGGAAGCAAGCTTCCTGCTTTCTGAGGCCCCAAACAGTTTCTCGGTTTTGAATGAACTGGCCCAAAAGAATGAACATTGAATGAATATTGAATATATGAATATTGAATGAATATTCGTGGGAAGCACTGCAGCTGATACAAACTGGATTTTCACTTATGTCTCAGAATCCAATCCTTGAGTGACTTCTGTCGGTTGGTTGGTGTAACTTTAAAGCTTCATCGTCAAACCTGCATCCCTGGAATGCCTTGTGCTTAGCACAGAAATGTATAATTTCGGCCATGTGAAGGTTGCAGCCCTGCAGCTGAGGCCTGACCCCGCGGCTCAGTCCAGGGAACCCCGGCCAGAAAATGACTCAGGGATGGGGGCGCCTGTCCCCCCCCCCCCCCCCCGTTCAGGCCTGCAAGTTTGCTCTTGCCGTCCTGTGGCTCTTTTCAAAGACCTCGTCCGGTTCCTTCTGGATTTCAGCCGCAGCAGCAGGGGAACTGGCGCCCCCTTTCCCTGCACTTTGTCCAAGGCTGCGGAAACAGCCCGATATCCAGAGCTGGTCTGGGACGGTGCCATCTTTTCCGCAGCCCATCATGGGATTCGGCCAGGCCTCACCCAGCGCCCGGAAGAGCCCAGAACTGAGCGCTGAGAGACCGCTGGCCCGGTGCCTCCCAGGTGCTTCAGAGCAGCTGTTTTGGGAGAATCCTGCCGTTCCCCAACGTTAGCCTGCATTTCTGGAGCCCTGAGATCTCTGGCTGAGAGGCGCATCGAGGGGGCACCGGCTTGGCACCCCCTTCGCGTTCTCCCAGATTCCTTCTCCTCTGGGTGACATTCGCAGCATTAACCACGAGAAACCGATGTACTGGACACGTGAAAGCGTTGCTCTCAGTTTGCTGCACACGTCGCTGGCCACCAGCCCTGTGGCCTCCGCAGCACATCCAGGATCAGAGCAGTGTGCCGCTGTACCCCGGTTGCTGGGGAACATGGGCTGGAGGATGCTGTGCAGCTCATGTCCTGGTTGGGCTCTTCCCCACTGGCAGCTGGTTGGCCATCGTGTAAGCAGAAGGCTGGACGGGTGGCCCCTTGCACGGCCCTCCCTGTGCTCTGATGGCTTCTCCAGCCGCCTCTCGGGAGTCTCCACCGCGTGTGCATTGCTGGGAGCATCTGCCGTTTCTGCTGCGGTTGCCATGCCAGCACCGGCAAGGAACGTGGCAGACTTTGCTCCCGCCGTCGGGAGGCAGGCCGGCCATTCCCCCCTCTCCCCCCAGACGTGGTGCAGGCTCTTTCTCACCCCAAAACTGTATCCAGCAAAGGTTCCTGGAAGACCTGCTGCTGGTCACTCGACTGAGCCAGGCGTGTCCTCAGCCGTTAGAGAATGAGAGTCGGGACCCAGTACGAACTAAGCAGTTTCTTCATAGTTACTTCGGCTGGCTCTCAGCACAGGCTTCTCTGGGGAGGTTTCTGGAGAACGAAGCACTTCCCCTGTTTTTCTCCGCTTGTGGTTTACTAAGTGTATGTGACACACACGCGTTCTTAGTGGAAGGAGGTCCCAGTCCCTGTCACTAACCGACATCTCTGAACCTGTGGAGGCCGAGTGTCGCGTTGAAGGTGAACAGGGTGTTGCGAACGGATCCTCCGAAGCAGGATAAAGCGCTGTGAGAAGTGGCGATCGCATGACCGCTGAGAGCACGCCGTGACACACGGTACCAAAGGCAACGTTGATGGAGGAGGCTTTGCATATTTCAGCCTTTTTAAAATCGCAGCTACATCAAAGCTCTTCTTGTGAGCAAGAGTGAGAAAACTGAAGCTGTCGTACTTGGGCACATCGTGAGAAGGCCGGGCTCCCCGGAGGAGACTATCAGGCTGGGGAAAATGCAAGACGAAAAGATGGACCAAAGACGAGATGGATTGACTGCATAGCGGGGGCCACAGCCTGGAGCGTGCAAGGCTGAGCCGGGCTGTGGAGGACGGGGCGCTTTGGAGGGCTTTCACTCACTGAGTTGCCAGAAGTCGGGGATGACTTGACAGCACATCACACAACTCACAGTGTTAGAACTGGTCGCACCTTCAAGTCACAACGATCTTTTTACTCAGGAGAATCGGAGTCATCGATTCTCTGAGAAGCTGAAGCCAAGACTTTAAGAAGGAAGAAAGGAGAAATTGACTAACCTGAACGGGGACCTGGCTAGGATTTCCAGAAACAGACGCTGTGCTGCTTCCGGCCACCATTGCAGGTTCCCCTTCTAGCGAGGGGGAATGAGATACTCTGCCTCCAGCCGTGGAGACGCTGCTTCAAAGGGCTCGAGGCCAGTTTGCCCATGTCCGTCCCTTCTGGTGTCTGTCGCCTAACCTTCCCTTTTTGTCCTGATCTCCCGGCTTCCTCTCCTTGCCCCAATTAACTCTGTCCCCAGGAAGCCCGTTCAGTGGGGACTTCCAGGGAGGAGCAAAGCTCGACTTGGTCTCCGCAGAGGGAGGGTAGCCAGGGCTACCTCCAGGAAGGATCAGCATCGCCCGAGGAGTCTCTTGAAGACGATCCCGGAGATTTCTGTACGGTCCCTAGAAGTGCCCAAACGATACCATGTCACTGGAAGGGAAAGCAGCTGCAGGACTGGAATGAGAGTTTCTGTCCCTGCCAAATGGAAACTCTGCAGCCCCTTCGAAGCACATGCTGGGGAAGGAGGTGAGGAAAGCAGGGGCCTCGAAGGATTGCCCAGAGCAACCGGACCCCTGGAATTTGGGGTGGAGTCCATGTCTCCAAAGTGCCCCAGCAGGAGCCCCTTTGACCTGTGCACAGTCATCAGAACACCAAAGCAGGCCGGCTTTGTGTATTTCATTGCTCTTGATGTGGCAGGAAATGCTCTCTATATTATGAGTTATATTGCGTGTTTGCCTGCCCCAGAAGGTCTCAGGGGAGCGCTTTGCATCAGCCCCTTCCCTGCATAAGCCTCGCTCTTGGAGTGCCAGGATCCCCCCAACCTTTGCCTTGCAGGGAACTTCCTGTTCTGGTGGAAGGAAAGGTGAGCAGGTCTGGGCAGCCTGTGGTGCGCCCCCTGGTGGCCAGTGTCGGAACAGCCGCCATAGCATTTGCAGGATGGTCCCAGGCCCTGGGGGAGCTCTCAGCTCCCTGGGGAAGAGCTCCATAAGTGCCAGCCCTCCCGCCAGGGGCTGCCTTGGCCATGTGGCTCTTCCTGCCAGCGAGGCATTTCTCCGCTCCTGCATCTTGCCAGGTCCTGCCTAGGTTCAGTTCCCCCTTGTGCCGCTGCAGATCCGCTCTGCTCACTTCGCCCTCCCCACGCCTTGCCGGATTCCCCCTTCCCCTCGCCCATCCCCACTGTGATTGGGGCCCTGCTGCATTTATTTTTTCATTTATGTATTTGAAATTTTTCTGTACCGTCCCATATTTAGCCGTCTCAGGACGGTTTGCCTTCCCCCGTCTGGGCCTCTGGCTCGGTCGTGCCCACGCCGCCTTCTGGCTCTGAGATGTTCCCTCGGTTCAGGACCTCAGCCCATTTCTTGACTGTGACTCTGTGCCTGACCCAGCGATGGGACTCGGGACAGTGCTTGGACCGTGCCCTGCTGTGGGTCCAGTTGCCCGGATCCCCACGCAAATCCCCACGGACCCAGAGCCTCGGAAAGGACGGCGCTGCTTCCTTGAAGTCATGCTGAGTGTTTGGCGTTGGGCCAGGAGGAAATAGGAGCAGTGCATGGGAAGCACCCAGAGGGACACGTGGTGTGATGGGTTCTGGCTCCCGCGTCTGGGGATCCTTAGCAGGACATGCTCCCTGGGCCCCCTTCCTCCGTGGCCCTGTCTTCTTGGGGCCCGTGTCCCCAGCTGCCCTCCCTCCTCCTCCTCCTCCTCCTCCTCCAGCCGCGGAGCAGCCAGGACCTCCTGGCCCAGGCCAGAGCGAGAGGCAGAGGGAGAAGCAGGCGGCGATGGTGGGGAGGGGGCCAATCCGGGGCCTTGCCTGGGGCCCCGCTGGGGTAGCTCTCGGGTTGCCCAGCCGTGGCTCCTTGACGCCAGCCCTGCACACGGTGTCGCAGTGGCCCATCCCTCACGCGGCGCATGGTGAGCCAGTGGCTCTTGTGGCAGGCGGGTGGGAGCACTTGATCAGAGGCGGGTGGTGATTCCTCCGTGGGTCAGGCTCCCCATGCGCTGCAGCTTTTCTTCTGAGCTTATGGGATGCACCTCCTTGGGCATGGAGTCCAGCACCTACAAGGCCCAAGGGAAAAGCTGCAATGGTTGAGGAACCCCCCCTGGGATAGGATGCAGGATCTGAGCCGCTGGAGGGGCTGAGGCCTCGCTGGCCCTCCTCCAGGGAGGTCGGCAGCTGGTGCTGCAGGCGCGACCGGGGCAGCAACCGCCTTGGGCTGCTGGGGCAGCCGGTGCTCTGCCACTTCCCCAGCTGAGCCCAGTGGGACTGGCACTCAAGCAGCAGGCTGGGGGCTGCAGCCTCATCTGAGAAATCTCAGGAGCCACGTGCATACTGAGCTCGAAGAATGAACAATTTGTTTTAACAACAACACCTGAAAGAGATTGTCATCACGCCATTTATTTCATGTCGCTTATGTTTGTGGGAGAGGCAGTTTAGTTCTGGTTTGGGATGATGTGGGGGGCACCTGGCAGCGGATGGAAGCTGCTGGGCTCTCAAGGGAGCCATCTTAGGTGAGGGCAGCCTGAATGCTGAATCTGCCAAGGGAGGCCATTTTGAAGTAGGGCAGAACTTCGCTTCGGTCCTGGACGATGTGGGGCCTCATGGCAACTGTGGGTTTCCTCCTTGCAAGCAGCAGGCCCTTTCCCAGCCGTGCACACATGCAAAAGGCCGCCCCCCTTTCTCCAGGATCCACTGGGGACCTGCCAGTGGGGAGACCCCTCAGTTTCGCCTTTTTGATCCCTGCCTGCGGGGCGTCCTGGGAGAAGAAAGGGGTGACCGGCATGGATGCCATCCCTGGAAGCTCCCCCACATGCACCATTTTTGTCTTCTTTTCCTTGAGGAAGCGGAAGACGGGGCAGAGGGAACTCCGTCAGGGTGTGAGATTGGCAGGATCTGATGGGGGAGATGGGAGCTGCCTCTTGCCCCTGGGGGTTGTGGGGCAGGGCCCGCGAGTGCCTGACAGGCGAATCCTGAGGTGGGTCGCAGAGCCACTTGCTGGCGGGGCCCCTGAGAGCAGGGGTGGGAGGACGGGGTACACTGCAGGTTCGCTGGTCGGGCAAGAGGCAGTTGTTCAACACTTGGGTGTCGCTCAAGCGCTTGCCCAGCTGCCGGTCCTGCCCCTCTGAGGCGGAAACGTCTGCCTGAGCCCCCCTTGTGGGGCTTGACACGTGGCCATGGGGGTGATGGAAGTCATGGGGGCAGAGTCCGCAGGGGCTTTGGGGGCTTGGAGGAGGAGGAGGAAGGGCCATCTGGGTCAAGGAGGGGGAGGGAAGCGGGGACAGGCCTTCGGGTGCCTCAGGATTTTGGATCAATCACAGCTTTAGCGCTTGGGGGGCAGCAGGAGGCATGTGGGGCGGGTGCAGCCCAATTTCCAATGTGGGGTCTCACATCCTTGCCCAGGCACTGTCTCCACCTCCCCTGTGGGGTAAATAAGTATAATATTTTGTATGTCCCGCCTGTTCCCAGAGATTGGGACTCTGCCTGGCCTTCAGCTGCGGCCTGTGGGGCTCCCCGCCTGACTTGCCTTCCCTTCCAGGGCTCCACACCCTGCAGCGGATGTACGGCTGTGAGCTGAGGAGCGATGGGAGCAAAGGAGGGGCTTTCCAGGATGCCTACGACGGGAGGGACTACATCAGCCTGGACAAGGAGACCCTCACCTGGACGGCGGCCGATGTCACAGCCCAAAATACCAAGCGGAAGTGGGAGAAAGACCCTGCCATTGCTCAGAGCGACAAGGCCTACCTGGAGGAGACCTGCGTTGAGTGGCTGCAGAGATACCTGGAGTACGGCAAGGAGACCCTGCAGCAGAGGACAGGTGTGTGGGGGGCGAATGAGGGGCATGTGGGGAGGGAGGTGGGGGGAGGGGGCTGCAGGGGCCAATGGGGGGCTTCCTCGCCCCAGTTCTCCATCTTGGCTGGGGCACGACCCCCACCCCCCGCCCCACTGCAGCAGTGCCAGTCGGGGTTGTCCCACTTCAGCCCCTGGGAGGTGAGGGGATTTCTCCCCTCCCCCAATATGGAAACAGAAATCCCTGGAAGAGGAACAGCGGCTCTGTAGGGATCGAGGTGTGGGGCTAGATTCCCTTCCCTGCCCCTTTACACGTTTTCTGGCAGGAAATGTGTTGATTTTTAGAACTGAGGTGCGTTTCAGTTGGTATCCTCCCCTCCCCCTACAGCCTCAGGTGGTACAATCCCCCCCTTTCTCCCCCCTTTTCCTCTGCTTGGCAGGTCCAGCCTGAAAGTGACCCAGAAACACAGAACCCGAGCAGATTGCCCCACGGTGGGTTGGCTGGCTGGGAGCTGGGGCTGTGGGGGGAGGCTGCACATGGGGTCACCCCACAAGGCACACCTCCCTGTCCGGAGAGCAGCCTTTGCCCTTCCTGCCCCGGGAGACCCGCCTCTCTTCACTCACCACCCGCCCCCTGCTGCTCCTCCGCCCCACAAGTAGATCTCCCCCTCGCCACCTCTCTCGGGGACAGGATCCGCCCCCTCTCCCCATGGGATTGTCTTCCCACGTATGTTTATGAATGTGTTTATTTACTTAAAACATTTGGATGCCTCCCAGTTGTGCCCTAGCCCCTGTGGGCCATTCACAACCACAAGATAACAGCACAATAAAAACATAATAAAAACCACAACACATTAAAAACAACACAGAAACAGAAACAGAGCGAGTCAGAGGGGTCTCCTGGGCCATCTAGTCTGACCCCCGGTTCCAGCCAGCACTGTTCACGACATGCCTACCATGTGCATGTCCAGCCTATCTTTTGAACACAACAATAAAATACAGCAAGAAATACAAAACCAAAGTCTTATGGCAATTAGTTTTTTGGTTCTTTTTTTTTTTAAGGAAGGCCTTTGCCTGGTGCGAAAAGAAAGTAAGGAAGGTGCCAGGCGAATCTCCTTGGGGAGAGTATTGAAAACATGGGGAGCAGCTGCAGGAAAGGCCCTGCTCCTTGCGGCCATCCCTCTCCTCCCCCTCCAGGGAGGGCTCTCACAGGAGGGCCCCTGCGTAGCTCTCAAAGGCCAGGGAGGCGCATACAGGTGCAGCACCCCCTAAGATAGCCAGGACCTTGGCCGTTTGGGGCCTTCTATGCCAGCACAAGCACCTTGAATTGGGCCCGGGCCATGATTGGTCACCAGTGCAGATCTTCCCATATGGGTGTTATGTGGGTCGCTTTAGGGGCTCCCATCACCCACTGAGCGGCCCTATTCTGAACGACCCTATTTTAATTGCTGGACTGTCCTCAAGGGCAGCCCCACGTAGAGTGCATGGCAGTAATCTATTCTGGATGTCACCAGGGGTGACTGTTTTCAGGCGCAGCTGTCCAGGCAGGGATGAAGCTGGTATTTCCTCTGCAGCTGGAGCAAAGCAGCCTGGACGTTGAGCTCAGCTGATATTCCAAGGACAAACCTGGGTTCAAGACCCGCCCCCCCCCCAGACTGCAGACCCTGTCCCTTAGGGGGAGTGCAGCCCCATCAAGGATGGGCAATGCCCCTCCAACCTGTCAGATGACCTCCCCCCCCCCGCCCAGTAGCAGCACCTCCGTCTTGTCAGGATTGAGCCTCAGTTTATGGACCCGCATCCAGTCCATTATGGAGCTCAGGCCCTGGTTCAAGATGGCGACAGCCTCACCTGGATGAGAGATAAAGGAGAGGGAGAGCTGAGCATCCTTAGTGCATCACTGAGGCCTCCGCCCAGGCCTCTCCCAGCGGCTTCATCCAGATGTTACCAAGCGTGGGGGGCAGCACTGACCCTGCGGTGCCCCACAACCCAGCAGTCCCCCCGGATTAACTTCTGGACGTGGCCAGCCAGGTAGGAGCAGGCCCTCCAGCAGGACACCGTGGCTGATGGTGCCGAAGGCCCCTGAGAGGTCCAGAGAACCAAGAGGGACGCACTGCCCCGTCCCTCTCCCTGCACAGGGCGAGCAAGGCTGTCCCCATTCCAGCCCGGGCCTGAAGCCCGACTGAAATGATCCAGACGATCCGCGTCCTCCAAGAGGGCCTGCAGCTGCCCGGCCAGCACCTGCTCCGACACCTTCCCAGAAGGGGGATTTTCGCAATGGGCCGGTCGTCATCCAGCACTCCTGGATCCAGGCCTGGCCTTGAAGGAGGGTCTCACTGCGGCCTCCTTTGAAAGGCCAGGGACCCCCCCTCTCTTAGGGGGCGTTGGCAGCCTCCTGGGCCCGGGCCGAACCCGTCAGACCTCCAGTCAGCCCAGGTGGGCAAGGGTCCGGGAGGCACGGGGGGCGTCGGACGGAGCCAAGCACTTGTCCGCATCCTCATTCCCAAGACTGAGACTCACCCAAGAATGGACCGTTCGACTGTGCGCTAGACACGTGTGACGACTGCACAGGCGGCACAGTCGGGCTCCGGGCAGATCAGGGCGATTTCTCCCTCAAGGTGTGAAGCGAGTGTGTCGCACAGAGCGGTCCAGGGCCCCGGGGTCTCAGCTGGAGAACCAGGTCGTGGGAGGCCTGGGACCATGTGAAGAAGCTCGGCTGGGCGGCACCGCGAGGGAGCAGGAGGGAGGCAAAGTACCCCCCTTGGCTGCCTTCGCGCCACTGAGGAGCCCCGAGAAGAGCCTGAGCTCCTGACTGGGTTCGATGGGCCTCGTCACGGGGCTCCCTCCTCCTGCGTCCAGCGTCTCCCTGCCTGCTTCATCCCCAGCATGTCATTATATCACGGTGCGTTGGTGCGATCGAGTCAGTAGCCCGAGCCCTTTCCCTGTTCCGTAAGGCCACTTGGGCATCAGCAGGAGCGCCCACCATATCGGCCGGATATTCCCCCAAAGCCCTTTGGAAGCCATCAGCATCCACAGACTCTTCAGGATCCCTGTCTCTGAGCATGTGCAGAGTGGCTTTGCATTTCTCGTAAGAGTACAGCACCCAAAGTACACGCAGACTGGCCTGTCTGGGGCTCCACGTTTCTAAAATAGATGTAGAAGTGGAAAATTCCGAAAGCACCGATCCCATAATTTTCCTCCTGCCTCTGCGTCCTGCTGGAATTTCGTGCAGGCTGGGCAGTGACTTTTTGGGGTCTCCGCTGCCAGAAAAGCGAATTGCTGCATTTCCGACTGAAATGGCCGATTGAGAAGCAGAAGGGATTCTGCCCCTTCCAAGTCCGTTCGCTTTCCTCACAGAAATGGGCGGCAAGCGGCCTCAGGCACGAAGCAGGGCGGGGGGCGGGCAGAGAGCGGGGCAGACCCACGGGGCAGGCCTGAGCACCACGAGGTGCAGCTGAGGGTTTTCCACCCATGTCAGGATGCCGGCGGAAGCTGAAGCTGCTGCTGCTCGGGGCTTTTCAGGGCTTCCCACAAGGGGTGTTTCCGTGCTCAGTCTGCGAAGCATCCATCCTGCCAGGCACTGGGAAGGTGCTGTGTTGACTTGAGGCTGCCTTTTCTTTGGCAGAGCGACCCACCCTGAGGGTGACACGCGGAGCAGCCCACGACGGCAGGGAGACCCTCCTCTGCCGGGCCGACGGCTTCTACCCCAAGGAGATGGATATCGCCTGGACGAGGGACGGGGAGGTCTGGACCCAGGACACCTTCCGGGGCCTTGTGGCCCCCAACGCGGATGGGACCTACCACATGTGGATCGGCATCGAGATCGACCCCCAGGAGCGGGACAGCTACCGGTGCCGTGTGGGGCACGACAGCCTGCCGGATCTGGTGAAGGTGGCCTGGGAGGAGCCCGGAGGTGAGCCTGTGGGTGGGAGTGGGGGTCTTCTGCCCCTGAGTGGATGGGTGGGGGGAGATGGCTGCTTTTGCACAGGAGGCCTCGGGCGGGGCATGGAAACGGGAGCCCGGCCATCTCACAGGCCCCAACGTGGCTGCTCTTGGGTGCACAGCCAGTCAGTAGGACTGTGTGGGCATCCAGAGGGACGTGGCCTCTTCCGGCCGGGCGCCCCAGCTGGCTGGATGCCAGATGCAGGCATGTCGGGGGCAAAGCTGGCTGCCCCCCCCCCCTTTGCACATCCGCGGAGCCGTGAGACTTTTGCAGGCACTTCTGTTGCTCAGGGCACACGTGTCCCATCATGGGAGGGATGAGGCCTTATTCCCACTTCCCCCCTCCCTCATCCTTCCTCAGCCCCAGCAGGACATTGTAAAACCTCCTGGGGGGATGGGAGGGGGGCTTCCCCCCGTCACCTTCACCCCCTCCTCGTGCTTGACTCCCCAGTCCTTTGATGTCTTAGTCTTTCCCCAGAGGAGCATCCAAAGAGCCCGAAGTGCCTGATCCTGCCCAGTCCTGGAAGCTAAGCCTGGTTGAACCCGGATGGGTCTCTCAAATGCTGTGAACCTCGCAGAGACCTCTGGCTGTGGGCAGTTTAGAGATGGAAGGCAATAGTAATTATTATTACAGAACAGCTCCAGGTTGCTTTGCGCTTCCCCTCAATGGCCTCCCTCTTTTTCTCAATTCAACTTCAGCGTCCAGCCTGGGGATCATTATCGGGGGCGTTGTGGGGGGGCTTGTCCTCCTGGCGGCCGCGATCGGAGGCGTCTACCTGTACAGTAAGTGAGCCTTCCTGCTGCATTTGGCCCCCTTTTTTGGGGGGGGGGGTCAGTTGGTGCACGACTTCGGAGCCTGGCTGTGTCTCTGTCCCCCGCCAGCTTCTGCCAGCCACATGGGGGCCCTACAGGGTTGGCGTTGGGGGGCCGGTTGTGTCCCCACCCACCAGGATGTTTGCCCCACACACAACAGCTCCATGTGCACCATGCGATCTGTGCAGCCCCCACTCAAGAGCATCCGTGGCTGCATCGGGGCAAACCACGTGTCTGCAGGTGCAGGGGGAGCTTCCCAGAGATTCATGGGGCCTCCTTCCTCTGCATCTGTGGCTGGAGAAACATCCGGCAATGAGGAAGGCCGTGGCAGAAGGTGAGACAGGATGAGCTCCGGGGGTCCCCGCAGTCCTGACTCTGATTCTCTCTCCGCAGAGAAACGTCAAGATGGCTACAAGGCGGCATCCAGTGAGTGGCCCCTTCCTCTTCCTCTGCTCACTCCTGCATGGGGCAGGCCGTGGGGGGAGCACAGGTCCTGGGGGCCTTCAGGGCGAGTGTCCAGCCGCCCAGCTGCATCTCAGGCCATGGGGCTGAGTGGCCCCAGGAGAAGCATGGCAGCCCACCTGTGGGGAAGGCCCCGGAGGAGTGTGCCAAGCGGCTGGATTCCCCCACTCGGAACGGTCCGTGGGGCTGGGCGATGTCCTGGGCCTGCCCGAAGCCTCGCTCCCTCCCTGGCACCGTCTGCCCAGTCCTTTCCCAGGCAGGCCACCGGCTCTGCTGCTTCCACCCCACAGGGGAAGCCTAAACTCTGACCAGCGGGGATTTCTCCCCGGGGCAGGGCTCTCCAGGGGGATTGGGCAGAGGGAGGGAGGCAAGAGCACTGCCACGGTTTGTACCCAAGAGGCCAGGTAGAACCTCCATGGTCGGTAGCAGTGTATCTCTGTGCTGGGTGCTGGAGGGAGGCAGCCGTGCATAATGCTGGCCTCCATGCCCTGGCCTGTTTTGGCTTCCCAGAGTGGTTTCACTGTCCGGGGCTGAAAACCAGATACTAGATGGGGGTCTCTCCTCACTGTGGACTCTTCTGTGTGAACGAGGCATTGCAGAAAGAATTAAATAGCAATTGATCATTATAAATTCCCCTTAACGCTCGTGTCGCTGTTCAGTCTAGCCACTGACCCCAACTCCGGGACCAGGACCTTGCGCAGCTTCCCCCCAAGGCAGCGCTGTTCTGTGGAGCCCCCTGGCAAGCATCATTCCAGGCTTCTGGCTTGTGATTCCGGTGGCTTTCCGTGTTTGCCGGGGAGGCGGCAGCAGCGCTGCTGGGGAACCGCCTGGCAGCTGCTCCTCAGGAGCCCCTCTTGGCCCCTCGCCCCTCGTGTCGCCATCTGCTCCCTCCTCCCCTTCGGAGAAAAGAGCGGGGGCTGCTTTGCAGTTTCCCCCGGGAGGAGCAGTGCGTGGAAACCGCTTGCCTGGCCAGGTTCATCTGAGGATGCCCTTGTTTCGGGGACAGATGCGCATCTGCGCTTCCCCTGCACATCTGTGCTCCTGCTGCCGTCCTGTGGCTGACCCTGAGAGCAGGAGCCAGGAAGAGCCACGCACCCGTCCCTTCCCCCCTGACTCCTTTCCTCTCTCTCCTCTGCAGCGAGCGACCGGGGCTCTGACAGCTCTGCGAGGGGTAAGTGTGGCAAACCCAGCCTGGCGGATGCAGGACGGGAGCTGCCTGGAAAGGGAGACGGGCACCCACTGCGTTCCCAAAGCACGTGGGCCTGACGCTCTCCCATCCCCCGCCTGGGCCGGCCTTTGCCAGCCCCTGCCCTCCAGTGAGAGGAGGGTGCAGCTGGGGGGCGCAGGGGCAGCTGGTCCCATCCGGCCAGTCGGCTGCAGGGCACCTGGGCTCGGCTCGGGAGCCCGGGAACCACAGCAGAGCTCCAGCGGCCACGGGGCGGGGAGACACTCCTTGTGGCCAGCCTGGCCTCCTCCTGGGGGTTCATGGAGCCTCAGGGGTCAATCCCCCAGAAAAGGGAAACGCTGCCCCGCCTTGTGAACTGCCAGCCCCTTTGACTGTTTAGGGCGAGGCTGACTCAGTTCTCCTTCTCTCCGCTGCAGGGAGCAACCCAGCCATCTAGCGTCCCCAGAGCAGGTGAGTGGCGGGGGGGGCAGTCCTTGCGGGTGGAGACGGGGGCCAAAACTCCTCTTCTTCCACCCTTGTGCTGCACGGAGCATCTCGGAGAGGAGGAGGAGGGGTCCAGCGGGGAGACATTTCTGGGGCTCCCTTGGGAGCAGGTGTGCACCCAGACTTGTCCCTCGTGGCACCCGGCCCGGCCGCATCTGGCAAAGGGGATCCCCTCCTGCCGCCCCCCCCCCCGTTTCCCCTGGAGGAGGATGCGGCACTTTCATCCCAGGCACATGGCTTTCGGTGCCCCTTTCCCGGCTGCAGGAGGTGGTCGTACGCAGTCAGTGTGTGGCCAGGGAGGGACAGGGCCTTGTGGGCAGGCGAGTCGGGGAAAGGAGGCCCTTGGCTGCCGCCGCCTCCCTTTCCCCCGTTGCTGCCTCCTTCCTGGCGCTGGGCAGGAAGCCCCTGGCGGTCAGCCCTGCCTCCCACCAGTCCCAGAAGCAGCTGCCCTCCCAGGCAGTAGGGGAGAGTTGCTGGAACAGCCAGGCCTTGGGGGTGCCGTGCTGGGTCCGCTCCCCCCTGCATTTGAGCTGCGCTCCACGTGCCTCTGGGGGGAAAGGGGCCTCCTGGACGCTGCGGAGGGGATGCGGCTGCTGCCCTCCCCCTGCAGATGCCGACATCCGCACACACACCCAGCCCTGCAGCGGTGTCTGACTTCTGCGGGTGCCCCCAACTCACTGCTCCCTGGTCTGGTAGAATGAAATTAGGGGACTGGGGGGGCTCCCCTCCTCATCTGCAAAGGAGACTGTGGCCCACTTCCCCGGTGCAGCCTTGCTTCCCCGCTCTGCACCTCCAAGGAGCGCAAGATGCCCCCACCTGCCCCCACTGCGGTCTGGGTCCATCTTGGCTTCACCCCAACAGACTCTCTCGTCTTCTCTGCAGCTGAGCCTGGCAGAGAGTCGCCCTCCCGTGCCAGGAGGAAGAAGAAGGAATTTACATCTGCTGAATTCTGCCCTGCCCTTTTGTGAACTCGGCATTCTGTTGAGAGGCTTGGCTTCATTTGACTTGCTTTCTGATCTGGCTGATGCCTTAAGTGGTATTTTAAAAATCTGACTTGATTAATGTTAGGACTTCGTGATGATGCAACTAAACAGTATAGCCTTACAAATTTGGGATTATGCCTCCGTGTCTAAAGCTGCAATAGGATTTCTAAAAAGCTGCTTGTGTGAGTTCATATATACAATAAGATAATGTTATTATCCAGGGATGAAAATTTGTGTGTGATTAGACATTTGACAGGTTGGGGTATGGGGGGTTGGGGTTTGAAGAATATTTTTCTATCATTAACATGCAGAGATTGCACCTTCAGCATCTTTCTAACTATATAATTTGTTGATACATTTTGCACTTAGTTGATCACAAATGAATGTAAACTTTTTTTTCAGAATGATGTAATTGGCCAGAATAAAAAGATTTGTTTACCCCCTCCTTTGCTGTTGCTTTCTTATTGAGTGTCAAATGTTTTAGCTGCCTGCAGAAATGGAGGTTTTGCACTCTGTGCTGGCCATGTCGTGGGGGCAGCGGTGAGGAGCAAGAAGTTCAGGACTTTAAGTCGTAAAACACCTGGGGTTCAATTGCAGGGAGTGTGGTGGGAATCAAAGCCTTCCAGTGAGGAGGAATGATTCTGGCATGAGGCCTGTGGGATTCCCAGCCACTCCAGACCTCCCCCCTCCCGACTCCCACAGTCAGGGCACTGAGTTTGCTGACCAGAAAAGGAAGTTTGCACTGCTGGGGGCGTGGAGTAGTTGACTGCAGTTAGAGGTATGCCAAAGGAATGTTTGAAGAGCCAGGCAAATTTAGAAGATCTGTGCTTGTTGAAAAACCATCATAAAACTGGCAGAAGGAGGCGGCCATCTGCTGCCTCCCTGGAGCATCAGGAGCGAGCCCCCAGCGCCATCCAGCCCGGCCCAGCTGCCTTTTGGCAGTGGTTCTCCAGAGCCTTTCCCAGGCCTGCTCCTGGAGATCCTTGGGAACGGACAGGCTGGGAAGTTGGGATTTTTCAACCAGAGCATGCGTTTCACCATTGTGGTTCATGAAGGCTCCGTGTAGCTTCTGAATTAACGGTGAAGTCAGCCTGCTGCCATCTAGACTTGGGTGGAAAACGTTTGACATGCCATTTGCCACATCAGCCACTTTAGATCATGTATTGCTTTGTGCTCTGGAATTCAGCCAGGTTTTTCCATTTTGTACTTTTTGCTCAAAATGCTACTAAATATTTCACTCTGGTTTCATCAAAAGCCAGGCTCAGCACTTCGGGGCTGAAATGGGGGAGACTCTCAAGGTGGCATGCCCCGTCGTAACAGCTAAGCTGCCCAGAACCTGCTGAGAAAACGCTGTGACCGAGCTGTGCTCCTCTAAAGACTGAGATGGCCGCAGAGAAGCCCCACACAAGGGGCCCCTGCAGGATTCTTGGCCAGTTGTTTCACGGGACCAAGACCACTTGGGGCTGGCCTTGAGTCACTCTCAGTGGGGGCAGCCAGCACCAGTCGGCTCTGCATCAGGCGTTGTGCCCACAGTCGAGTGGCCTGCCGGCACCGTGTCAGGACACCAGGAAACAGCAGGGCTCCTCCTGGCATGGAAGAATGTCTAGGAAAAGGGAATTGCAAAGTGTAGTAGGCATCTGAAGAAATACTTCTAGCCACTCACCCAGTAAAAAATGTCGTCTTGTTACTTGCGAAGTCATGTTCAACCCATCGCAACCCCATGGATAACATTCCTCCAGGCCTTCCTGTCCTCCACCATCCCCTGGATGCTCATACTGACTGCCTCAGTGACTCCATCCAGCCACCTCATCCTCTGCCGTCCCCTCCTTCTTTTGCCATCTATTGTTCCCAGCATTAGACTCTTCTCCAGGGACTCCTTCCTTCTCATTAGGTGACCAAAGTATTTGAGGTTCATCTTCAGGATCTGGCCCTCTAAAGAGCAGTCAGGGTTGATCTCCTCTAGAACTGACCAGCTTGATCGCTTTGCAGTCCAAGAGACTCGCAGGAGTTTCCTCCAGCACCACAACTCAAAGGCCTCAATCCTTCGGCGCTCGGCCTTCCTTATGGTCCAGCTTTCACAGCCATACATTGCAACTGGGAAAACCTTAGCCTTGACTATATGCACTTTTGTTGGCAGGGTGATGTCTCTGCTTTTCAGTATGTTATCTAGATTTGCCATAGCTTTCCTCCCCAGGAGCAAGCGTCTTTTAATTTCTTGGTTGCAGTCCCCGTCTGCGGTGATCTTGGAGCCCAGGAAAATAAAATCTGTCACTACCTCCATTTCTTCCCCATCTATTTGCCAGGAAGTGAGAGGACTGGATGCCATGATCTTAGTTTTCTTAATGTTGAGTTTCAAGCCAACTTTTGCGCTCTCCTCCTTCACCCGCATCAAGAGGCTCTTTAGTTCCTCTTCACTTTCTGCCATGAGAGTGGTATCTTCTGCATATCTGAGTTTGTTGATATTTCTCTCACAATCTTAATTCCAACTGGTGATTCATCTAGTCCCGCCTTTCTCATGGTGTAAGTTAAATAGGCAGGGCGACAGTAAACAGCCTTTGAACCAATCAGTGGTTCCATGTCCAGTTCTCACTGTTGCTTATACTTATACATATATTTATTTCTTTATTTGATTTTAATACCACCCCATACCCCCCGGTCTCTCTAGTTGATGAACAAGTACAGAAAAGGTTTAAAACATGGAACAGTAAAATGGATGATCACAGAATCAGTTCAACCACATTCCCAAGTGTGTCTATTCACAAGAAAGTCTCATGACTCCCAGGAAAATGTGTCTCAGCCCTAAGAGAAGTGGCATGGCCTGTCATGAGGTGGTTGTTGGCAACACACATGGGGGGCAGCTCTGATTTCATGTGGAACCTGCCCTCCTTCTTGCTGTGGTGTGGTATATCGAATACATGGGCTCTGGTCCAGCACATAGATTCTCCGAGAAGGCGGCCAAAGGGCTGTTTGTGGAGGGAGGCTTGGCCCTCCACAAGGCACAGTTGGAAAGGTGTGTGGGCCTGGGCTTCCCACCCAGTGATTTTCTGGCCACAGCAGCCACTGAAGTTTTTACAAACAAACCACCCTGAGAACACATGACTCAGTTTTGAGTTGCTCAGGATGGCTTGCTTTCAGGGCAGCTTGTGATAGCTGAACTGTGCAGAGTGGCTTGTTAGTGAGGGCTTCAGAGGTGCTCAGCAAGAGCAGCAAAAAACCCCAGCCATGCCTCCCAGTGTTCATCCTTTCTTCTTCAACACAGTTAATTTGATGGTGAAGATCTTTATTGCCCTGTGAGTCAAATTAGCACAGCTATGTGTGCATACCCTCAGTTCAGAGTCCTCAGAATTCAGGGGAAGTGATGTAAGTTCCCCTCCCCTCCTGCTTTCATGTCAACCCCTCCAAGAGCAGTAAAATAAAGAAGATTCATTTTATTCTTCTTGTGCAGCAAGGAGGATTTAAATGAATAAAACCCTCAGTCATCTCCTCTTAAAAGTAAAGCAAGTGAAACCTACGAAGGTAGGGTGCATATGTCAGTGCAGGTGCTTAGAAGGCAAGGGTAGGGGCACAGCAGGTGTACAGAAGTGGGGCCATGAAGGCCCCTGGGAAATGTGCATACCTGGAGCAGGTGAGAGGAGTTCATAGGAAACAAGCCTCAGAGAGACCGATTAGCTGGCTGCACCATCGTTGGCTGAGGGATCAAAGAGATGACCTGCGATGACTTTGTTCTCAGGGTAGCACCTAGCCCCAAAAAACCCTTCTTGGAAAGCTAAATAGACTTTAAGGAATTCTTTAAATATATCTGAAGAAAGAAAGCCACTAAAGAAGCAGCTGGACCACTGGATGAAGATGGAATGAAAGGGGGAGCAAAAAGAATGCAGAGAAGTTGATTTTTTTTCATCAGTCTTCAGAGCAGATGATAAAGGGCAGAAAAGAACATAGGAGAAGCCCTGCTGGATCAGACCAAAGGTCCATCTAGTTCAGCACTCTGTAGTCATGGTGGCAGATAAGCTGCCCACAGGAGCCTCCAGGCAGGATGGGTGCAAGACCTCATCCTGCACAGCATCTCAGCAATTGGTAAAGGAGGTAGCATTCAGCCAGCAAGACTAGTAGCCACTGATAGCCTCCTCTTCCAGTTACATCTCCAAGTATGTTCTGTTTGACACACTCCCCATATGTGTAAATTTAGGGATGGGGGAAGATTCTGGTGCTCTGGGGGTGCCACTGTGCATACCAGAGAGGTTTGCGGCTACAGAGGTGCCTGCAGTGTTTCCATCAGCAGAATGGTCCGCCTCACCCCTCCTCCCTGCCCCTCCTGGTGGAGGATGCTGTGCAGCTCCCCTGCTAATCGAGCAGTTACAGGACACCTCCAGTCCCAGCAAGGGGTCTGTGCTCACCCAAAGGCAGAAGACACCCTGCAGGCGAAGCTGGGCATGTCCTTTTCCCAGGTTGCTCACTTTCTCCTGGTGATGGGAAAGGAAGCCTCCTGCATCCACTGGCCCAGCCTCTTCCCATCTCAGGGGCAAGTGGCACCCCAGCACTGAGGCTGTGGAGCCTGTGCTTGATGCGTCAGGCACAGAGACATCCAAGGAGAGTTCACTGTGCAGCCTCAGCACAAGGAGGAGCCCTGGGCCCTCCAGGAGGAGGAAGCAGCTTTTTTGCTTTCCTTGGCTCCACTGGGGAAGGCTAACTCCCACCCCAACCCAAGGAGCAGGGCCTGCACTATTGAAAATCTGGGCCTTGCGGCTCTGGAAGGTTTTTTTTCTCTTCTCTTTTGTTAAAGATGAGATTTATTCCACATGTATCACACACATTTTCCAATCTATCCTCCACTTTTTCCATTCTGCATTCACAAATTATTTTAACCCACTGCAGGTCTTTCAGCCATTTTGAACCTTCATGCCCAAACTGTGTGACAGTTATAGCTCCAGACTCTTATGCAGAGGCCAGATACCAACTTTTAGGGCTGCTCCTTAAAGTGTGCTCGACTGATTCTTGTAGAGAATGGTTAGGTCTGGAGGGTTATTTCTTGCCAAAAGTGCATTGCTGTGAAGGGACACAAGAATGGTCTACATTACATAGCCTAAACCACCAAGGTTAACTCTCTGGCATGGTTGTGGCATCGTCTTTTGTGATGAGGTGGGCTTGTGTGCTGGTAGTCCCTTGTTCCAGCCTCCCTCCATGTACAATTAAGGAGTACAGAGCAGGGAACACACAGGCTGCTACAGGGCAGTCCGAAGTCTGGTGATCTTTAGACCATCCAGCATGAGACCAAATGATTCACACTTTGTACACGAGGCACATTTTGTTGCCTTCAACATTATAGCCTTTCTCCAGAAGTGACAGTCATTGGTCACTCAGATTTACCTAATGATGCTGCAAAATTATTAGTTCAGTGTTTGCTGTATGGTTACATCCTTTCCCAGAGTGGATTAATGATTATTGTTTTGGCTAAAACAAAATTGCAGTCACAGCTGAACTACCAAAGTGAAATTAGTACTTATCTGCAATTGGTCTTTTAATTAGTGATTTCCTCCTTAGTGATTACTGGCATCTGCCCCTTTAATTAGCTGCTCCCTGTTCAGTGGTATGACAGTGGTATTCCTAAAAGGATTCTGAATGATGTCAGATCCTCTATCCTCTGCCTGAGGGAGGGGAACAAATTACTTTTTTGGCAACACCCAGAGCAGTTACTCATTCATCTAATTTACATTTTCAAGACCGGTACTTTTTTACATAGGGAATTTTCTTGGGAAGCATCACTGTGCAACTTGCCCACACACATCAAACCAAGATTTCACACATGAAAGAGAAGTCACATTACTCACTTTATTTTACAAAATGCTACTTTCCTATTATCACAAGACTAGGCCATGGAGGGCCAGAACCCAGCTGCCTTGGCCAGCCTTCAAGTACGTACATAAGGAACACAGAACCAAGGAATGGAATGTTGGGAAGGGCACCCGGCTCCACATTTACACAAGGAGATAGTTCACCTCATGCATATTGCCCCAAGCAAGGGGCTGCTTGAAATTGGGATCTGAGTCTTCCAGAATCAAGTTTTTTCTCTAGATTTAGAAAGATGCTGCTTGCATTCCTCCAGTGAAATTCCTAAGTAATTAGATTTTTTTTAAAACGTCACAGAATTCTTGAATGGTTTTTGGAGAGAAGAAGTACCGTTCTCATTGAATACCTTTCTGACGCTCCTTTCAAATATCACACTTAGGCAACCAATATCCACTATCCTACCTGGTGAGAATTTATTTGATTTGTAGTTAGTGGGTGCTGCGCAATCCACTTTCTCCCTTTCAGTCACTTGCTCTTTACAAAGTGGGTTCTATAACGCCTTGACCTTCTAAACTGGAATATGGCATTCAAAGGGGGTCATCCAGTTCCTTATTTATTTTATAAAACCACATCCTATATTCCCAAATGGGCCAGACAGTGCCCCCATCACTCCAAGAGTCGCTCTGTCTGACTCCTTTGCACCAGTCTGTAATAGGGGCCCTTCTGCTCCATCAGCTGGACATGGGTCCCTTCCTCAACAACCTGCCCGCCTTGTAGCACCACAATCTTGTCCGCATTCTCCACTGTCTGCATCCTGTGTGCGATCACCAGCACTGTCCGGGAATGGCGCTTCAGCAAGGACTGCTGGATCTGTGGGAAGAAACCATCACTCATGTTAGGCGCAAAGAGAGCAGAGAGAGGAGGGAGGTCTGCATAAGCATTACGGCACTCCCTGCCCTCCCCAGGCACAAACCCTTCTCCATGCTATGCAATCTAGTAACTTGGTTATAGAGAATGGGGTAGGGAACCTTCAGTCTGCACAGCAGGTGCGACCCTCAAGGCCTCCGTGTCTGGTTTATGGGCTCTCCTCTCAGCCAGTGCCTTGCTCAACTCTCCACAGGGCAGGATGGCTTTTTGGAAAGCCACCACCACTGCTGGTGAAAGCTTAAAGAAGGGGGGCTGCAGTGCAGGAGGAACTTGTGGGAGGGGTTGCTGATGCAGCGATGGAGCAAACCTCAGGTGCGGTAGCTATTGCAAGAGGCACAGCCAAAGCAAAAAGGGGGCCCTTCCCGCTCCATGCTCCCTCTCTATGCACTGTGACTGCCCCCCAACCACACAATTAGGCGCAAGAAATGCTTCCTTTGATGCCAATGCAAGCCTTTTTAAAGCGCAGTTCCTGACAGGAGGGGCTGAAGCAGAGGAAGAGTGTGAGTGTGTGTGAGTGAGAGAGACGGGGTGGCTCTGGCCCTGCCCATTTTGGGTTCTAGTCCCTGGAAGGTTTACTATGGAAATGTCCTCTTTGGCCCAACAGAAGGCTCCTGTGCTTAACAGAGCTTAGGGTGTTTTTGAAGCACCTCACATACTGAATATTCCTTATAACAGCCCTGCAAAGTAGGCCAGCATTTGGGGGATGTTCATGTGCCATAAGCAGTGGTACCTGGCAGCCACAGGGATTTGCAGGCCAAGGTCTGGCCAACTACTGACTGCTGGAGCCAAGGCATCCCATTATCCACAGCAGCAACCCATTGACCAGGAAAGGGAAACTGAGGCAAATTAACCCTGAGATCATACATAGAAAACAAGGAACTGGAGGGTACGGAGATGCACACAGTGGCATAGAAGGACTCCTCTTGATCTACATTTTTCTGTCCCGGGAACAACTCCCATTGCACAGAGAAGAGAAATTAAGGCAAGTTACTTCGAGATCATTAGTGCAAAGCAGGAGGTCATACCTTTCTTACACACCAACACAAGTTTGCACTCTCTTTTTCTCTGTCCCCTACTTTGAGCATAAGGGGACAATCCAGATTGGCACAGCCCCAGCTGCACAAAGCAAGGAGCCACCTCTGCCAATGTACTATTCAGAAAATTGTGTCTGCCAGTGGAAAAGATGCCTTGAAGTGAACCATCCAACAGTTCACAAATACAAATTGGAACACTGTCTGTGCCAGCAGGGTGCGGGGCCTGAGCACTATCCCTACCCTGCAAACAGACACAGTTAGAGACTCTGTATAACCTCAGAGGAACTATCAACAGTGTTCCTATATCCCGTGTTCCAAGAAAATCTGGGCAAATTTCAGACCAGGCAAATGTTTGCAAGTAAAATAATTATATAAAGGCATTTCTTTCACCTTCAACAGACCCATCTCACATTATTCAGCCCTGTGCAGCAAAGAGTTCAACTCCCACCCACTGACTCATTCCCAAGGTGCACTCACTGCTGCTTCACTCTCGACATCCAGGGCACTTGTGGCTTCATCCAGCACCAAGACCTTTGGGTTCCGGATCAGGGCCCGGGCAATTGCCAGGCGCTGCTTCTGCCCAGCTGACAGCTGGTTCCCCTTCTCCCCTACATCTGCAGGGAAAGAAAGAAAGAGAAGCAGAAAGCAGATCAAACTGGGACCCAAAAACTTCTCTGCAAAAATACTAGTGATGCTGGTTGGATCAGCTGAACAAGGGGATTCACAGTTAAAGGGAGGGCCCAAGAATGGGTGGAACAAGAATGGTAGGGCTGCAGGAGCTCAGACTGGGACTCCTGGGTTTTGTGTGCAAGAAAAATCAGGGACATGAGGTGCTTCCAGAGGATGGTGATTATCAGCATTCAATTGTTGCTGAGGTGTTTCTGTCTGCAAGTGGAATCGCAGTCATGGATCCATAACCCACACGCCACTGTCTGGCCTAAATATTGCAGTGAGGGCTGATTTGCACCAGGTAGGAAGCTTCTTGGGAGCAGCACTGGCTGCCAATGGTTGGAAACAGGGTTGTGGAATAGAAGGCCCTCTGTGTTGATGCAGAGAGTATGCCAAACAGATGAAGGCCCTGCTTCAGCTATGAGGATTAGCAGTACTGCACAGATGTGTCACTTAGTACCTTTTATCAAGGAATTACACAAGCTGGACATGTGCCTGGGTCAGTTTGGCCATTGAATCCCGCAGAATTTTCCCTGGGGAAGGTGAGAGCAGTGAAGGGCTTTCATGAAGGCAGAGCACCCAGACAGATTGATTTTCTGGGAGAAGAGTGGAGTTCCACAAACAAGAAGTATGTGTGGCAGTAGGAAATGAGGCAGTGGGGAATGCGGGAGGCCACAGATTGTGCTAACTTGTTGCTGAGTTTTCTGGCAGAAAAGTAGGAGTTTTGCAGAAGTGACATGCATATAAAGGGACAGAAGACAGATTTCACCCACCTGCAGAGAACCCTCCTTCCAGGTTCTGGATGAAGCCCAGGGCATCCGCTTCTTCTGCTGCCCTGGTCACTTCTGCCATGCCGCAGTCCTGCATGTTGTAGGTGATATTATCCCATACAGACCCAGAGAAAAGAACAGGTTCCTGACTCACAAGTGCTACCTACAGATAAAAGAAATGAATGGGTGTTAAGAGGGAGGCTGAGAGGCTCTACTAAATGTAGGGGTTTTTTTCCTGAACACTATTTCCCAATTATCGAAGCTAAAAGGTAGTTTTAATGAAACAAGAAAAGACAATTTTAAAAGCGAAACATTGCAAACAGAAGTATTTCCAGCATCTGGCTGGTTGCCGTTGATCATGAACATTTTCTTTGTGGTTCCCACTCATATATTTTCAGAGACTGCATTTTGCCATCTCTACATTGACAGCCAATGTCAACCCCTCCAAAGTGCCGAACTGGCTTACCACCTTTTTGCCAGCAAAGATCACTCACTACTTTCTGTTCCCTTGAGAGAGTGCCTTTAAACTGCTGTCAAGGGAAGGGAAGTAAGAGTAACCCCCCTCCCTTCACTCTTGGTCCTCCATAGGTATCCCAGAGGATTCTGCAGCAGACCAACTTGTCTCCCTATCTCTGTCACAATTGTGAAGCATTTTTCTCTTGTTATAGCATGGGAGGGGGGGTGTCTGGAGGAAGTAAAGGCTGGCTTGACAAGTGGCTTTTACAATCCCCATTTTGAAAGCTACAAACAATTCCTTCAATGTGTCTACATGGCATCTTGGATAGGCTATTGGTGATTGGTAAATATTGTTTAAATTATTTTAGGCACACAATACACACCATTTTCTAAAGTCTGCACTTGCACAACTGCACATGAGTGTCCAAATATGCTTTTTCTTCCCTTGGCTTCTCTCAACAGCTGTCAAAAAGCAAGCTTTAAGGGAAAGCAAAGGTGTGAATCTAGCTGCTCAGGAAAGTACAAAAGTGCCTCAGACCCCCGCTTCTAGTTGTCAGAAAACTAGCTGTCAAAACTCTGGAGTTTTGGTAGGGCAATGGGGGTGGGGTTTATTGGGACATATATGGTCATATGTTCCAGGTTAAAATCTGTAAAAAATATGTCCCAATCAAAAAAAGTGTGATAGTACCAATATAGTTTCCTAGCAAAGAAATTTTATAACCATGTCCAAATCTCACTTAACACACTGATCTTTAATTCTGACAGCTGTCAGTTAAAAACTCCCATAAACAAGGTGACTCACATTGTTGCTCACTCTCAAAGTGTTAGAATATCAGAAATATGTGCGAGCACCCCAGGACTTATTACAATTTGCCAGCTGGTAAAGTACCTGAATAGGAGAAAAAAACCTTACTAGCTGTTTCTGAGGGGTAATATGAGGATACATACCTGCTGGACTTTGGCAGCAGCACCCACCTGCACATTGCCCACCCAAGGCTCCCCATAACTCCAAATGTTAATGCCTGCACCAGCATATGTATGAGCAAAACAAAGGTTTTTAATTTTTAGCATATATTCGCAAACATTTCAGGGTATTAATTTGTCTTCAAAAGATACATTTTAAAAAATATTTAAAAATTAAATTCGTTTTAACTGACAGCTGGCTATTGCATTCTCCAGAAAAAAATTGAATGGTGTAAAAAGTCACGATAAGACCAAAAACTCACCCTCCTAATATCCCTCACAGAGAGCTCCCGAAGGGCCTCCCCCGCCAATCTCAGGGGCGGGAAGGCATATATGGACACAAGCGCTCCTTTAGATAACCAGGTCCCAAGCTGTTGAGGGCTTTATAGGTGATAACCAGCACCTTGAATTGGGCCCAGACTTCAATGGGGAGCCAGTGAAGCTGACGGAGGACTGGGGTTATGTGAGCACAATGCCCAGTCCCCGTCAGCAACCTGGCAGCTCTATTTTGCACCAATTGAAGTATCCGGACCATATTCAAGGGCAGCCCCACGTAGAGCGCGTTGCAGAAGTCTAATCGGGAAGTTACCAGTGCATGAGTCACAGTTGCCAGGCAGTCGTTCTCCAGGTAGGGACGCAGCTGATGGATCAGCTGAAGCTGGAGGAAGGCGCTCCTCGCCACTGCTGTTACTTGAGCTTCTAATGTCAGCTCTGGGTCAAGGAGCACTCCCAAGCTGCGAACCCTGTCCCTCAGAGGGAGTGCAACCCCATTCAGGACAAGGTTCAGGTCCCCCATCCCTTCTTGGGAACCAGGACAAGCAATCCACAATTCACAACTCAACAACCAATGAATTCTCGTGGGTCATGAACCCCACATATGAGGCATTACTGTAACTCAGGTACAAAGTTAACTACAGTTGTGCTATCTCTAAATTGCACTGAGCTGCCTTCATGTGTTTAAGCTTAGGAGGAGAAAGGAATTTCAGAAAAATAGCCCTGCTAAATCTCTTGCACCAGAAGTAACAGAGCCTTACAACAGCTGAAAGTCTAAAACGTTTTTAGGGCAATGATTTCAGTTTGTTGACCTCATCTGTGTTCAGTGGCACCTCACCTGTCTGTGGAGGTATTTATGCTCATACTCCTGGATTGGGACTTCATCCAGCAGAATCTCCCCAGAGTGGGGTTCATAGAACCTCTCCAGAAGGGCCACGCAGGTGCTCTTACCACTGCCATTCAGACCCACCAGCGCCGTCACTGCCCCAGGGTAGAGCTCAAAGGAGACTTTCTGCAGGGAAAGTGACAGGGATGAAGAATCATGGAATATAAATGTAACAAAGAGCAGTAATATATATGTATGGCTCACAAAAATACACAACATAAGCATGTAGAAGTGATGAGTAGCTATATGCTGCAGAGCCTCAGTTACCACTGCACAGAATGTTAACTTTCTTGAGCAGAAGAGACTTGGAGATTCTCAGTCCAGAGATGGAGAATGTGAGGCTCTCTGAGCGTTGTTAGACTGAAACTCCCTTAGTGCCTTGCCACTTGCTCCTCTGGCTATACCTGCCAGCAGCTGCAGTCCAACAGCAAATGGAAGGAGTATGTTCCCCACCTCTACTCTAATGCAATGCATTCAATGTGCCACATGAACAGCTTCAGAGCTTACCTTTAAGGCCTGGATATCAGGGCGGGAATTGTAGCAAAAAGAAACATTTCTGAATGAAACGCAGCCTTGGAGGAATACTGGAGCCAGCTTTCCCCCTGTGTGAACTGATGGTTCCCGGTGAAGGTACTCAAACACCTTCTCAGCAGCACCCACATTGCTGAGTGCACCTCCGTAGCTGCGCATGAGATCCTGCGAGAAGAGAAGGGATGAAAGAGAGAAGAAATATCAAGGATCCGAACTTCAATAGTTTTCACTACTGAAATGTTAAGCTCCAAGTTTAATCATCAAATTCAAGTCCACATTTTGAACTTGAAACTGATTCTAAAAATTCAACAGTTTAGTGTTTTTGACCTGATAGTATTTCTTAATTTTCTTCAGGATTAAAATAGGTGGAATTTGATAACTGGCTTGTTAAGTACAATCTGCTTTGTAAATCGCCCCGAGGCTTTTTGCGAATGGGGTGGCATAGAAATGTTTTAAATAAATAAAATTAAATAAAATAAATTGTAATGTTGGGTTTTGAATAGGAGAGGGTTAATACTGAATTGAAGACTCAGCTAAGGAATGTGAAATCCTTCACAGATTCAATTTCTTCATTATTAACAATGAAGTTCTGTAATTATTCCGTGGACATGAGTTTTGTTTTCCTAATATTCAGCTACAGTCCTGCTTTTATACATTCTTCTTTCACCCTTATCAGGAGTCATTTCAAGTCATTGCTGCTCTCTGCAAGTAATATGGTATTAGCCATACTCCTAGCTAAGCTGTAGTATAATCTAGGTGACTGGGAAGGGAAGAAAGGACAGCTGGGTTCAGGCAACACAGTAACTGACTTGAGTATGAATTGTCATTGAACCATGGGTTGCTGTTGAAATATAGGTCATCCTATTCTCCCAACTCAGCTGTGCAAACAAGCCATGGCTTGCTAACCACAAACAAGCCATGAAGGGAACCCATAGTTTGTTACTGGATTATTACCAATGGGTTATCTCAATTCAGACAACACTAGAACCCATGTTTCAACAGTAACCTACCACTCAATGACAAGCCCACTTAACCAGAATAGGGGTTATTATGTAGTTGAATCTAGTCCGAGATTAAGTCTCACTAAACTAACATAATTTTTCAATGCTTGTTCATTCTTTGGGGATGTGATGTGAGGCAATGGATTTGGCTATCTTTTGAAATGTTTTAAGCTATGTCTCAACTTCATTCACAACCCATGTATCTATAAAGATGATGACTGTCCATCTGTCAGTTCCAGGTCTGTGAAACACAGAATCCTGAAATTTCGCGTGCCCCTTGGCATGATTTTGATATTAAAACAAATGTATTAATTTTAATTAATTTAAATGTATCTGTGTGTTTGAAGCTGTTTTGAGTTACTGCCAGTGTTCCCAAACCAGCTCATGGCTTTGTAGGCAGCTTTGTTCAGTTTGCTTGAAGGCTTCACTGTATCAAAATAAGGACTATTCCATCCCACTACAAAGTCAGGTTCGTTTGGTAGTTTATGAATAAATCCAGATTCTACAAAACACCAATAAACCTCTACTGATTGCCTTCTCAAAGGAAACTGAGCTCAGTTATGTGCTGACCCCAGAATGCCTGGAAAGAATGGACTATCTGGTCGTTCCTTTGCTGGGTGGATTGCTGGTTAAAGGCTCATGATTTTGGCTGATATTTCATCAACAGGAGTCAAAGGTTAGGAACCGTTCTCTTAACAGCTAGGATTGGTTCTGTGCTTTTGAATGAGAACCCTTCAGAGCTTGAGGTAGGCCATGTTTCTCTACCTGACAGGAAAAGGCAGATGCAAGCAATCCAAATATATGAAAAATAGTTCTTTTCTAGCTTCAGGTTGGAATGACCAGAGAGAACTGAGAACAGCTGGCTGAAACAGGAAGTAAAACCTGAGAAAAGACCTGCCCAAGTTGTTCTCCAGGGGAATTCTCTCCCAATAGTGCCTCTTGGTCTTGATCCATGTTGAAAACAAAGCAAGAATTACCAAGAGACCTTAAGCCTCCAAGGTCCCCATGCAGACAAACCTAACGAAGGTCTTTAGGGAAGGGTTAGGAAGAATGTGGCACTACAACTGTTGTTGAAATAGTCCTGATCTAGTACCAGAAGCAGTATGCCTATGCACACCAGTTGCTGGAGAACAAAGGTGGGAGGATGCCCGCTCGTGGGCAATTGATTGGCCACTGTAGTGACGGAATAGGGGTGTCAACCCATTTCAGCTCAAGGGTGGAATTTCAATTTTGGAAATGCTTTCCAGAGCCCAGGAAAACTGAGCCAGGACTAAAATAACCCAAACCCTGCCCTCTCCTACTGCTAGAGGCATTTAAACCACTGGATGATGGGTAGAAAGGGGAAAGGGCAGGGCCATTTGGAGAACCTGCAAGACCCCAGCCAGCCCAGATCTTCCTGCAGGCTTAAGATTCTGCCACACCAAGACAGTCCTGTTGTGTGTTCCAGTAGGACTCTCCAGTTCTCAGGAGGGATATGGGCTAGAGAGGCCTGAAAGGCATCAAGGAGAGCAGGTGGAAAGGGAGTGTCACAACCACTGTGAAAGTCAAATGCATGACTTGTGGAGAATATAGAGCAATTACATACTTGTAAGTTACAAACCCTTGTTGGGAGAGGGTGAACTTTCCACGCACCTGTACATGTCTCACCACTTCTATTTTAAGGAGAATGAATGAAAGCAGGTTGCCTTTGCTCATGAGGCCAGCATGGATCTGCTGGTGCCCCCACAAGATCACGATCAGCTGCAGGCCCAGACGAAGTAGCTAGAGAGAGTAAGAGAAAAATGGCTGAGGTTTTTTCTTGTGCTGGCTTGCCTGCTTCTTTGTACTCAATAATGACATACATTGCTCTGGATATTTGGAGTAGAAGACTGAGATATTACTAGCATTATTACTTTTATTATTATTCCCCTTCCAGGTTCCTTATAGTCAGGACTGCCCCTAACTTCTTGGGGAATGAGTGATTCCTCATTTCCCTGGAATGATTTTAGATTGTCTTCTGGGTTTACCTCAGCCCCCAGGACTCAGGGCTACTTAACGAGATCTCCATGGCACGCATCCAACTGAGGATATTTTGAGAAGTCTCATGGACAAAGAATCATAGAATAGTAGAGTTGGAAGGGGTATATAAGGGGCCTATAACTGCCTGCTCGATGCAAGTTAAAACTTCCCTGACAGATGGCTGTCCAAATGCCTCTTGAATGCCACCAGTGCAAATTACTCCCTAGGTAATTGGTTCCAATGTCATACTGCTCTAACACTCAGGAAAAATTTCCTGATGCCTAGCCAGACTCTAGCTTTCTGTAATTTGAGCCCATTATTCTGTGTCCTGCACTCTGGAATGATGGAGAAGAGATCCTGGTCCTTTTCTGTGTGACAATCTTTCAAATATTTGAAAAGTGCTTTCATACCTCCCCTCAATTTTCTCTTTTCGAGGCTAAACTTGCCCAGCTCTTTCAATCTCTCCTTGCAGGGCTTTGCTTCCAGTCCTCTGATCATATTTGTTACCTTCCTCTGAACTTTTTCCAATTTGTCTGAAAGTTTAGTAGGCAGCCCTGCATGTTGGGGGCTTAGGTCCTCTCTGTCTCTCTTGACCAAATGAGAGTCTGTGTGAATGGTTGTAATCTGCTTCATTAGAATTCAAAAGTGAATGAACGTTCCAAGATGGAGCAGCCTTCGTTTACATGCCCCCTTCATTTGCCTCCATCTTTCTACAGGACTGTGCAGACTCACCCGACGGATGATCACATAGACAGCAGTCTCCACATCTCTCTGGTTCTTGAGCTGGCGAGTCTCATCCAGAGCTGAATCATAGCGCTGTGACTCCTCCTCCTCAGAGCCAAAGCTTCGGATCGTCTCAATGGAAGAGACTGTCTCGCGCACCACCTCCCCGGAGTGTGCCAGGGAGTCTTGGATTGCCTGCAGCACAGCCTTGGAGAAGCCAGGGAAAAGGAAAAAAAGTGTGAGTTCCTGTGAGCACTCTGGGCCCTGCAAGAAGCAGTGGATATACTAGTAGATTTGGATGTGGGAAACTCAAGTATGAACACCCTGGGCTTAGCCCAGTTTAAAACTATTGAATAAATCCCAGGCAAAAACCAACAGCAGTGTTAAGAGTTTTAAAGTACAACAACATGTAAAAAAACCAGAAACTTCAGCATTAAAATGAATGAGAAAATAAGGTCTTCACCTGGTGCTTGAAAAGACCCCTCTGCAGGAGCCAGGCAAACCTCTCTGGAGAGCACACACTGTAACTAGTGTGCCATCATATCATTTCCTAGGAAATATATGCCTGCTTTATTTGGCAAGAGGCATAGAGAAAGGCCTCCAAATCGACCACCATCAAAAACAGAATCTAGAAAGCACATGCACAGAGAACAATCTGCATACAGATGGTTTGCAGGCAGATGCCATTTCAAGAAACCTCCTGACTCAATTCCCTTCCCCAACTCCCAGAAACTGAAAACTATGTGCAATTGCTGTCACAGCTGTTGCTTCTTCTCTGCACCTCTTCTCTCTGATGGACAGATTGTAAGCTCCCTGGGGCAGGGAGTTTCCTGTTTGATCAAGTTACGTTCATAGACTTATTGTGCAAGTTGAGACGTGCTCTCCAGAATTCAGGTAAGTTTGGCACAAAATGTACCAGTAAATTTGTCATTTGGTGCAAGGTGTGCCTAGCAGGGCAGATTTCCACCATGCCAAACTCCACTCCATCCTAGTCACACATTTACTCTCTGCCTAGCCAGCCATACGCAAGAACCCAGTACCTGGTGACGGGCATCATAGACCTTCTGGACTGCCAGCATGATTGGTGTCTCAATGAGCATCAGCAGCGTCAGGCGCCATGACAGCCCGAACATGAATCCATACAGCCCAACAGACTTGGCCAGGCTGCGCAGAAAGAGGTTGATGTTGAAAGGCACCGACTTGCTCATCATGGCTGTGTCTTTGGAGAGGCGGGAAGTCAAGTCCCCTGTGAGGTAAGTGGAATTAGGAAATCTAATCAGTGTTTTGCCCCTTGAGGCTCAGGATGCCTCTGTGGCACAGAGTACCTTCTACCTGCTCCAGCTTGTACAAAATGCAGCAGCCAAATTAATAACCAGGTCCTGGAGCTCTGAACCCATAACACCAATTCTTGTCCACTTATACTGATTGCTTATGTGCCTGAGAGCCTGTTTCAAGGGCCTGCATTTAACCTATAAAGTGCTATACTTGAGACCACATTGCTTGATGGCACACCTCTCTTAACTGCAGTCTACCTGGCCATTATAATCAATGCCTGAGGCCTCATACTTGAGTGCCACTTCCAACAGAGGCTCAAAAACAGGCAACAAGGGTGGGGGAGTGTCATTCTTGGCAACAGCCCCTTGACTGTCAAATGATCTCCCCATTAAAGCCTGCTTGGTGTTAACTTTGTCACCTTTTGGTGCCATGTTAAGACAGCCTTCTGTGCTGAGGCATTTAAAGATGTCTAAAGTTATTTAATGGCCTGATGAGGGTATCTCCATCTGGTGCTCTTAACAGGTCTACTCTATATTAAATACCATTAAGCTGTTAACTGCTCTTTAAAAAATAACTATTTTATAAATATTGTATTATGGAAAAAATTATGGTGTTTTTATTGCACTATGGTCCTGTTAGGAACAGTTGTAAATGACCCAAAGAGGTTTCACTATCAGGTAGTATAGAGCAGGAAGGACGGACGGACGGACGACGGACGGACGGACGGACAGAAGGAAGGAAGGAAGGAAGGAAGGAAGGAAGGAAGGAAGGAAGGAAGGAAGGGCAAAAAAACTAACTGATGAGCAGTACCAACCAATGACAAAGAAGGCAAGGCAGGACTTCTGGTGTTGCAGGTGTGTGCATCACAGGGAAAGACAGGCCTACCCTGGAAGGAGGGGTTATAGCTCAGCGGTTGTGTGTGTGGAACATGGGTCCTCAAACTATGGCCCGAGAGCCAGATCCAGCCCGCCATGCCCATTTGGACCTGCCACTCATGCGCCCGCCGCTGCCCACCTCGCCCCGCACATGGGGAGGCAGTGGTTTGCTCGCTCCGGGAAAACGATCTCCAAGTGAGCAAGCCACTGCCTTGTGCACCCACCTCACTGCACGTGCCCGCCTCTGCCTCGCTGCGACTCAACACGTGCCCCTGCATGCGCCGCCCCTGCACACTGCCAGCACCACCTTTCCGGCCCGCGCCCAGCACCGGCAGCTTTCAACTGGCACCTCAGTGGAAAGGTTTGAGGACCCCTGGTGTGAAATGTTCATCTTCCCACATGAAAAAGGGGGGATTCACTGCCCATCATGAGAGGGCTGTTGCAACAATGACTCTTCTGCTAGCCCTTGTGAAATGCTTTCTACCATGCATGTGCCCTAGAAAATAAGGCTGGATTGAAAGATATGACTGGGTCTGTTTTTCAGGTCCTCACCAATTTTCACCTCCTGGAAGAAGGCCATGTCCTGCCTCACCAGAGAAGAGAAGAGCAGGCCACGTGTCCGGTTGACTGCCCTGGAGATGGCAAAGGTGAAGAGGCCCTCACGGCAGCCGACAGACAAGGAGCTGGAACAGAAGACGTAGGGACAGACTGTTCCCAGGGGCTATATATGTCACACAAGGTCCTTCATGGGGTCCATACAGAGCACCCTTACCAATGTAGACCTTTATGGCAATTCAGATCTATAACAGAAGGAACATACTCACAGAGAGCTCCCTGGACTAATTCTGGTTTGTGCTTCAGGACTAGATCAGGAGAGCAGAAATCAATGCCAGGAAAAAAGGGTGTCCTTCAAGAATTTTAAAAGTCTGCCAGTTTAAGACCAGACTTAAAATACTTCATTTTGGTCTCATGAGCTCCACAAAGCCAAGTGTCAGCTTTGGGACATAAGCAGCAGGCATTCTCAACTGGAACACCAGGCATGATGAGAGCCATCCAGAGACTCAGTGTGATTGGACAGCCTAAAAATACCCCAAATAAATAAATAAATGAATGAATGAATGAATGAATGAATGAGGTGGAAAGAGAACTGAGGCCTACCCAAGCATCCTCTGCATCAGTTGGCCAGGTGAATATCTGGCATCTGTGTTGTGCTGATGCGCTATTGATACGAGTGGACATTGGATCTGGAAATCCCCTTGTAGGGTGCAAGGAGTTTAAAAAAGGCAACTACAGATATGGGGCATGTTGGGTTGTATAAAATTGTGCATGGTGTGGAGAAAGTGAAGAGGGAGACATTTATTGGGACCTAAAGGGGTCATCACATGAAGCTGATGGGTGGGAGATTCAGAATATAAAAGGAATGATTTCTTCACACAGCACATAGTTAAATAGTGGAACCTCCTTCCACAAGACAGTGATGGCTATAACTTTGGGTGGCTTTAGAGAGACTGGACCAATTCCTTGAGGAAAAAAGACTCTTGGTGTCTATTAAGCCCAATGGCTCTATACTACTACCAGTACAAGAAGGATTATGCATATATGCACCAGTTGCTTGGGAACTTGGGGGCATCACACACGTTCTCATCTCTTATGGGCTGTGCTTCTCTGAATATAAGTGCAGAGGGGTTGCAAAAATCCTCTCACCTGCCAAGTGACACCAGACACACAAGGAAGATGGCCAAGGAGAAGTCCTCTGAGTCATATTTCTTGCCCAGGATGTCGATCATGTACCCTGTGTAGTAGGGGATGAATGTTTCACCTGCAGAGAGGCAGCAAGAGAAAACAGAGGCAATATGTTAAGATCTGTGGGGACAATCTGTGAGTACCCTCACAATGTCTACTCCAAATGTACTTCTCTGTCTGGCAGAAATCTCTGAAGAAACATACTCAGTTTTTTAGAGTGGCTACATTTGAAAGGAGACTTAGCAGACCAGGGAAAACACCCATTGGCTTGTACCAGTGATGTCAGGAACAGACGGCACTCACACTTAATTGCAAAATACAATTCTTGAAAAAAATTAAACATATGTATAAATTTGTATGTTTTAAACTGTTTTTTTAAAAGAAGCAAACAGCTTGTCTGTGATATGGAATGAAACAAGAAAAAATGGTTGTTGATACCATTTTTACCTTACTGATATAAATAATTGCAAAAATTGCAGTTGTTACATTAGGACCACACAGCAAGTGGAGATGTCACATGGAACTGGCCTCATTCATTATTCCGAGAATAATAATGTCCAGTTTCATTCAGTACTGATTGTGCTTATGTTCTTCTTTGTTTAAAACATTTCACCATCCTTCTGTCTTCAAGGGTGTAGATTCAAGACTGAGCAGAAAAGGGTGAGCTTCAAGGGACAAAATGGCTATGAAGGGCAGGGAAACTTTTGTATGCCTTAGTCACTTCTCCCCATGCTTGCATTTAAACTAAACAATCCCAGCTGTTGTAACCTTTCAACCCCTGGACCATTTTAGTTGCCCTTTTCTGTATTTTTTCCAATTTTAAAATATCCTTTTTGAGGAGTGATTGAAAGAACTGTGCACAGTATTCTAAGCACGTCACACTATAATTTCATATACTGGAAGCATTTCATTGGAAATTCCTTTCCTAATTATACCTGTTTAGATAAGTCCTAAGTATACAAAATTTGCCTTTTCCATAGCAATTGCACATTAGATCAACATTTTCACTTAAGTGTTGACCACAATGCCAAGATCATTTTCTTAGTCAGTCAGTGCTACCTTAGGTCCTATCACATGAAGTTGGGGAGATTGACCCAAATGTTCATCACATCTTTGAACAGTCCTAAAATTTCACACTTCAGGGTAGTTAGGAAAATAAAAGGGAACACAGAATCTGTTGATGTACAGAATAATGATTTCTTTTCAGTAAACTCTCATAAAGCGTGGGGATATAGAGTCAGTTTGGGGGTTATAATATAGGCTGTATCTGTTTAAAACTCCTTTAGCAATCTTATTGATTCTGTTTGTCTTGTTCACTTTAGTTTGTTCTGTTCATACTAGTTTTTTTCTATTTTATATTTTTCTATGTATTTGTATATGTTAAGAAAATAAAAATTAAAAATAAAAATAAGTAATTTTTGGAAGGAAAAAATGGATATATATTTTATAAACACATAAATACACCCACGGATCCTACTCACCAATCACAGCCATGATGAGGAACACAAAGGCACCACCGAGGTATGACACATCTGGAAGAGAGAGCCTCACCAGCTTCCAAAGGGTAGCCTTGTCTTTTCCCTTGGCTGCCTCCCTGCTGCTCCCTTGTCCCAGGACTTTCCAGATGAAGAGGGCTAGACCCACTGCTCCATAGCCTAGGATCAGCCAGGACCAAGGGGCTGAAGAGAGCAGCACAGGGGGGTCTCCAAAGCAATGCCCCACTGTAAGATAGAAGGGGGGCAGCAGACTCACAGTGGCCACTGCTGCAAGGGGGATCTGGGAGGGCCAAGCCAGAGACAGCAGCCACTGGGCCCCCCAGAAAGTCAGCAGGCGCAAAGCTGCCTCCAGCCAAGCATCTGGGACCCCCAGGTGAGTCAGGGAGGCCCACCGCACATCCAGCAAGGTGAGCAGGACAGCATCACAGAGGAGCAGGAAGGCAGTCTGCCACAAAGCAGGGGGCAGTGTCATGGTGCCTGGGTCTGCAGAGAAAGGAGGGGTAAAATTATTAGTCACATGAGATAGGGCCCAAAGAGTAAAAACCCAACCAATCTTGCTATTTTCATGAGCAAGTTTTAAAGATAATCTCCACCTTGCTGATATGGACAGAGTCACATCTTCAGTCCTAAAGAAATGCTTGGTACAAATCCCCTTCCACATGCCAAGCCCCAGCAAAAGCCAGTGGCCAGAGGGGTGGTCCAAAGTTTGGAAACCCAGTTTTGAGCTGCATCTCTACCACAGATTCACTGCGCTGCACCTCTACCACTGTGGTGGTCCGCAGAAAGTCAGTCTTTGCCTCATGTATACTCAGAATAAGTCACTACAGTGTCCCTGAAGCTCATTTCCAAGTAACTATATACAGAACTGTAGCCTTAGGTTTAAATCTGGTATACCTAAGAACTGGCCCCTTGGAGTTGTCTTTTCCAAGCACCCTTTGTGACCTTCTCTGCATGGAGAAGGCCCCAATGAGACCAGATGGCTGGACTTCAGGAAAGGGTTTGACCACTGACACCAGCCACCTTCTAGAGATGAGCTGGAAAATAATCCAGCCCCTTGCAGCTTCATTCCCCACCCCTGCTATACATGGCATAGCAGAGATGGGCAACAGTGTCTCCCTCCTCAATCACATGTGGCCCTTCGACTAATTTCCAGGAAGCTCTAAAAGAAATTCAAATAAAATTGAAACTGGGAAAGGCAGCAATAAAGGAACTAAAAACAACAAACATCAAGTGAAAGGTCCTTTCACTGTAAACTGTCGGGAAAATTCAGATAAATCTTGGCAGAAAAAGGTTGCTTATATGTGCCTTTGTGTTATAAAAATAGCTGCACCCCTTTCTCAGAAAGCACCAGCATTTCAGCCAGGTTACTGTTTAGTGCCGCTGTTACTTTAGGAAAATGGGATTATTAACTGGACTGAGAAGCTACTGTAGGCTAACACTATCTGTGAGGAGATACATGTGTCCTCATCAGCTGCAGAAAAACTGAAACAATGGTGTCCATTTGATTCTGAATGGACCCACCTAAGCATCTGTTCCCACAGAGGCAAGTGCCTGCACAGTGTGGTTGTCAAACCACATTTCCTGAATGGTTCCTCCATCAGTCATATTTGCATGTTTTAGCAGGATCCAAACTGCAAATAATTCTACTGAACTGACACATCAATAAAGCAATCAGTAATGTTTTCCATAGTATTGCTACCAGTATTTCTGGTTGGTTTAGAAAATTATGTCATGCCTAAAGACATCAGGATGCGATTGTACTAACATTATCTGGAAACTTAACACTCTATAATCGTGCATGTGATAAGGAGGTTATAAAAGTGTCTGTACATGGGCTGTGATTTTGTAGTTGCCGGTGAGAATCACTACCTGGTAGCATGCTGTCCTAAGGAACTGCAGGGGTCCTGAGTGATCTTTCAGTAAACTGCTGAGGTTCAAGGTGAAAGGGGTCTTTCCTGACTGAACCCAGTTATCCTGTGTCACAGCTGTCATTGAGGCTTCCTGACAAGACCAAGGCCAAGATCATCCACACTCTTGTATTCCCTGCAACTATGCATGGCTGTGAAAGCTAGACAAGGCTAAAGGCTGACAAGATGAAAATGGATGCATTTAAAACATGATGCTGGAGAAAAGCTTTGCAACTACCCTGGACCAGTGAAAGACAAACAAGTGAATCCTAGATCAAATCAAGCCAGTTTTCCTAGAAATAAGTATAAATGACAAAACTGAGGCTGTCATACTTTGGGCATCCATGAGAAGGCAAGACTCCCTGAAGAAGGACAACATAGAAGGACAACAATCAAAAATATTCAGTTCTAACTTCTAGAAGAGAAATCTAACTTCCATGGCAGTCCAATGGGGATGTGAGGAAGGAGGGGGGTTAAAAAGATTTAACATCTTTTATATTGCAGCATTTGGCTTTTAAATGTATTATACTTTATCATGTTGTGGTATTTTATATATGTTTTTAAACTGTTGTGAACTGCCGAGAGAAGTTTGGCTACTGGGCAGTATACAAATGTGGACTTTGCAGGGAAAAAAGGGTTGTCCACCCGGTACACAGCATACGGCTTACTCGAGAGTAAGTCCCATTAACACAACAGTTCTTTCTTTACAGTTGACGCCCGGGGTCTTCTGCTATTAGCAATTGGCATTGGAGAGCCCTGATTGTCTACTTTATAAATCGTGAAAAGCTTGGCATAACATGATCCAATCGGTTCTTTTAAAAGAAACCACGAGTTATACAGCCCAATTCTGCCCGGTTTGCTTAGAACAGTCCCACCGTGCATCCGGTTGCAGCCCAAGACTTAAAACGACCGACAAAACCTGCATCGTGATTGCAGAATTTTCCAGATTTTGGGAGGGTGGAGCAGCGAGAGGCGATTTTTTCTGGAATGCAGTACTTTGAATTCATTTTCTCTTTCAGCTGCCAACCATATTTCCATACTTGGAACTAAGTCGTGCTGGTTCCAACATGGCAAAAGGCCAATTTCTTTCTCTTTTCCCGCCCCTCTTGCAATCCTTTCAATACGTGCTAACGGGAAGATGCTAGTTATGAGCGGGGGAACCAGCAAGGAGTCCATAGATCCATTCATCTAACGTTAAAGGGAAAAAAGGGAGGGTGAACCCCTGTCGAGATACGGAGAAATCTCCCAGCGATCCGCACCCCTCTTCCTACCTGCCACCCGAACTCCGCAGGAGAAAATCCACTTCCGCAGTTGGTGAACTCCCCACTTTCATTTTCGAAAGCCGTTTCCCTGCTCCCCACCCGGTGGAGCATTTCTCCCAGCGGCCGCCGGGGGCAGGCCACGCTCGGCCGCGTTCAGACCCCTTACGTAGGTTTAGACGGCTTGGCTCAGCGGGGGAAGCTGGGAGTGTTGAATTTTTTCTGTAGGCAAGAATAGAACTGTGTTCTCTGGGGATTCTGCATCTACAGCTGACCAAGTGAGTTGTAAGAACGGGTGCCCTTGAGCATAGGTAGACTGTCCCACCTATCAATATTTTTTCAGAATTGATGTAGAACTGGTAACAAAAGCACTGATGTATAAATCAATAGGTATAACTTACACAGTATAATCATGCAATCATTGGCACATAACAAGGCCAGAGGAAAACCCTCTTTTCTAGAAATCAGCATGCGTGCATCCTTGAAATGCAGGTGACACTGACCAGGAATATCTGGGCCAAAGACCCTACAGTGGGCTTCTTGCCCCCAACTCAGACAAGACCTACTATGCCCGTTTCATTATCTGGATTAACCCCAAGCAGAGGGAGTGCGACTAGTGCCATGTGGGGCACGATAGGTGTGAAAGGATGATTTGAAACAAGGGAGTAAAAGATTTAAAAGGGTAGCAAAGAAAATTACTTAGCCCAAAGAAGGGGAGGGGCCAAAATCAGATAGCACAAGGTATGGGGACACAGGCACACAGGCAGGAGGGCCAAATACTTCCTGATTGCTTATTGACAAGCTGGGCAGAACAAAATGAGCCTATCGTAGCCCACCAGGGGCAGGGCTGGATTGGGAAGAAGGGCCGGTGCTGGGGCAGTGGAAAGAGTGCAACTCTCAGTACCCTGTTAGCCAATTAGGGGAAAGGAGAAGGGAACAAGTGGCCTGGAGCAGGGTTCAAAAGGGGTGTGTGAACATGTACTCAGGTGAACAGAAGAATGGAAAGGAAGCCATTCCCTTCTGTTCCCTTTGTTGCAATAAAGTTTTAAAAAGAAGTCTCTGCCTAGCTGGGATATTTTTCTCTTCCGACGGAAAGGAAAGAGTGTTTATGACAGACATGACAGCTTCTGGAAGCAGGCAGTGGACATGGCCTTGGAGGAGCCTGGTGAGAGACTGTGAAACAGGATGGCTTCTTCATCCAGGTGAAAGCGTCTGGAAGGTAGATTTTTTCCTCCAGAGGAAGAGGGATAAAAACAGACACCTCTCCCAGAAGTATCACAGGATCCATCAGCAAACCTCCATAGGATCCTATTTGTGCTCTTGAATTTGAATTTGATTGAATTTTACACATTTTGACACCAATGTCGCTCTTTTGACAAGTACATTGTGAGTAGGTTTTCATGAAAAATGGCCTTTTCTATTGTGGCACCCGGACTGGGAAATGTGCTTCCCGGAGAGGCTTGCCTGGCACTTACATTGTATTCTTTCTGGTGCCAGACAAAAGACTGTCTTATTCTCCCATTTTAGCTTTTCAGTTTTAAATTTGTTATTGTATTTTAAATTTGTTAATGTATTTGCTATTGTATTTTAACCTTTGCATTGCTGCTAGGTTTTACTTTTTTACCTCTATGCCTTTCCCTCTACACTTTTATATCTTATGGTTTTAATTGTGAACCTCACAAAAGCTTTGAGTATTGGACAGTATAGAGATGTAATACAGTCACAAATAAACAAACAAACCACCCATCCCCACAGCATCAATCTGGATTGATTATCTCAGCTTCATCCCAAACACTGTCCTAGCTTTTTTCTTCTTGTAGCATTTTCTGGACTGGCTGGTCTCCTGTCAGAGTCTGAGAGGACCCTTCCATGTTCTGAATTCTGCTGCATCTTTTGGGTCTTGGTCAGTATGTTCCACATGCTATAACAAAGACATACTTTGGATCTTTTCTGATTTCAGACCTCTTGGGTTAGCAGGATTTTCTTTCAGGCAGGGCTGTAGCCCTGAGATGCATTTACAGTGGAAGGAATAATTCTTGCCCTTTCAATGGAGAAAAGAATTCTCAGTTGATTGATATTAGTTTAAATCAATAATCAATGTTACATGAAGTTGCATGAGAAAAAAGCAGACTTTGTTTTTCTGTCCTCCATGCAGATATTGCAACAGGCACCATCTTGGAAAATGTCCCACTATCCTATATGTGAGAGGAAGGACCTGTGTGAGGTGAATGCCTTCTTAAGAAGCTACATTTCAGTTGTAGTTTGTGTAACAGCTTCTAGTAAAATAATGCACAATTGAGTCACTGTTTTTATCAATTAAGTTTATAACTGACAAATTTAACTCAAATCAGCTAATATTGTAGCTTTTAAAAAGTGGAATAATGCTTTCAGTTCTGGATTGCAATTGCATGTCTGGTTTTGAATTACAGGGTTATAATGCAGAAAATTGCCAAAGTGTCTGGCTTTTTTTTAAAAAATAAAGTCATTCCTGGATAACCTTATTGGATGAGCTTGTCTCATTCTTAGGATTGAAGCCACGTTTAGTCCTGCTAAAAGTAGACTTACTGCCTCAGGAAGTTTAATGTCAACAATCCTACTATAACTTACATTGAATTTAGCCTTTGGTTTCAGCTTCCCTTCTGCAAGATCAAAGAAGCTATCCATGGGCTATTAACACCCCAAAAGTGGTTGACCAGAGGGAGGCCACATATGAAAAAACCACAGCCATATTGAATTTCCAGTCTCAGAAGGGAGTGGGGATAGGAACAAAATGAAATTTATGTAACTCGCAGTTAACAAGCTAGCCTGACCTTGAATACAATAATCAAAAGGACAGTGGAAACTGGTTATAGCTGCCATGAAAGATGCAAATATGCAGCGAGTAAGAACATGGCAAGCCTGTGTGAATCTCGAGCAGCTTAGAAATAGACATGGGAAATTTCTGGTCCTTGACAGAAGAAAGGACTCTTTGAAGCTATCAAGGAGTGGGGTGCATACATTGATGTAGTGATGTGTTAGACGTGTATTAGGTGACCGGATTGCTTACATAAAGTAAAAAACACATGTACAGGCATGCAACTTTCAAGACTGATTTGGGAAAGCTTAATTCCCCTTCTGTCTCTGTTTGTTCTAAAGTGCACTGGAATAAAACTGTTTTTGGCTCAAAGTCTCATCTCAGGCACCTTTTGGCTTTGGTTCTGGGGTCCACCCAGGTTTGCCCTGATTACCTGCTGAGTTTGATAACAGGCTTTTGAAAAAGCTGCTTGTTGAAGGCCACCATCTGTGCAAACATTTCCTAAAGTTTTAGGTTCACTGTTCTAAACCTAACACATTTTGAAGTTGATTTTACTTTTGAGTATGATCTATTTATGCTGCTTTTCTTATGCCAAGTTGTTTTCGTATTCTTTGTTGACTCAACATGTCAACACATTCTCAAATAGTTACTATCTTATTTTGTCATGCCAGTGTGGTAGAAATCTAGGATCTGGGCACCCTGGCTTCTAGTCCCCCCTCAGCCGAAAAGCTCACAGGGTGACTTTAGGCCGGTCACTTTCTGTCTAATCTACCCGGGAAGAAACGCCTGAGTGTGATTATTGTTGTTCTGTAACATGTGCTTTTGTGGCCGCCTGAGGCAATAACAAGTCTGCTAGTCTCATGACCTTGTTTTGCTGGAGCGGGACTTTCCTAAGAAAGTGTGAGAGAAAATCGGTTGGACTATTCGTAGGTGGGGCTGAGCCAGGAGAATTTGAATCTGATTGGCTGAGGCGTCATTAGGCGGGAAAGTCCCGTTGGGAAATTACTGTTGAGGCACAGCCGTTGGCAGTTCCTTCTGAGCGAGGCGCGGGGCGGGTGGGCGCGGAGGGGGTTACGGGATGCGGCCTGTTGTGTGGCGTTTTTAGAAGGGCTGAGCAGAAAGTGAAACTCACCACAGAGAAAGAAAGCTGTTCTTTCTCTGTGTTGCCTGGTGAACATCAGGAGTAGGGAGCACACAGGATGCTAAGATTATTATCATTCCCTTACATTTATTCCCTCCCTGTCTTCCTTTTGCGAAGAACCCAAGGCATTTACAAGGCTCTCCTCTCTGTTTTATCCTCACTACAACCCTGTGAGGTAGGTGAGGCTGAGAGTCCATGGCTGGTCCTAAAGTTATACAGGGAAATTCATGGCTGAGTGTGGTTCAGAATCTGGTTCCCCCAGTCCCAGTCCAACACTTGCCAGAAGAAAGTTGCACAAGCAGCCAGTGAAAACCCAGATAAAGCAGCCAGAAATGCAACAGCAAGAGCTCTGGTGACAAAGGAAGCTGCAGCTGGTTGTAGGGGTATTGGGCTGAGGTGGAGGCTTAGGAGTTTTGCCTGAGGTAAAAGAAGCTCTTAGAAGTTTGTAACAGCAAACAATCTCAAGTCCTTAATTGTTGTCAGGGTCTCCAACTCCAATGGGCCTAAAGATATGTTTGTCCAACTGCAAGTCAACAAACTACAAGCAAGATTATTAAAAAAATGCTTTTTATTGAAGCACATAGCCAACAACAGAGCAACACACTCTTCTTTCATAAGAGACCAGCACCAGCCATTAATATTCCAAGTGTTTTTATACTTTTAAGAGCAAACTCAATCATTGGTCACTTTGGTCTAGCCCTATCTGTACATCAATTCTGCCTTCTGCGCTTTCTTAGCTAGAGAAAGTAGGCCATATTCCACACTTATTTTAAGAGTAGACAGTTAAGCAGAAAGTTAGATACCAACAATTGTCTTTTCAAAATTATTACAACTAGCAATGCTCTTTTAGCTGAACAATTCCTGTTACACTAATATTACATTTGCACACTCAAAAATTTTGAATTTGTGTACTATTTGAGGGACACTCTTTGGATCGAAGCCTCAGCAAGAGTTCAAGCAGAGGGATTCAGAAAGGTATATCAATGTCATTAAGCAGTATTTTCAGAGCCCTGAAAGTAAACATTACTAAATCCTTATGTACAAATAAGAATAAATTGCTTGTTCAGCTTGTTTGTGGAATTGGTATCCATCCAGTCTCTTATACCTGCTATGAGAAAGAGGTTTTACAGTATTCTGACAGAACTGGTGGCAGCAGAAATAGGTTAGCTTGAAGAACTTATTGAAGTTCTTGTTTGTGGGAAGTATAAAGTCTGTATCTTTTAAAATATGAATGAAGGATTGTTTTTTCTTAAGAAGCATAGCATCTGTATCTTTTAGAATGAATAAAGGCCTGTTCTCATTGTCTCATCCTCCCCACAAGATTTAAGAAACATTTTGGCATCAAGTAAGAATTTTCAAGGCCACTTCAGCCTGTTGACCTCTTAGAAGGTACTGCACATGCATAATCAGTTTATGAATAGTAAATGACACACCTCTCATAGCTAATAGGCTCATTAGCATGAACATGGGATCGATCCAGTAAGGCGATCCTTTACTGAGGCATTGAGCCAGCCTTTGCAAACACTTTTTGTATGGAATAAACTGCTTGTACCCACTCGAATCCTGTCTCAAGGAGTTTTAAATCTCACATTGTTGCCAATCACAGTTCCCCAAAACACCCCAAAAGTAGTTGGCCAGAGGGAGGCCACATAGGAAAAGAACCACAGCCATATTGAATCCCCTGTTTCAGAAGGGAGGCAGGATAAGAACAAAATTAAATTTGTGTAACCCACAGCTATCAAGCTAGTCTGACCTGGAATAAAGTGATCAAAGGGACAGTGGAAATGGGTTACAGCCACCATGAAAGTTGCAAATGTGCAAGGAGTAAGAACATGCCAAGCCTGTGTGAATCTTGAGCAGCTAAGAAACAGACATGGGAAATGCCTGGTCCTTGACAAAAGAAAGGACTCTTTGAAGCTAACAGCAGGGAGTGGGGTGCATACATTGATGTACTGATGTGTTAGGTGTGTATTAGTTGACCTGATTACGTGAAGTGTAAAACACATGTACAGGGGTGCAATTTTCAAGACTCTGATTTGGGAAAGCTTAATTCCCCTTCTGTCTCTGTTTGTTCTAAAGTGCACTAGAATAAAACTGTTTTTGGCTCTATGTCTTGTCTCAGGCTCCTTTTGCCTCAGGGTCCAGAGTCTAACTGAGCTTGCCCTAGCTGTTGACTGGCTGAGTTTGGTAAAATCATCAGTAGGACTGGAAGGGGCCAAGAAGGCCATCAGGTCCAACCCCCTGCTCTTGCAGGACACCAGTTTATATCATTCCACTCAGACGGCTGTCCAGTTTCTTTTTAAATGTCTAGTGTGGGAGAGCTTACAACCTCTCTAGGCAACTGGTTTTACTTATAATGGCGTAGTGGGGAGAGGAAATGCCTATACTACTTCACAGGGTTGTTGTGAGGATAAAATGGAAGTGCAGGATCATGCCTTAGATTCCTTGCAAGAAAAAAGTAAAATATAAATGTATTATAAATAAATGAACAAAGTGCAAGATGCAGTAAGGTTAATAACCTTAATAATAACCAATAATAACCAATTTAAGGAACCCACCACCCAATGTTGCCACAGCTGCCAGGACTAGGGGTTGAGGACAACATGGGGGGTTATCCCAAAATTGGTGCCTCATAGTTAAATAGGAGGACAGCAGGCTCAGACTGGCCATGGCTAAAAGGAGGGTACTGAAGGGCCAATCCAAACAGAGCATCCCCTGGACATCCCAGAGAACCTGCAGGCACAGAGCAGACTTGGGCCAAGCTCCCAGGACTCTAGTGGTGGTAGTGTGTGTTTGTGGGGGGGTGGGCAGGGAGGGGCACTGTCAACCAGACCGTGTCACAAGAAAGCAGGGGACTAGACTTTAGCTCCCATCATCTTTCATCACTAGCTGTTCTTTCTAGGTCTGACAGAATTTTCAGACCAACAGCATCTGGAGGGATACATATTTCCTGTTTTAAAGCTTCCCACCCCAATTTAATTCCTTGGCTTAAAATTCCACAGCTCCAGGGGACCCTGAAAGAATGTTAGGCACAAACTCCCCTCTTTCAGAGTAACAAATGACAACTGATGGGACATCGTGTCAAGAGGCTGGAAAAAAGCAGTGACTGGAGAGGTGAGCCCTTGTTAAAGGGACGTGGCTTAGTGCTGCACCTCTGCCACAGACTAACTACAATGGCCTTGGCCAAGTCACTCTGACTCAGTTCCCCTTCTGGTAAAATGAACATGATGGGAACTTCCGTAATAGCACTCCTATGAAGTTGGAGATTGTGAGAGGTAGAATATTACTGTGACTAACAAACTAGAACAGGTAAAGCTATGGATCACTTAGTGATTAATAAAGGGATTGTGATTAACGGACTAGAATGGGTAAAGCTATACAGATCACTTCATGATTAATAAGAGTATTGCAACCAACACAAACTCATAGACCACAAGATCTAACTGGTAGACATGGCATCAAACTTTTGAACTTAGAATCCAAGGTACAGCTGCGTAATAAGCTAATGCTTATTAGTGGTGCCTCCTACTATGACTCAGAGGGTCATTAACATGAACATGGGACGTATGAGCAGGTGGGGGTAACATACCAAGGAGTAGTATGATGAAGGCAGACGGGAAGAATGTGAACTCCCAGTATCCCACCAATGGGAAAAAGGAGGCAGGGACTTTGCCCATGAAATAGGGAATAAAAGGCTGTGTAAACTGCTCCCCAGTGCACTACCTTTGGGGTGAGTGCCCAGTCTGGCCAGAACGTATTAAACTGTTGCTGCTTGGTACTTTGCCTCCCATATCATCATTGCTTGGATTTCATTCCTTACAGATGCAGGACAGATAAAAGTAATATACTGGATACCTATACTCTATATACACAATGTGTAAAATACAGAATTCACTGCCATGGGAAGTAATGATGGCCACCAATTTGGATAGCTTTAAAAACAGCTTGGACAAATTCATGAGGGAGGAGGCTATCAGTGACTACTAGCCTTGCTGGCTATATGCTAGCTCCATTAGCAGAGGTGGGCTGCCTGCATACAGCAGCTGCTGAGGAGTTTGGGCAGGTAGAGGTCTTGTACCCATCCTGCTTGAGGGATCTTGTGGGTAGCTGTTTTGCCAATGTGTGCATCGAGTGCTGGACTGGATGGACCATTGGTCTGGCCCAGAATGGCTTTTATTATGTTCTAACTCTGGGTTACCATCCTAGAGTGTCTGCAATGTACACTAATTTGGGTGCTCTGGGAGCAGTTTATTTATTTAAAACATTTGTATGCCACCCAATTGTGCCACAGCACCTCTGGGCGGCTCATAACACAAGATAAAAAAAAACATGCTGAGGGGCTTGGAAAGGACTGCTCATAACTGCCAAAGCAGAGATTGCAAATGACTGGCTTCACAGTCAGCTTATGTGATCTGAATGAAAAAAGAATTTAAAGGGGTAAAAGCTGCAGCAAACAGGAAAAGATTCACTACTACAGTATGGGTGGGCACCTCAGTTCTCCCATGGCATCCTATTGGATACCTATGGCTAGACTGAGGGGGAGTAGGAAGGCGAGCAAGCAGGTTCACCACCCATGATCTGTGAACCTCCCATGATGTGCCTTATCACCTGTTGGGTGCATTATGGGCAGGTTAGCTTATTGTGTTGTGTAAACACACTCACTGTGTTCCTTTCCAGCTCCTTACTTGAATTTAGACTGTAATTTCCAACTTTTTAATGGGAAAAGCAGTGCTACATGTTCTGTGGAACCATCATTGCCTAGAAATGGATTTCAGGCATCAAAAAGTATGCCACTTGCTGTCATTATGACCCTAGCCAAGCACAGGAGATTGCTGCCTTGGTCACTATTAAAAGTACTTACTATTTAACCCAGAGATTACTAAAAGAAAAGGTATATAAAATTATGCGTGGTATAGAGAAAGTAAACAGGGAGCCATTTTTGTTCTTCTTCCATAATACCAGAAGCCAGGGTCATCCTATGAAGCTGAATAGAGAGAAATCCAGGGCATATAAAAAGAAGTGTTTCTTTACACCATGGAATTACCCATGGAATTCATTTCCATAAGAAGCAGTGATGGTCTTCAGTTCAGATGGCTTTAAAAAGAGATTTGAACAAGTTCATGGATGATAAGCCTACTAGTCCTGATGACTATATGCAACCTCCAGTATCTGAGGCAGTATGTCTCTACACCAGTTGCTTGGGAAAATGTGTGTGTGGCTACTATTGCACTCATGTCCTACTTGTGCACTTCCCCACTGGGGTTGCTGGTTGGCCACTTTCTGAACAACATACCAGATAGGCATAGCTATTCTTGTTCATATTCATAGCAGGACAAATAGCAGGATTTTTTGAGAAGGTGTCAGGCTCTATATTTACACAGGAGAAAAGATGTAATTAAGTGCAAGAACCTATTAATTAACCAAGAAAGAGTCTTCTTGATATTTGACTTTTCAGACTTCCAAAATAGATTGAGAAGACATATTTTAAAAGAGGCAGTTTAAGTTCCACACAGGGACTATATCCAAACAAAGTTAGTTCCTTAGAAATCAGGGTTTCATATACCACAATATTTTTAAAGTTCTTTTTAAGTTAAAAAGTATACTTTCTTGATACCCCTCAAACCTTACAAACTCACTACCAATACGCAAGTGAATACTACTTAGCAATGGTATAGTGCCATACTCTCTACTTTCACCCTTATAATTATTCTCTTCCTCCCCACAGCCACAAAATGAGCTCTATACCCACCAATCTTGCGAAACCTGAATTTGGAATCCAAAAGAGGATATTCAGTTGTTCAGCCAAGCAATGCTCTCCCACCATCACTCCAAAAGTCATTCCATCTGGTTCCTTTGCACCAGTCTGTAATAGGCGCCCTTCCGGTCCATCAGCTGGACATGGGTCCCTTCCTCAACAATCTCCCCATTTTCCAGCACAAAAATCCTGTCTGCATTCTCCACTGTTTGCATCCTGTGAGCGATCACCAGCACTGTCCGGGAATGGTGTTTCAGCAAGGACTGCTGGATCTGTGGGAAGAAGGAATGATTCATGTTGACTCTATAGTGTGTGCGCACACATGTGCCTTTTGGAGAAGAGGAGATGTCTTGAAGAGTAATATGGAGCTTCCCGTGGCTCTCCACTCTTCCCACACACAGACATGCCTCCAGCTTCCTTCTCAGTTAAATTTCTGTAATGCAAAGCAGTTCTGTAGAGCTTGTAGTGTCTGCAAAGCTCCTCATATTAATGCTCTTTACAATGCCTCTAAGTTAGGTCAACATTTGGGGGATGTTATATGTAGTCCAGGATGATGATTATTTAATTTCTATATTGCCCAACAACCAAAGCTCTCTGGGCAGTTCACAAGAATGGAAAAAATGGACTACAAGTACAATAAAATACAACAATTTTTTTCTATTATTTTTGTTTCCTCGCAAAGTCATGCCTGACCTATCGCAACTCCATGGACAACATTCCTCGAGGCTCTCCTGTCCTCCACCATCCTTTTTCTAGTATATAAAATAATACATTCGAAGCAGGTAAACAATTTAAATAGACCTTTTTATTCCAACAATATTTTAATAACTTTTAATATTGGATTATATATGTTTTTAATCTGCAGCCAGGGTGGATCTTAAATTTATTTGTATTATGTTTTACATTATTCTTATTTATTTATGTAAGTCTTCTTGAGGCCTTCATGACAGGACGGCATGTAAATATTCTAAATAAATAAATAAATACAATTTGGACCAAGTGAGAATGGCTGGCATAAATGCCCCATTGCGCATCAGAGATGAGGACAGTCTTAACCGGATGCTAAAAGGACGGCAGAATTGATGCCAGGCAGGCCTCAGTAAGATCGGTTCATTAATTGGCTGGCTGCCACTGAGAAGGCCTTCTCCCTTGTTGCAACTCTCTGATCTTCCATTTGGTGATACTCAGAGAAAAGTCTCAGTTTGAGCATAGTGGGTTTAGGCAAGAAAAGGCCCTTTCTAGGGTATTGCAGTGCCAAAGTGTGTAAGGCCTTATAGTTGAAAACCAGCACCTTGAATCAGGCTCAGAAACATTAATGCTATTTTGGCAAATTGACATTTATTTAATGGGGGGGGGGTTGCCCACTTTTCCTTTCTCCCCCAAAACATTTCCCCCCCTGAAACTATGAGATTCCTTTAAGTATGCCAGCAACCCCTCGTTGTTCATAAGCATTGGTTACGAATGCCGAGTATGAAAAAACACATAAATTAATCATTCATTTCACACAGTCTGCAACTCAGAGTAGGCACATATACTTTTATGAAGAAAGAGAAGCCCCTAAGGCAGTTATTTTGAAAAAGAGAAATGTTTTGTCATGTGCTGTGTAGAGCAGTGATGCTTTGCTAGAATATAAATATGGATCATGTGAAACTGTCTCTATATTTCAAGTTGTTGGACCTCAGAGAGGTCCACCTAGTGCCAATGTTATATGTTTATCAACACCAGGTCAAAACCTTTTAATTCTTCCATACTTTTAATGCTTAATTTTAACTATGCTTTTATGCTCAGTTTGTGGATCATGTGAATTGTATTTTTGGGTATCTATGTATTTCTGGGATTTGAACTGTAAGCTGTCCTAAGACCCACTGGGTATTGGATGGGGTAAAAATTACCCAAATAAATAAATGAATGTTGCAATGCTATTAAATGCTTGCCTTCCGTTGGACAACATGCCAATACATGCTTGCATGCTCCTTGACTCAGCTTGTCTGCATTGCCATGTGACATGGGGGTGCTGTGACACAGGAGACTGCCTTATAACAAGCCAGAACATTAATCCACCTTGCTTAGTATTGCCCATGCTGACTGACAGCAATTTCCAGAGACCAGACAGAAGGCCTTTCTGTGTGCCTTCCTCTGGGAGCAGTTTGGCAGAAACAAGGGATGGTCTTTTTTGAAGTGGCCCCACCTTTGTGGACCTTATACCCAGCTAGGGTTCATCAGTTCACATCACTAGAACCCTTCTGAAAAGACTTCAGGACCAATTTGCTTTTGATGGCCTTCTCATGAGATGTATTTTATTTGTAATTATTTATTGGATTTCTTAATATTTGGGGGCTGATTATTCATTGCTTTTGTTATTATCACTGTGCTCTCATGAAGTATTTGACATTATCTGTAGTTTTTCTCTAGCCTAAAAATATTTTCAATAAATAAGATGTTTTCACCAGGCCTCTAAATTGAACTACTACCACACAGGTTTCAATAATAGGCACTTTGGCATCAAAAGCAAGTTCAGCTCACTCTCAATGTTTAAATAAAAGAATAAGAAATTAAATTAAGCCACCTCCCTCACACCAGGACTGGCCCTCTTTATAGTACCAAACCTTGTACATGAGGTAATTGAATGTTTTCTACCCCACCATGAACTCACCGCAGCTTCACTTTCCACATCCAGGGCACTTGTGGCTTCATCCAGTACCAAGACCTTTGGTTTCCGGATCAGGGCCCGGGCAATTGCCAGACGCTGCTTCTGCCCAGCAGACAGCTGGCCTCCCTTCTCCCCTACATCTGAATCATAGATAGCAGAGAGACAGGGAGCAGATGACATGGGCATCCCAAACTCTTCTTGGCATATACTGCTGATGGTGGGTTCGTAACTAGCTTAACTGAGTTATAAAGTCCTATCTCTAGCTATAATAGACCTCTAAAAGACCTATAAATCAACCCACACAAATCAGGACCACAATGCCTCACAGAGCACCACCCAGATATGAATCTACCCATACACTGTGCTAAATCTACCCCTTCTCCGAGTGTTTCCTCTGAGTGAGGCAGGAACACAAGGAAGCTTGCATAATTCTCCTTCTCTCCCTTTATCCTCAGAACAATCTTGTGAGGTAGGTTAGGTTAAGAGTCAGTGACTGGCTGAGTGGAGACTAGAACCCTTGTCTTCCCAATCTCAGGTTTCTGTGTCACCCTTTCAAAAAATACAACCTACACTAGTGACTGTGGCCACATCTTTCAGGTAGCAGTTCCAGAAACCACTGATTAAATACTAGTGTTAGTCTTGTCATTTAGTCCCCAACCTAATCTGAAGGAATCCAGGGCTGGAGCTAAAGAGAGGAAACTGATGGATTTTCTGGAAGGAGTATGGCATTTAACATTGCTGGAATGGAGCAGGAAGAGATTTTACTCACCTGCATTGAACCCGCCTTCCAGCTCACTGATGAATCCCAGTGCATTGGCTTCTTCTGCTGCAGCAACCACTTCTTCTTTGGTACAGCCCTCCATCCCATAGGTAATATTATCCCAGATGGACCCAGAGAAGAGGACAGGCTCCTGATTCACAAGTGCCACCTGCAGGCAAAATGAGGTATAGCTATTAGGAGTGGTTGGGCAGCAGGGTGGGGGCAAAGGCAAGATAAGGGTCATGCTAAGCCTACAGGAAATTCCTGCATGGTCAAGCATTTGTTTCTATGCTAAGGCTGGGTTATGCCATGCACCCATCTTTTGGCAAGATCATTGAGTGTTTATAGTCTGCACAGATTATGCCGATAGTGATTTGGCTTTTGTTAGCAGAGGTTTCTTTGTATAAGTAAGCAGAACACTCTATTTCAACCTTTATGGAACCAGAGGCATCATCACAAAGTAGCTTCCAGAGAGACAGTGGAAAATACCATCATGGCTCCTGTGGGGGCCTGACTCATCAGAGGAGAACTAAGGAGGGGTGGGGAGAGAAATACTGCGACTAGAGGCTGGAAGGAAAGGGGAAACAGGACAGCAAGGGGGCAGAGGTAAGTGAAAGCGAGAATAAGCCTTGAGGCTTGGAAGCAGGGAAATAGCAAGGTAAAGAGGTGGTGAAAGTCTCAGCAAGGCTAGAGGTTGGGAGAGGGAGAAGCAGGACGCTGAAGAGGTATTTGTGGGGGGAAATAGTGAAGCTGGGTAAAGAGCAAGACTTGAGGAGGAAAAAAAAAGCAGCCAGGGACAGTGAAGGGAGAAAAATAGTAAGAAAATGGGGGTGGGGGGAAGAAATAACAAAGGAAAGGTCTGGAAACAGTGCTTTCCTCCGCTGCCTGCCAGCAGACATATCCTTAGAAACAGGCGGATTGTGGCTGCCATGTTGCGATCACAGTTTGTTGTAGTGGGGGGCTTCTCACTTACAGAAGGGGGCTTCTCCCTCCAATTACAGAATGATCACCTCAGAGAAATCTTTTTGGTGCAAGACAGAGACCTTTTTATTTTCACAATTCTGTCTGGCTACTTTTGCTTTATGGTCTGAACTTTCTTAGATTGCCATATTCCTTGTTGCATTTTCATTCCTGATGCTTTTAAATCAAGATTCTCTTCCCTCTGCTGCCTTTTGTTTTTGTCTGTATATATGTGCATGTGTTTTGCTGTATGTTGCCCTAAAAAGAATTTGTTACATGGCAACTAACAAACTGAAGGAATAAGAAAGAAAGAAACCCCTCCAGAACTCAGCCATGTAACCACATTGTATCTTCTTCTTTACTTCTTCTTCTACCACTTCCAGTGTTGAGGGAGAGACCGAACTCCAGCTCTTGTACTTCTGGCAACATCAGCCATTGCCATGTGATACTGTTTGTAGTGTGTCTTTGACATTGTCTCCCCATCTTCCTCTCGCTCTGCCCACACTCTTGGCTTTCTCCTCTTTTTGTGCATGCCTGATACAGTATGGACTCCCATGACATTCTCTCCAGATGAGCAAACCACTTATTTGCTGTCTTTGTATATAGTTAAGGATGGGTTCTTTTCCCATTCTTTCCCTTATAATTTCATTCCTGATTTTATCCCTTATGGTCACTCCTGCCACTTTCCTCAAACATCTCATTTCTGTGGTGACTAATTTTCATTTATGTTTTGTGACAGTGGTAGCATAGGGTGAAGATGAATATGTTTTCTATGAGGTGCTTCTTTGTACAGATCGGCACTGCCTTATGTTGTAGGAGCGGAACTTGCTGTCCCAATACTTGGTTTGCCTTACTGCATTGTATGTTAATCTCTCTGTCCATTTTTCCATCTCCTGTGAATGCTGTTCCTAGGTATTGAACTCAGACACTTGTTTTATGGCTGTTCCCTCTATTTCTATGTTTATGGTGTGCTTTTTCCTTCCAATTATCATAACTTCAGTCTTCTCTTTACTGATTCTCCTATTGTTTGCCTTGCATTCTTAGTTCATGGAGATAAGATGTTGCTGCAGCTCCTTAGCTGTGCTTGCTATCAATCCCTGATCAGGTGTAGGTGTTCTACTATTTCTTCTTGCTTAAGTTTTGCTATCTTAATTACTTCATGGTTTTTATTTGGTCTTCTTCTTCCACATTGTATCACCTGTTTAAATATGATGCCAATTTTGCAATGTGCAAAATTGCCATTCCCTCAGCACCAAATTAGTTACCAGACAGTTACATGAGGAGGAGACAGGAGTGTGTGTACAGTGTCAGGTTGTTGACCTCAGCCATACTCAGTAGCTCCTCACCTGCCTGTGGAAATATTTGTGCTCATACTCCTGTATCGGGGTCCCATCCAGCACAATCTCCCCTTCCTCGATCTCAAAGAAATGTTTCAAGAGGGCCACACAGGTGGTCTTGCCACTTCCATTCAGACCCACAAGAGCGGTCACTTCTCCAGGGCAGAGCTCTAAGCAGACGTTCTACAACAGACAAAAAAAAAAATCACAGAGCTAGATGCAGGATCTGTCTTCTGCCATGAACTAATTTGGGGGGTGTTCCCCCTCCTTCTCCACTCAACCCACCCAGCAAGGTCTCCCATCTCCTTGTGTACAGCATCTTCTGCAGATTGGCAGAGCTGCCATGTCAGGGAGGGAAAGGAGAAGCCCATTCCCAGCGATGTAGTTGCTCCAGCTTAAATTTGGATTCAATCCAATAAGCAGCTATTATGAGATGACTACTCCTAGACATTCCCACACCCTAGACATCCCCCCTCAGCTGCCAGGGAAACAACACTGAACAGCAACAAATTGCAGTATCCTAGTGTATGAAAATATAGCAGGGTATCACAGAAACACTGCAAAGGAGTACTTTCTTCCTGCCAGAACTATGCAGGGTTGGTTTCTCTGTTGATAGGATCAACTCAAACTGAGAGTTTTCTTTTAAAGTGGATCAAAGAGCCCCTCATGAACCAAATGCATATTTCACCTTCAGCTTCCTAAATCTTGACAGGCATTGCTACCAAGGAGGGTTTAGAGAAGGGGAATGAAGGCACAAATAAATCCTTTCTTTGGTTTAGAATTGGAGGTTGGAGTGACAGACACAAGAGATTATTTTCCTCCTGCCAACCTTAAGATCCTACCATACTATGCACTTTTGTTGAAAGAAGAAGGTGGGAAATATCTTTCAGCTGCAGGGCTGAATTCCATTCTGAAGAAGCCCTTAGGAGCCTCATTCCAGTGAGCAGCAGAATCACAGGTAAAGCAGGTGAAGCCAAAATACCAAAATTTCCAGCATGCCTTAGTTTAAAAGTCTTACCACTTTTAAATAAGCATTAGGAGAGGCATTTCAGAACTGCAAAAACCTGCAGACCAGCAAGAGGGGTGTGGCCACCCAGAGACCCCCAAATGGTCAGACTGGGATGCCAGGAAGGGTGGACTTGGCCCCCACTTTAATGGGAGATAAGAGAAAAGCAAGTTGCCCTGCAGCCCACGGTGACAGAAGGGTTCTTGCTGGTCAGTAGTGCTTCCAGCAAATAACCAGACTGGAACTCTAGATTTACTCCCTGGCCAGAGTTAAAGGATAAAAAAGCAGGTGGTAGACAAAACAACAACAACAAGCTGCTAGGCAGGTATACAACTGGTCTACCCCACAAGGCAGTGGTAGCCATTGCTTTGCTAGAAATGGGACTGTGTAGAGTTATGTAAAACACACAAGCACATACAACAAGTGCATATGGGTTACAAAATCTGAGTGCAGATCAGAGTACAGTAGCGCTTGTTTTAGAGACAACATTCTCCTCCCCAATTACGTATCCCAAGACTCTTTGTCGTTTTAACGTTAAGTACCTGTAAGACCTGGATTTCGGGTCGAGAAGGGTAAGCAAAGAAAACGCTTCTGAATGAGACATGTCCTCGGAGGAATTTTGGAGCCCATATCCCCTCTGTGTACATTGCTGGCTCTCGGTAAAGGTACTCAAAGACCTTTTCTGCAGCACCCACATTGCTCAGCACATCTCCATACATGTACATCAGGGTCTGTGAGAGGGAGAAAAGTGGGCAGACCAAAATAATGTAAGAACATAAGCCATGCTGGATCAGGCCAGTGGTCCATCCAATGGAGGGCTCTGTACACATAATGGCAAGCCAGCTGTCCACAGGAGCCCTCAAGCAGGATGGGTACAAGAGTTCCATCAGCAACTGGGGCATGCAGGCTTGCCATCTCTGATAAAGAAGGCAACACAGGGCCAGCAAGCCTGGTAGTCACTAATCGCCACCTCCCTCATGAATCTGTCCAATCCCTTTTGAAGGTCATCCAAAATGGTGGCCATCACCACTTCCCATGACAGCAGATTCCATAGTTTAACTATATGTTGTGAGTAGCTGAGGAAGTTCTAATGTGTGGATGAGACAGTGGTGCAGAGAGATCTGCAGATATTTGAATATTGTTCAAACTCACACTTGTGAGAATCACATTCTAGAATTAAGATTCACATCCACACTTTGAATCCAAAATTCATGTTTTTCACATTTGTGGGCATCTATGGAAAAGCACTGTATTGAGGTTTATCCTTTGACTACTCCCTGAAGGATATTAACAATGTAACTAAGGCTAAAACAATTGTGACTATTTTAGTTTCAATTGCTTTGAAGCTAAAATGGGGGAAAGCTATATTGCTCTATTTATTTATTTAAAACTTTTCTATCCTGTCTTCTACCAAATAGTCTCAAAGCAGTTTTACAATAAAAGCAAAGAACTGCACAGTATCAATTCTGTACAATAAAACCCCAACTAAAACCATAATGTTGCAGGGGGCAGTATATAAATCTGTGAAATAAATAAATAAATAAATAAACTAAACCTTAAAATACTGGGAAAATGAAAAGGTTTTGGCCTGGCACCAAAAAGAATAAAGTGTCACCAGGCGAACCTCTCTGGGGTGCATATTCCATAACTGGGGCGCCACTGCAGAGAAGGCCCTTCTTCAAGTAACCACCCTACTAATCTCCTTCAAGGAGGGCTTCCGAAGAAGGACCTCTGACCTAGATCTTAAGGGTTGGGCAGGTATATATGGAAGGAGGTGCTCCTTCAGGTATCCAGGTCCTAAGCTGTTAAGTCGTATCCACACCTTAAATTGGGCCCGGACTTCAAGGGGCAGCCAGTGTAGATGGCAAAGGACCAGCATTATATGTACATTTCTGCTGGTCCCTGTTAACATCCTGGCTGCTCTATTCTAAACCAACTGAAGTATCTGGACCATCTTCAAGGGCAGCCCTACGTAAAACACGTTACAATAGTCCAACTGTAATGTGCTTTAGATTGTTTAGGTGGGTCAACAAAGGTGGTCTGGGGTTTCATAGGGAACATGATAGGTCATGACATTTGCAAAAGGTCTGGTTAAGGATCAGGTAGACGGAAGAAAATTCATGGTTGTTGGTTGAAGGGATAAAATAGGAGGGAAAGGAGGAATCTGAATACTGGAACTTGTAGCTGAGAGAAGTCATAATGTATGGTTGGGGTGAAGAATCAAGCAGACAGCAGAGGCTGCAATTTTGTCAGAGGGGCTTCAGTAAGGAGTCCTTGAAAAAGGACCATCTAAGAAGCCAGAGGCAGCAAAAAAAAGCTGGAGACAGAGGAGGCCTGCTGTACAGTTATTGTTCCAGGTTGTGAGGGATTGGCTGGGGTGCAGTTTAGGGGAAACTAACTTGAGAGAAAAATTATTAACCTAGTTATTATGTGTCTGTTCTATTTCTTTCTATTGTGCCAACAGCCAAAGCTCTCTGAGCAGTATTCACAAAACCAACTGTAAAATGTAAATAACATCAAAATATGTAAATTCACTAGAAAGCTAAAAACACATTTTTAAACAACTTTTAAAAACTCTGACCAAATTATTACAACTAGGGCTGTCAAAACAGTTGCTACAAGCCACTTCCTTATGTGCTATTTAGAGCTGTTAAATGACTCAGCCTAATCTGGTGCTGAAAGAAGCACAGAGCTGGTGGGGAGATTGCGCCATCCTTGGAAGGCTGACACAGAGAAGGCCATCGGAGGTGGCCTTAAAGGAAGGCCTCAGATGTTGAGCACAGAGTCCCAGTAGCTAGTGATTGGGAGAGGTGTTCTGTCAAGTATAGTGACCTGAAGGTGCGTAGGTTCACACGTGTTGCTAACAAATACCCTGGTTGTTTAACCCAGAAACTGTGGGGATGCTCAGAGCATGCGAGCTGTATGCTTGTCACTTCCACATTTGATCAACAATCCACCCTATCAAACAACCCAAAGTTAGCCCAGCAACAACCCATAGACAGTTGTTCAGTTCTGTTGCCAGTTCCATTTGCAATGCCATCATGTGGCTTTTCACCCACCTGCACATATATCCCCACTTCCATCTGATACAGGATGAAGGAAACCAAGTTCCCTTTGGTCACGAGGCCGGTAAGGATCTGCTGGTACCCACAGTAAAGCATGATCAGTTTCAGGCCCAACTGAAGGAGCTAGGAAGAGGGAGAGAAAGGGCGGGGGGGGGGGTGTAATTCAGAGCTGAATGACTGCTAACTTATCACATGATTAGCCTGCTCATTCTTTCTTTCTGTTGCCAGTTTCCAATAGGCAGGGGTGCCCTTAAACAAGAATAAAGAGACCTTCATTTCTCTAGGCATTTTCTCTTGGTCCTCTTGTGGGTTTGTTGACTTGCAGTGATGTGGGGTTTCCAGAAAAGACTAAATATAATTTTTTAACACCCTCATCTCTTCACCACATCAAGTGTACATTCAAGAGGGGGTGGCCCATTCAATAACTTAAATCTTTTAATTTGGCACTTTCACGTTAAAATCCATGTTGCAATTATATTTTCTTTTAAATCATGTTTATTGTTCCACACTATATTTGAAAGTTGTATTAATTTGCTAGCCACCCAGAGAGCTTTAGAGCAGCAACAGAAATACACCAAAGGCACAATCCTACAGCTTCTAGATGCTGCCTTGGCTGCCATGGAAGAAGCTGGAGTCTCAGCTTTGACCTTGGAAATATGTCCAAAGGTCAGAGCTGGGACTCTGCAGGTGAAGGGAGGGTGCCCTGTATGCAGTGCCTCTCCCTGCCCTCCCAGCTGGTTCCTTTGGAGCTGGCTGTTGTTCTGAGGCTACAATAGGATTTCAGAGCCAGCATGGGGGGAGCTCTGGTGGGGGTGAAGGGGAGGAGAGATTATGTATCCTCGCAGGGTCTCACCCCTTCCTCCTCACAAGCAATCACAAAAACATAGATGGTTGAATGGTAGAAACTCAGTTGGACGCCTATAATTCTCCGAGTCTAAAGAGTTACAGGCAGCCACCATGGATGCTGCCCTCATTAAATTAACAGAAAGCTGATATCCATCCCAAAATGGCACGTCTGTCATTTAGAACTTCTATGTTTTCCCTAACCCTCTTTCCACAGTACCCTGAGGACTCACTCGTCGGATGAGCAAATAGAAAGCTGTCTCTATATGTTTCTGGTTCTTGAGTTGGTGGGTCTTATTCAAGGTTGCATCATAGCGCTGCGATTCCTCCCCCTCTGTAGCAAAGCTGCGCACCGTCTCAACTGAAGAAACTGTTTCACGCACCACTTCTCCAGAGCATGCTAAGGAGTCCTGGATTGCCTGCAGCAAACGCTGGAGAAACCCGCAAGAATACAAATGTATGAATTTTAGCATCAGCATTCAGCACCATAGTGGTGCCAGCTACCAGGTGGGCTTGTGAAGATGCCCACGTGCAAGGCTCAAGGTCAGTTGTTTTTGCCTAGCCGACTTCATAGGGTTGTTGTGGGACTAAAATTAGCTCCTTCGATAAGGGAAAGATAAATAACAAACATTAAAATGAACTGAATGTACTTCTTGATCAAAATCTATCTTTTAGCATTAAAAAAGAAACTAGTTTATTCAAAGAAAATGATCAGTCACATACTTAAAACTTTTCCTTAAAATTACAGATTGTGCATGTTGGCTGATTACTTCAGTAATTTAATATACTACTAAGATTTTGAAAAGCTGAATGTGTGCATTTGTTTTAAGAAAAAAAAATTCTTCCTGAGAAAACCTGAATTTGCAACTTGTATATACTTTGGGCACAATCCAGTGTGAGCCAGTTGTGGTGTAGCAGGTTGAGTGTTAGACTGGGAGGCCTGGGTTCTAGTCCTCACCTGACCATGAAGTGCACAGGGTGATTTTGGGCCAGTCACTGACTCACAGCCTTACCTTTCAGGGTTGTTGTGACAATAAAATGAAGAGGAGGAGGACTACGTAAGCTGTCCTATCTTTCCTGCAAGCTGGCTGGGGGGGTGTAGGGAATTGTAGGACTTATGTCTGGATAGACATTCAAAGGATGAACCCTAAAGGTAAGAAGTAGCTTGACTCCTATTCACACTGTCCTGTGCCAACTGCTTTCCAGCACCGGGCAACCTCCCGCCCCATAATGCCATCCCATACCTTGTGACGGGCATCATAGAACTTCTGGGCAGCCAGCATGATTGGCACCTCAATGGACGTCAGCACTGTAAGGCGCCATGACAGACGAAGCATAAATGCATACAGCCCAATGACCTTGAACAGGCTGCGCAGAAAGACGTTGGCATTGAGCGGCACTGCACGGCTCATCATGGTTGTGTCTTTGGAGAGGCGAGAAGTCAGATCTCCTGCAGGGCAAAGAGAGGGAGGCAGGTAAGAGCCATAATACACTAATGGTGTCAATGCAAAATGGGAAGGCAGTGAAGTGGGATGTTCTGTGGTGGGGCAGGGGTATATTAAGCAGGATACCCCATCCAGAAAAATGGCTCTTGGGTCAGTGTATGCCAGCTGTCCCAGATTTAGTCCCTTTCTAACCTCTTTCAGCCTAATGGCTGAAATCAATTTCAGAGCAGTTCTGAAATGGAAGAAACCAAAGGCAAAAGGGGGCAGGCCAAAATATCCAACACTACCAGCATATTTCAGTTTGAATCTGAATTGTTAAGAGAGTCAATTCAACCTTTTTGAAAGGTGTGGGGGAGGGGAGTGTAAATGCCACGAAGCCATCAAAAATTGTGTTGATGTTGTGGGTCAAGTGTTGAACTGGAACTCTGGAGATCCAGGTTCTAGCCCCTGCTTGGGTAAGAAACTTACTGGATGACTCTGGGCCAGTCAATAAGTCTCATGATATCCTACCTCACAGGCTTGTTAGGAGGATAAAATTGAGAGGAAGGGGATTACATAAGCTGCCTTTGATTCCTTGCAAGTGGAAAAAAGATACAATATAAATGCAAGAACAATAATTTGGTTCATTGGCCTGGGGTACAACATCTCTGAATTAAAGGGGTAATGGGAAAGCATTATGATCCTAGAGAAATAATGTCCATAGGAATAAAAGCTACTGAGACAGATGTTTTTAATGGTTTGATTTGGGAAAAGCCAGTCTCATTTTTTGAAAATTATCAAAAAATATTTGATAATACAAAATATTTGTATTTTGGTTAATAACTTCTGAAATCCCTTAAAAGCATTATTTGAAATGCCTCTTGTATGCAAACATTTCTGAAAACTTTCACTGTCTCACTGTGTGTAGATTTTGGGGTAGGTGTTGGTCCTCCAAGCATGTGTTTCATTCAATTTATCTGTAGCTCAATTATTGCATTAATCTCCCAACAAGACCCACCTGGCACCAACAGTTACCTTTTCAGTGCCACCTTAAGGCCCTCCGCTTCCCCCAAGCATCTGGCAGCTTACGGTAAGGATCTTATTGTTTCATAGTTTAGATATACATGTGCCTGTATATGTGTTTTTGGTTTATATGTTAGTATGTGAATGGGTTTTGTGCATACTATGTTTTTAGTAGTGTCTAATCTTTTTAAGTTTCACAGAGAACTTTGACTGTAGGGTAGGGTAGAAATGTAATAAGCTGAATGAAAATTTGAAGAGCAAACTGAGATGAATGCATCTCCTAATCCAAGTCCTACCTAGCTATTCCCTTCCATCCATTCCTCGATACAACCCCCTCCCATATATGATTCATTACAGGCTTATATGAGTCCGGAAGTGACCACACTAATGCTTAATAGGATTGTCTGAAAATTCTTCAACAGGACTCAAAATTTAGAGTTATTTCTTTAAAAAAAATCTCCCCTAACCAAACTTTTTTTTTAAAAAGCTGCATTTACAAAAGGAAAAAGAGTCCTGTCAGAGTTATTTCTCATTACATTGCTATTTTATTCATATAAATATGATTTGGAAGGGATTCCAGACATAATCTGGTTCAACCTCCTGCTCAATGCAGGATCTGTACAGTAAAACAGACTATATATGTTGACATTTATAGCCACCTTGCCTTACTGAACTCTCAGGTTTGTTGTGAGGTGAAATGCCCCTTCTTATTGTTCTATTTTACATTCACAACAAACCTGGAAGGTAGGCCAGACCATGAAAGGGTGATTACCCAAGGTCATATGGCTATGTAGTGATAGATGGGAGAAAGTAAAATAAGATACTGCTTTTGAACTACATCATTCTGGCTCTGAAATTAGTTTCTACTGTCATGACAGTTCAGTCTTGATCTACCAGAAAGGTGCTTGTGGACACATATAGGTGGAAGAAAGAAGAAAAACAGATGTGTTAGAAAAGGAGAAAGACAGAGAAGAGCAGTGTGCGAATGTCTAGGCATACAGCTGAATGGAGAAACAGATGGATGCATAAACCCCTTTGATGGATACAGAAAATATGAACAGCTATATAGGTACATGAGGGGGTGTCATGCAGAAGCAGGTGGTGACCCTTTTTCCCCTGCAGATGTGGGCAGGACACATTCCAGTAGAGCAAAGCTCAGGGAACCAAGGCTCAAGGTGGATGCTAGGAAGTACTTCCTGCCAGTTAGGGAATGGAAGGGGCTTCCATGGGAGGTGGATGAAATCCTATCGGTGAGGGTGTTCAAGGCTGGACATGCACCTGGTAGGTAAGTCATGAGCAGAGCTGGCTGTAGCTAGGGTCAGACTAGATGGCCTGGAAGACCCCTTCTGACTCACTCTGTTTCTATGTTCCTATAATAGCATGCTTTGAGAAGCTCAGGGAGACTTGGGTTCAAACCTGTGCTTTCTGGCAATCCACATGGAAGATCTTGCTCACCAAACCTCAGTTTATTTATTTATTTTAAAAATTGTATGCCGCCCCTTGCAACAAGCCTCGGGGCGGCTCACAACCATAAATAGAACATCCATAAGAACAATATTCAAAACATTAAAAACTAACATTAAAAACTGGCCTATCTCGAGGTAAAGATAAAAATACAATAAATAAGATAAGTAAACAAATATAAATTAACAATTAAAATAACTTTTAAATAAAAAGGTCTTCGCCTGGCACCAAAAAACAAATAACGACGAGGTGAACCTCTCTGGGGAGCAGGTTCCATAAGTGGGGCGCCACCACAGAGAAGGCCCTCATGAAAAAGGTTCAACCTTAATAGGCCAAATGAGAGGATTAACCACTGGTCATGGACTTTGTTCAGCACATACACCACAGAAAAGGAAACTAGCCTGATAGGCATGATCAAGTTAGTTCTTGGACTCTTACCTGTTTTCACCTCCTGGAAGAAAGCCAGGTCCTGGTGCACCAGTGAAGAGAAGAGCAAGCCACGGATCCGAATGATCATTCTGGAAATGGAGAACGTGAAGAGGCCACCACGGCAGCCAGCAGAGAAAGAACTAGGACAGAAGTAGCAGAGAGCAAGATGGATCAAAAGAACATAAGAGGATTAGCACTGGATCAGACCAGGTCTCTCACAATACCAATCTTGCCTACAGGATTCCACAAACAGGACGCGAGTGCGACAGCGCCCTCCTGCACAAGTTCCCCACCAATAGGCATATTGCTTCTGTAGAGGGGGCAGCATACAGCCAAGTGAACTAGTAGCCACTGATACCCTTCTCCTCTATGAATTTGTCTAGTCCCCTTTTAAACACATCCAAATTGGTGGCCATCCCTTTCATGGAAGGGAACTCCACAGTTTAACCATCTGCTATGTGAAAAATTCCTTTCTTTTATCTAAATACCTCTTCTTCCAATCAACTTCCTAGGATGGGCCCTTTAGATTTTAATATTATGGAAGAGGGAAGAAAATGTCTCCCTCTTCAATTTCTCCACACCATGTATTATTTTAAACACCTCTATCACATCTCCCCTTCCTTGCCTTTTTAAAAAGCTGAATAGCCCCAGTTGTTGTTGCCACTCCTCACAGCAGAAATGCTCCAGCCCTGGGTCATTTTTGCTGCCCTTCTCTGCACTTTCTCCAACTCATTAATGTCCTTCCTTCAGGTAAGGTGACCACAACTGTACACAATATTCTGAGTGCAGTGCTGCTGATTTTTATAAGATCTTGGCAGTTTTATTTTCAATTCCTTTTCTAATTATACCTAACATGGACAAAGGTCAAGGAGAAACTCACCCTCCAACTGACACTACACACACAAGAAAGATTGCCCAGGTGAAGGCATCCAAGTCATATTTGGTGCCTAAGATGTCAATCAAGCGCCCTGTATAATATGGGAGCAATGTTTCACCTGCAGAGAGAGATCAAGGATTACAGATGAACAAAAGAATTAGAGGTATAATGTCATGGGTTGTTGCTGAATCATGGATCATTATTCTGTACAAACTGCACAATGGGTTTTTATTTTATTTATTTATTTCTTTATTATTTTTCAATTTATATCCTGCCTTTTTCCTACAAAGGGCTCAAGGCAGCTTACATCTCCTCCTCCATCTTATCCCCACAACAACTACCCTGTGAGGTAGGTTGGGCTGAGAGTCTGTGACTGGCCCAAAGTCACCCAGTTGGCTCCATGGCTGAGCGGGGAATAGAACCCAGGTCGTCTGAGTCCCAGTCCCATGCGCTTAACCACTACACCACACTGGCTCTTTTTAATCATGGACAACCCAGGAAAAGAATCTATGACTTATTGTCAAATTGTCAACTCTGAGTCATTCATGGCTGACAACCCAAAATTAAGCCAACGTGGAAGATTAGCATGTAACAACAATCAACAATTCAGCAACAGTCCATAATTCAAAAACAGTCCATATTCAACTTGTATTCTGGGATGTCACTGCATGACAACTGGGTCTGTAAGAGCAGCAGAGATTGCTTAGAAGAGCTGTCGCTAGATTCAGGCCTAACATGACCCTTCCATCCATGGCTCTGAAGAAACTTAATTAGAAAAAAACTGAAGACTATTATTTCTTCTTCTTTTTTAGCACCTTCAACAGAATGGAATTCCATGTTCATACATACTGCTGCCCCCCAAGCTGGTGTCCTTCGGATATTCACAAAGAGGAAGGCCAAGATCTCTTCTTGCTGATACCAAAGTGTAGGACATGGAATAATCAATACAAATTATGACAACCCAGATTCAGGCTGGACATCAGGAAAAGCTTCCTCACTGTCAGAGCAATATGGCAATGGAACCAGCTGCCTAGAGAGGTGGTGGGCTCTCCCACACTGGGCCTTCATGGCCCCTTCCAACTCTACTATTCTATAATTCTGCATTTCTGATCCCCAGAAAGCACACCCATTGGATGGCCCCAAGCTGGAGAAGGCTCGTATGGACAGATGCTGCTATTCACCAACAGGAACAGGTTTCCCATGCAGAAAGGTAAGGGAGCCCTATCTATCTATCTATTTATTTAGAGGTTTTTATTTAGAGTTTTTGTATGCCGCCCCATTGCTTATAGCCTCGGGCTATAATTTAGGAGGCAGAACAGAAAGAGATAAAGGAAGGCAGGAAGGAACTGGTGTAGTGAGACTTTCAAAGTGTTGGCCCAGCACTAAATAAACAGAAGGGCATTTAGTGCTCTGCTTCAGGCAGAAAAATATCTTGGGCCATTGCAATTTGATAATAACAGCCCTGAGATTGTTTTATCTATTCAAATCAGTTTTAAACTGTTATATATTTCTTGCATTTCTATACTGTCTTCTTTGTCTACCAAGGCAGTTTCTAAAAAAAGTGAAAATTTAAAAGCAGAATCAAATAAAAACATAGTATATGTGAGAAGGAAAAAAACAGTTAAAAAAATCAAATTTTGCCTGCATTAACTTGGAGTGACCAGGAGTTTTCAAAACCACTTCTTTATTTGAGTGGGGGGCAAAGTTTATATGTCACTTCCAAAGAATCTCTCTCTGGCTCTCATGCAAACACATATACACACACTCTACTCACCAATCACTGCTGCAGTGAGGAACACGAAGGCACCACCAAGATATGGTGCATCCGGGCGGAAGAGCCTTATCAGCTTCCAGAAGGTGGCCTTGTCTTCTTCCTTTGCTCCCTCTGTGCTGTCCCCATGCCCCAGACCTGCCCAGATGAGGTAGGATAGCCCCACCACACCGTACCCACACAGCAGCCAGGACCGAGGGGCTAAAGAGAGCAGGAAAGGGGGATTCCCCATCAAGTGTTGGCTTGAGAGGTAGAGAGGGGGCAGCAGACTCACGGTGGCCACTGCTGCAGGGGGAATCCGAGATGGCCAAGCCAGAGAGAGCAGCCACCAGGCCCCCCAGAGAACCAGCAGGCGCAGGCCTGCCTCTAGCCAAGCACCTAGGATCCCCAGGGCAGTCAGAGAGAGCCACCCCACATCCAGCAAGGCAAGCAGGACAGCATCACACAGGAACAGGGAGGCAGCCTGCCACAAAGCAGGAGGCAGCATCATGGTGGCGGAGTCTGTGGAGAGGGGAGGGATGGAATTGCTGGTTATTCAAATATATATCCACATACCAATATATACTTGCCTGGACCCTAGGAGCATCTTCAGAGGCCTTCTGTGTGCCCTTGCCAAATGAAGTCAGGCAGGTGGCTATTAAGGAGAGGGCTTTTTATCAGTGGCACCCTGGCCGTGGAATCCCTTCCCCAGGGTTGGCGCCAAGTTAAACCATGCTATTTTCCCAGGCTTTTCCTAGTGGCAACAGATTTTGTTGTCATAATTGAAAGGTAAATTTTTCCCTCCCAAAATGACCCCAAAGCTTTGAACCACAAAACTTCAGTTGGCCTAAAGAGATATTGAGCAAAACTCCTTTTATTGCTTCATGTTGTGTGAACCCAGGCAGCACAGCTTGCATGAGAGTCAGAGGCGCCTCAGATAACGCATGGCTTGATTCAGTGTTGTGTGAAGGTGGTCTGACCCTCAAACAACCCCTGCTGCCTGGGTTGATAGGGCACACAAGTCACAGCAAGCAAGACGCAATGCAAAAAATGTGCAGTGACAACACCCTGTCCAGAACTTAACCGAGTGGAGGTTCTTTCGAAATTCAAGCAGGTGCACCCGCTGCCTCAGTTGTCACCTCTCAAATAGGCCTGGTTTGAAGCTCACTAACAGTACAATGCTATGCGTGTTGACTCAAAAGCAAATCCCAAGACTCTTTCCCAAAGAAATAAGCACAGGATTTCAGCCTTAGGCAACCAAGAGTCTTGTCACCTAGAACATCAACACTTTCAGGGTACACTCCTATGGATGTCTTCACAGAAAGTCTTACAACTCCCAGCAAGTTCGGGCGCATTTCCTGTCCATGCAGGCACAGTGCAATCTTCGACACAGGCTGCAGTCCTGTGCCCTTTACTTAGTAGGAAGCTGCACTGAACTCAGGGGCATTTACTTTTGAGAAGACACGTCAGGAGTGTGCTCTAAACACAGCGAAAGCTTCCAAGAGCCCACTTCCTCATATGCAGGTCTTTCTATTATGGGGGGGGGGGGAGTCGTCGTCATGATGATGATGATGATGATTTTGTGGCTTTGCTGCAAGGGACGAACACAACCGCGCTCTTAGAATTGCTATAACCAGTTTGATTTTTTCAGAAGCAACCACTAATTCCTAACCAGACCCGACTGATACATGGGAGTTCAAGCGCGCAAAAACGAGCGGTGGGGGGTGGAGGTGATCTTTCTCGCACATACGGCCAACCTATTGGTTACTGTGAAGAGGGAAAACAAAAATCCTAAATCTATCAATCCATAATAAAATAAATACATGTCCCTATTACTTGCACTCCTCTCCCCATCTTGATTTCGTACCGCCGAGGGTGGCGGGACAGACATCCCACCATCCTTTCTCTTCCTAAGCGACCCGCCGCCCTCCATGGCCCTCGCATTCCTTTTCCCCTTTGAATTACTCCCCCCGCCACCCCAACACCGCAGTCTTACCTACAGCCCGACTTTCCCAGAAGGAGATCCGCTTTTGCAAATTCTGGTGAGACGCGAGCAGTCCACTTTCGGTTTCAACGGGACTGTCCAACCGTTTCCACGCCCCTCCGAGGCTGCGTTTCTCTCTGTGGCCGCCAGAGGGCGTGCGCCAGTCACTCATAAGCGAAAAGCACCCTGGGCCGGGAGCTTTGCTTCCTTTTAAGTGCATCGCGGAGGCCAAATAGCAGGGAAATTTGCATCAAATCGTTGTCCTGTTTGGAAGACTCCTTTTCAAGGGTTCAAAGCCGGGGCAGTGCTAGGTACCGAAAAGGTCCGCAGCTCAGGTCCACGGGATTAAACACGCACACACATTTGCAAATACTAACTTAAATATGTTGCGAAGTTGCGTGTGTTGCTAAAGACCCTCTCCCAGTTGTAAAACGGGATGTATGGGCAAGAGAGAGAAGGGCATTTGATTTCGTGGGGGAGGGGGTTGAGAAAACTCTGGCAGAAAGAGTCAAGTAGGAGGCAGCAGGTGAAACACATCTGACAAAAACCTCAGTGAATCCAAGGGGAGCAGAGATTTGCAGGGTCCACTGGACCTTTATTCATAAAGTGCCTGGAGACAGTCCGGTAGTGGAGCAGATGGATCCCAGACATTCAGGGCTCTGCATGAGACATGCGGGTCTCCAGCCCTAGTGGGCTCACATCTGGCACTGCCCTGGTTCAAACTAGCCAGGCACACTCTTGCCCCGGTATGCCATTTCCTTCCCCACCCTGGCTGTCAACATCCCATGGCCTGGTATCGAGTGTGTTCCTTCATTGAAGTGTTTTGGGTGCTATCCCCTTTAGGTCATTTGTCTCAAGACCTTTGTGCTTCTGCCAACCTTGGTGTGCCCTTTCCCTCAGTCTTGTGGGCTGATGCCTTCTTGTTGAGAGTGGGTGACATTGGCCTCTGGAATTCAGAGAATCAACATTGCTTTTACTACATAGCATTTTGATGGGTCACCAGATGCTTTTGCTCTTCTGCCTCATCTCTGGGGTTGCTTGCTCAACACAGAGAGAACCAGGCTGGAGCATTGGTCCCTGTCCTCCTCACCACCACTGTTGTCTGGCAGAATGAGAATCAAGCAAAGGAGGCTAACCCAGTGAAGAGGAGCTACTGCAGGGGGTTCTTATCGGTGGGCTCCTGCTGGGGTGTGGGCCCTTGGCAGGTGCCCAAGGATGGCAGCCCTTGACACTGGTCCTGCTTCAACCATCTGTAGTTCAAATGTTTAAAAAGACACTTGTACCCCTGAAGAAATCTATAGGAAAATCACATGCCGCTGCTGAAATCATGGTGTGCAGGTTTAGCCAGAGATCAAATACTAACTGTGGACGCAGCAATGCATGCAGTTAGGAGTGCCACAACATTGACTGACGTGAGTTGCATTTTATTCCTGATGTGGAGGTTTTTACCATGCGATAATTCTGAAATGTGTAGCTGTTTTCAACATTAAAGGAGCTCAAAACTCTTTAGTGTTCCTCTTTTCCCAACTATCCCAAATCTCAAGTTTAAAAGCAAGCTTGAGCTCCAGAACTATTAAACAATTTTTTGAGGGGGCGTATAAAGAAAAGCAGTGCTTCTGAGCATAGAGAGAATTTAGTTTAGTCCTGTATAACCACACCTTGGTACCCATTCACAGAGTTCTCAGGCCAAAGGCCCTGGGTTCATTGGCTGCTGCCTCAGACCTCTCTGCCTCAGATTTTGCCATTTTTATCATGCAGAGTGCCTTGTGATCAAGATACAATGTGCCACTGTGCTTCCCATTATACAACAGGAGATTTGAGGCTGAGGGGCTTGCTCAGGCTGAACTCAAGTGAAATAAATCATGGTGAACAACCCATACCTTGCAACCCAACACCAAATGACTGACAACACAGTAACACTGGTTGTTGTTGAAACGTATGTTGTCTGAACCCAGCCGTGCTGACAAACCATGTACTGTTAACCGTAAACCACCCATTAAGAGACACCACGGTTGGCTCTTGGGTTGTGAACTGTGGTTTTCCATGATAAACAATCTGTGGCTTATTAGCATGAATGTCCAGACAACCCACAGTTCAATGGCAACATATACTCAATCCTTGAGTGTGTTTTTGTGCTGTAGTTTCCCTTGAAAATGAGGCCCTTGTGTACCACAGACATTTTAAAGGGCTTCTGCATGGTTGGAAGGCTGCAGGTGCTTCCTCAACAGGCATTCACAACAATTGAAGTTCCTGCAGTGAGGATATTACATCTCTCTGCAGAAGCAGACACAAGGAACCATGGCCTCCATAGAAAACTTTTTTTTTTCAGTTTGACTCTGCCAGGAAATGAGATTTTAAAAAAAAAATTCTGGGGCAGCTGTGGTTATTCTTCTGTGGAACAGAAGCTGCCTATGAAAGTGCTTTTTTGCTTCCCTTCCCTGCTGCAGCCATTTTCACCAATCATACAAAGTCCCCTCTGCTGCTAGGCCTCCTATACTGCCTGTTCTGGCCAACTACTGTCCAGAAATGTCCTGTGTCTTGCCTTTCAACCTGCTCTTCTGTTTTGTTCCATCTATTTAATTTGGAAGTAAATCAGAAACCCACTATTTTCCTGCAAAACATTCTGGGTAGAAACAAAGCAAGCTAAAAGGCTGTCTACTTGATTCAGCAGATTTTGAAGGAATCCAAAGGTGCCATACACAACCGTGTACCCTCATTTTAAACTTCACACCAACCCTGTAAGGTAGGTGAGTTTGACATCTAATGAATAACCTCTGATATGCTTTCTAGCTAAAGTGAATTAGAAGATTGAGACTTGGAAGGGCAGTAATGAAAGAACTTGAAAATATCGACCAGCGTAAGGACATTTCACTGGAGTCTAGAGTCACAATCATCCAAAAGTGGACAGCAAAGAACGCCAACAGAAGAAAATTGACGCATTCCAAATGTGGTGTTGGAGGAGAGCTTTGTGAATACCCTGGACTGACAGATGAATACAGATGGGTCAAATCATGCCAAAGCTTTCCTGGAAGCAAGAATAATGAAACTGAGCCTGTCATACTTCAGGTACATGAGAGGACAAGACTCACTGGGGAAGACAATCCTGCTAGGGAAAGGCCCTTTGACTGTTGGCTTCACTTACCCCTGGAATGCTACTCCCAAGAGCTCTTCTGAAATAGAATCTGGCCACCAGACTAAAAGAGGTTCTGCACCGCAGTGCTACCTCTCTGTCCTCCTTAGGCCAGCCCTGTAACACGACAGGTGCCCTAAAATGTTGTTCAAAGTGTGGTCTAGTTTCACAGATGCACCTATTAGCAACATATAGCTTGTTTCAGGTGGATGATTCTGCAATTAGTCTTTAGATAAAAGCCCTCCTAGCAGTAAAGCTGAAGGACATCTATGGATAAGAAGAGCTAGGAAGAGCTAAGAGATTTTCAACAGAAACAAAAGCTCTTTTTTTCCCCTTTCTGATGTGACAACAAAACTGAATCAAGTATTTCTCCCCAAAAAGTTAATGGTAAGGCTTCCCTCTGAATTAAAAAGAGCATGGCTTAGAAGGAGGGATTTCCTACAACTTAGGGAGCAATTCTAAGGCCTTTGGACATCGCCAGAAGGAGCAACGGCTATTGCATATTCTCAGCTGCAAGACTGAAGACAAAGCTCTGACCTCATCAAGCCGGCACAGAAAGAACCATGCTGGCTGGACTGAGGAGTCAAGCCAGTTGCAGGGGAGGGCGTTAAAAGTGCCATTTAGGAGGCAAGAAGTGGAAGAAACTGGAGAAGCCCAGGGTATGAGCCATCCGGAAGCTTCTACCTATCAACCCCTCCTCACCCCGGCAAAATAATGCTCCAACTAGACAGGCAAAAACGCCATCTAACAAAACTGGAGGGAGGGTGGGCAGACAAAGATTGCTTCTGCTGCTCCTCCCATGCTGCACTGGATCGTGGTCAGCCTCTGCTTCTGGGAAAGTATGGACATCTTCATAGGATAGTGCCCTAATCCTAAATGCTCTTGTCTGCTTCTCCGAGTGCATCTTAATCGTATTTCCTCCCAGGCTCTTCCATATCTAAACAATAAGTCAGAGAACACGCATATTGAACTTAATTTTACTATTGCCCCGTCATTGCTGTATGTCTTCTTCCCTTTCCTTCCTTCAGCCCTGAGTGTCAAAACTTCTGACATTTGCAGGTCCTCGTTGGTCCTCTTGGCTCATTTCTTAGCTTCTGCATACTGGTGGAGCAACTCGTTGACATCTGTGCGTCCGACCCGGATCCATCCATCTTTCTTCATGTGATACACTACAAAGACAGACACCACCACACTAGTGAAAATGTGCAAAACTAGAGCAGGATCTCACCAAACCAGCAGACACTTGATGAGACTGCAAATGAGGGATGCGGTAACTGAGGGGTACATCTGGACAACTTACTGTTCACCACCCCGCCTGAATAGGAGTCACGGTGGGTGGCATAAGCAATGGCCCGTCTGCCAAGATCATAGGCCTCTTCCACACTGAGATTGGGACGGTGCCCACTGTCCAGCACTCCATAGGCATAGGAGTTGCCACTACCCGTGGAAAAGAGGGGACCCGACAGGCGCACCCCATTATCATCTATGTAGTAAAGGCCAGGACCCTGAAAAGAGAAATGGTTAGTAGGGAAGAGGGCCCCCGAAATCCTGGCTCTCATCTGCCCCATGACACAGGACAGGGGTATGGCATGAGGCTCATTCCAGCCCTCTTGCCTTCCCAGAAAGCCATGCCTCCTTGCCCTGAGGCCACCCCTTCCCGCCAACCACCCCAGTGATGCAAACTTCACTCTATTTTTCTTCACTCTAAAAGGTTAAAATAACTCTTCTGATGCTTCGTTTCAGGCAGTGTAAGAGATTTAAGTATGGTGGTATTTGGGGGAAGGTTGGCTCTGCCCCTCCTGCTTCCAGCCCCACCCACCACTGGGCTGCAGCCCCCAACAGCAGCTTGAAAGTGGAATTGGGCCCTCAGACAGAGGAGTTCTGCACCCCTGAAATGCAACCTGCACATTTCCAGCCAAGACCTGACCATCTCCTTACAATCCCGTTCCCAACTCATTGGTCCCCAATCCTCTCCTCGAACGTTGAGAATCCCCCTTTCCCACAACTCCTTGAACTTGCTGTCTCATACCCTCATCAGTGCTCTGGCTTTCCCTAACTTCTCAACTGAGAACAGCTTTCCCCATCAAGCCCTAACACAACAGTCTGATGATGTCGACTGTGGCCTGACTCCTCCTTGCTTGATACCACATGACAGAGAGATGTGCAAAACTGGAACAGCCTCTCCCTAAAACAGCAGAGCACCCACCAGCTGGAAATGAGCTCTGCCCCCTCCTCCAAATTTCCTTTGAGAACATGCCCTGAATGAACTTTGCATAAGAATGATTTCTTCACACAAAAGTAGCAGATTGCATGTCAAAAATGCCAGGGGGAGAGTTTTCACTCAGGTCAGCCACTGAACTACAGCCCTTGTCTCAGAGCATGCAGCTTGACTCAGTCACCCGAGTCATCTGCAGCTACTCGCTCTACAGTCCCCACTGGAACCAGATATAAAACTGTTGTATGAAAGAGCCCAGGCATCTCTCTGCCTCCCAGATTTCCCCCTCCTTGCATTCTCTTTCTCTCCCTCTGTCCGCCAGCCAATCATTCCAGCATCTGGACAACCAGCACCCCTTCTTGATCTCATCCCAACTCCAACATGCTCCTCCCATCTCCTTCACTGCCCCAAATCCTCCCATCCCTGCAAGGGAGCCTTACCTTCTTGTCCCACCCACACACCATGCTGCCCACAGAAAGCCCCATCCCTCGGTACTCGGCTAACATGTTGGCCAGCAGCTTGGAGGCAGCTGAAACGCTGATCCGTTCTTTGTTGCGCAGGTAGTACAGCCTGTGGGGAAGAAAGCAGAGAGCAGAGAAGGGAAACTGAAGAAGAGCCACAGTGAGTGATCCTTCTTGCTATTCTTTAAGGAACTCCAGCTCCCCAGCTTTTGCCACATGCCTCCCACCCCACCACTGCTGCCTCTTCAGCTCCTCCAAGTAGTACACTTGTAGCAGAAAAAAAGCCCTATAGTTGTTAAGCATTCCCTGGCCAGCATATCCGGCTGGAAATACTAGGACCTTTTTGTCTGGACATACAACAGATTGTGCCCTTGACCTGCGAATGATCCTAAGCACCATGCACAAGAAACTGAAGCAGCCACATGGTGTACCCCTATTTGCCCAGCTGCCACTGCCTGTTTCCTGTGTTGAATTTTAGCTCACAAGCCTCCATGACAGGGACTTGTTGCCTTGCACTCTGCCAGTTCCTATGTGTGCTGATGGTGTGCAGCCCATCTGTTCTCTCCCTCATACCTGCTAGTACGCCAGCAGATGTTTGGTGTTTGCCAGCTGACCTTCAAGTTCATTCAGAACAAGCCTTGTTGGCTGTCCCATGTCAAGCAGAATGTCACCAGATAATACTACGCAAGCAGTCCCTTCTTAAGAGTAGCACCCGCTCTCTGGAATACACTTCCCCATGTAGTTTGGGAGGCAAAATATGTGGATTTTCTAAGCACCTTCTGAAAACTGGCTCACACACACAAGCTTTCCCTTCCACTCCATTTTTTTGCAGGAAGGGTTTGTAATAAATTGTAACTGTCCCTTTGTCATGCTGCATTACTAGCAATTGGACCTGGCACATCCCTCAGCTTCATACAACAAAGCCTTCAGGCAAACTTGCATGGCTGGTGGTGTTGGTAGACACTTTGTGCCTACCATGTCTGTGTCAGCATTGCTTCCACAGTGCACCTCCACCCCTCATGGAGTGAATGGCCTCTCCATTCCATCCCACTGAGGAGGGGCTGCCCCACAGTAAAGGAGAAGAGGCAAGGTTATAACTCTGTCCCCTGGTCTGCTAATTTCCCCTAACTTCAAATCAGATGGACTATAAAATTTTAGGCTGGTTAGGGATCTCAGACACGTAGTGCCACCGAGAAGTCTGATTGTGTTTTGAGAAACAAAATAACTGAGATGCACACTGCTAGGGTCCTGGAGCACAGGTGCCAAGTTTCAGAGAGCTAGGTTTCATGGTCTTGGTCTGATGGGCACATCCACAACCTACATCCTTACTTTAGTTGTTTTAATAGGGCTGTTTTCATATGTAAACTACCTGAAAACTTTAGAGAAAGGAAGGAAGGAAGGAAGTTTCTAAATCCAGCCTGCAAGAATGCAAGGAAATGAACTATGTGTATAGAGCTGGAAGATTTGGGGAAGGTACCTGCAGTGTTTGGCCAGGAGCCGCTCCCAGTACTGGCAGTCAGCGGCGCTTCCAGACATTGTGCCCAGCAAGTAAGGGTTGATCTCAATCACTTTGTTAAACAGCTTTGTGGCTGCAGGGAGGAGGAGAGGTTGTTAAAAAGGACAACAATCTTCAGTCATCAATCCCAAATAGTGAGGAACAGGGGTGTTACTAAGCAGTGATAAGCTTTGAGGCCTGGGCCCATCAGAAGCAAATCTGCACAAAATTTACATTTGTTCATTTATGCAAATTGTTAATATATGCAAATTTAAAAAGCATTACTAGGGACAGATCTAGTGTTAATTTTACACAGAACACTTGAAATGAATGAAACTTCAGTTAGTCACGACTAAAGACTTATATGAGTGAGGCTTTTTTGCGAGGGGGCGGCATACAAATGTGTTAAATAAATAAATAGATAAATTTATTGTGTCCCTCACTCATGGTAGGGTATGGGTGCTTTGCATGATGTCACCATCCTCCAAGGTCTCTCCCATGGTTTATAACCTTTTCTGTGCCTTTTCTTTGACGGAAAATGTGGCGGAAAATGTGGTATTATCTGAAAATCACACCAGGACCCTTGTATTTGTACAAGTTTGCTGTACTATGGTGCCACCTTGAGGTTAAGTAATGGAACATATTTATGTATTTATTTATTTAAAACTTTTGTATGCCGTCCTTTATATAAATATCTCAGGATGGCTTACAACAATTACAATATAGGAAGACTGAGAAAAATCCCAGGAAGGAAAGGACATGTAAAGGAGCCAATTTTAATCCTGCAAAGAAACCGAAAGCAGATGTCTTGGTGAAGTAGCTGGCTAAAAGCCTCATGTAGAGAAGTTATAACTTCAGCCCCATTAATTTTGATAGGTCTGCTCTATGTAGGACTAACATTGGATCCTGCCCCTAGGATTTACTTTAATTTCACAAGATGCAAAGCCAGTCAATTGATTTCTCCTCCAAATCATCTCAAACAAAATCAATTCCTCAATTTGTTTGCACCCTGCCCACAGACCATCCCAAATCAGTAGTTATCTTTGACTGGAATTAACTTGCCATCCCTTCTTGGAGGAAAATGGCTCCCACTTCAGGATTTCAGCTCAGAAGAAAAGCTGGGGAGGGGTTCCACCCAGCAGATGGGAACAGAGAGTTAATCCTTCCATCCCCAGCAGCATTCCCCATCCAAAATGGCAAATAAGTCCAGAAAGGCATCTTCCATCAACCTCAATGGACACTCACAGTCTGGGAAAGCAGTTGGGGGCCAGGACTCCATGGGCCTGAGCCCAGCAATTCTCTGGCCCAGAGAGATGAGCTACTCACATATGTAGCTGCCAGCTGATGCCCGGGAATCTGTGGCTACAATAACCCCATGCTGGAAGGTGAAGGCCAGGGTGGTGGTGCCATGGGCCAGCTCGATCTGGTGCCCATCACTGCCATCCTCACAGTGAGTCTTCAGGAACTCAGAGGGCTGCAAAAGGATGTGGGGAGCAGTTGCCATAGGACGGGTATGGAAATCAGAAATAGCAAGCGTGACCACTCCCTTCCTTTCCCTTGGGGCAGCCACTCTTGCCCAGTCTACCAGCTGCCAGCCAGAGGGGCTACTGAAAGACCTGTCCTGAGCATACTAATACAGGGTGGGAATCCTTCTTCAACATAATGGGCCAAATTCTATTTCAGAGAAGTTGGGGGGGGGCATTCCAGGAGTGGGCTGGACCAATCCAAATCCTATGGCAACAGATATAAAGCACCCCACCTTGGATGTTGCCAGTCATTCTATGCAGAATTGGAGGAGCTGAGCAGGTGGTCTTTCCCTCTCTGACCTCATTTTCACTAGATGGGCTTTCTTGTCCCCCTACCTGGCACATCTTGAAGGGGGGGAGGTCGCCTCATCTGGCTTCTCCAGTCTCCTCCCCTCCCCCCCTCTCCAAGGTGGTTTTCCCACCCTTGGGAAGCAGCTGGTGCAAGAAGTAGGGAAGGAGTCCAAGTTCCAGGTCCCCACCCTCAGATCTGGGATTCCAAAATACCCTGTTGTCCCTCAGACGCTGCTTAGGGGCACAGGATCGCCCCCTAAAGCTCCTACTGCCTTAGGAGAGCCATTTCAACCTTTTAGATGGGACAGGGGAGGCGGCACAGAAGCTAATAAACCACCAAAGCTCATTGCTGATCTGTTCTGTGTCTCAGGATAGAGACACAGATGTATTTTAATGGCATCTGTGCATTTTCTTATAGATTTGCTAGAGATAAGCACTTAGAAAGTGTTAAGTGCAACTTCCTAGCTGCCCTGCTTGGTTCATAGCAGAATTGGCATCCATTGATCGTGATGAATAACATGGAGAATTTCCTGCAGAAAAATGGAGAAGCACAAGACATTTTCCTGCTTTAGGAAAATTTCTGTCCCACATCACTGGACACAGGATGCTCTTAAAACAGGGTTCTGAATCTCTGGCTCATTGGAAAGCCAAACCACTTGCTATGAGTGGTGTAATTATTGTTATATCACACTGCATTTATATCCTACCTTTTTCCCTCTTGCGAGAAACCCATGGCAGCTTGCCTAGTCCTCCACTCCATTTTATCCTCACAACAGCAGCCCTGTGAGATGTGTTAGGCTGAAAATAAGTGACTAGCCCAAGGTCACCTGGTGAGCTCCATGGCTGAGTGCAGCCTAGAAGCTGGATCTCCCAGGTTCTCAGTCCAACACCTGAATGACCACACCTGCAGGTGTGCTGCACCCAGTCTAAGAGTAATAGACCTACAGGCCCGTCTGGGCACATGTTCAGAGGCCATGCCTATGCCATGGGCTCTACTCAAGCTACCTAGAGGCCAATCCTGGAGGCATCAAAGTGCCAGAGGAATTTCACAGCCTCGCAGCATGGGAAGGACCCACGTAGGTCATCTAGTTCCCCCCCCACCCCCCCGCATCGTGCTTCTGCTTCAGCACCTCACGGTGCTTATCCAAAATTTACTTTCCTGCAAGCTCCAAACATGGGGGAGGGGCAAATGCTCCTCCCTCACCTCTCACCCCACCGCTTGACTTTCCTAGTCACGCGAAAAGTTGACATGCTCCACAGATCTAGGACTCGACTTCACGGAAAACTGCGCTTAGGATGCGGGCGCTCATCTGAAACGGGCCTGATTTTTCTTCCAGGAACGGACAGGACACGTATTTTATTCTCTCTCACCCCCCTCCGCGTGCACTTTGCTCCGCAACAGCACGACTTTTCTCCCGGGGGCCCTCACTCGGTCCGCACCCGCGAAAACCTGGGTCGCTCCGCGGTGCAGCAGACACTCTGCCCGCGCTCAGAGACGGCCTCCTCCCCGTGAGACCGCGATGCCGCGCGCTCCCGAAGCCACGCCGAGGCCGCGCCCTCCCCCTCCCCGCTTCGCCGCGCTTCTTTCGCCCATGCCGTACCTGCCTCCCCGGGGGCAAGGCGATCTGCGGCTCCCGCGCCCCAAAGGCGTAATGGCCAACCGCGCCCGGCTGCGTGGCGGCGCCTCCGAGCGGGTTCCAGTCCCACTCGCCGCGGGGCAGCCCGCAGACGTCCTGCAGCGCCATCGTCGCCTCCCTTCTCGAAAGCGAAAGCAGCGAACGCCTTCGTTTTCTGGCGCCCGCCTGCCCGCCCTCGCTCGTTACCTCCTTCCCTCCCTCCCTCCCTCCGTGCGCCACGTCGGGGCTGCCACCCACGGCCCCGCGAAGGGCGAGAGGGGCTCGGACGGGGCGCACAAGGGACCCCTCCACGAGAAGCCCGCTGCGTCGGGGCGGGGAATTCACGCGACTGCCCTTTTGGGGGCTGGGCTGCCTCTTCCCTGCCGGCAACCAGAAAACGGGGGAGGCGATCCGCTGGCAGGGACTTCGCTCTTGCACCCCACATGGACGGAGCTGCGCGCCCGCAGCCCCCCCCCCCCGCTGTATCAGGACCACTACCGTCCTCCATGGCCTTCCGAATTTGGTGCTTTGGGAGTTCAGCTCCCATCAGCCCCGGTCGCCATGGCCGACGGTCAGGGAGGATGTGGGTGGTAGTGCAAAACCTTCGGGGGCGGCTTAGGGAAAGCTGAGCAGGCATCTGAGAGCGCCCTTCCTTTTGTTGCAGTAGCAGGACTGGGGTGCATCCCCCCTCCCCCGTTCTGCTTAGAGGGACGTACAAAGCGCGCAGCAGGCTGTGCCTGGTGCAAACGTGTTTATGCTCGGTTCTCACGTCTGTCCAGCTCCTGCGTGTCAGGGATCGGTTCTTCAATTAAGTAAGAAGGCACCTAAGGAAGAGTGGGGCCAAATTTGGAGCAGTTTAATGTCTTTAACGGGGGGGGGGGATTTAAATCCATGCGCATCTTCCTAGGAACTTTTAATTATTGATGTTAAACGTTGTGTTTATTGATTTATTATAATTTACTTTGTACTTATTGTAAGCCGCCCCGAGGCTTTATTGCAATGGGGGCGGCATAAAAACATTTCAATAAATAAACTGGGGTTTGCAGGCAGGCGAAGAGAAGAGCGGGGCATGTGGTGAGCAAGCGCAGTGCTTTGCAGAGCGGCTGGAGAACCGCACTCGGGCTAAATACGCCCGGTGTTAGCCGAGCAGGACTTCGGGGCAGACGACCAGGCTGAGCAGATGGGCCCGCAAATACAGCAGCACTAGTTCATCACATTTTGAAGGAAGTGAACACACCTTTCCCCATACAGGGAAGGGCTCCCCATAAAAGCAGGACGTCCGGTCTAAAATTTAGCCCACTGCAAATGGCTATGAAAGGGGTATCGGATAGATCCCAGCCCTGGCCCTGAATTTACTAGGTGGAGGAAAAATTGGAGCCAGCAAGTCAACGAGGTCCAAAAGCACCATTCGAGGAGGTGCCCTGCAGCTGGATTCCGATTTGATCCACTTTACAGCCAGAAATCCAGCTGGTAGAACTTTTCTGGCCATGCAGGCCCAAACCTAGTATTGTAGGTACTTTTGAAAAATCTGCCCACCTGTCCTATGCACTCTCAGCCCGATCCCAAGCCTGGGTTCGGCGTACGTCCTTCCCCTGTCGTTGGGGCACGACTCTGCACCGCCAGAGGGCGCTGGCTGCGCACGCCGAGCTGCGGCCAGGGAAACCCCCGCAGTTCCAGCCTGCCGCTATCGAATTTGCCTAGCGACTGATGATGCAGCGCGCACACTCTTCAGCCATTGGCTCACCTCTGGGGATTGCGCTTTCTCCGGTGTATTAGACAACAGGATATGAAAACCACACAGGCAGCCGTTAAAATGGGAAAGGAAGCAGTAAAGGGCAGGCATCGTGCCGCCCTTTGTTCCCCAGGGCCCACGGAAGAGATCTCTATCGCAACGGATCCGCGCTTTACCCCAGCGGCAAACGGCAGCCGTTTTATCACAGGGCTGCCATTCGTTTCTCCGAGCAGACCTCCTGTGCCTCTAACTGCTCCACAAAAAGGGAAAACTCATCAGGAGCAGCTGGCACTGTACTGCAAGACGCTCTACCAGGTAGATTTCTGTCTGACATGCTGCTACTGAAAGTCGATTCAAAGGGGAGAGGGGATTTACCACTCTTAAGGGAAGAAACTGGGAGAACAACTCCTGGTAGTAACAATTAATCATATCCATGGGAGTTTCCTTTCATGTTATGCCAAGATCCTTCAGCTTTGCAGTCATTAAGGTTAAGGAAACAATTCATGCACACAAGTTTGGCACACAAATGGTATATACAGAAACGCTACATGTGTTCATGCGTTTGCCGCAGTGTTTCACGTTTTGCCCACAGCTCTTCATTTCTACCTATTTTCGCCTTCAGCCACTCCCAAAGTTAAATGGAAAAGTGACATCTGAGAGAGACCAAGAGAAGCAGCCAGTCCCAGAACTGACTTTAGGGTCTGTGAAGAAGGCAGAAGACAAAAGGGAAGACCAAACACAGAATGGACTGAATCCATCAAGGAAGCCGCTACCTTGAACCTGGAAGAGCTGAATGGAGGTGCAACCGCCGACATTTTGGAGGGCTTTCATGCATGGTTTGCCACAGGTCGAAGGTAACTTGACAGCACATAACAACAAGAAATCACATGGCAAAGTAGAAAAGCACAGCTGGGGGACCACTTCCCTCTTTTCTGGACTGTCTTCCCCTTTCAGCGCTGCAACTTACTCACTTCACCTGCCTCTCACTCTGGTCTGGGCAGAGGCTACAGCCATCTTACTCCGGCTTGTCAAGCAAGTAACTGGTAGCCATAGGAGGAAAAGAGCAAGAGCAAATGTGGAGGAGGACAAGGGCAAGGAGAAGGTGGCCTCCCCAAGGAAGTGGCCCACTGGGGGTGCCTTGTTCAAAGGAATCCCAAACCAGGAGCTGGTACTGTTGCACAGGGATGGAGAGAAGGCAGGCCTGGCAATGCCTTGCAGGAGCCATGTCAAAATGCCCTCAAAAAACATGGTGAGAGACAAAATTCAAAATAAGAATTTGTTTTAATTTATAGACATACAAAAAGAAAGCACAACTTCTGCTCTCTGCACACACATGCAAAGACACAAGTGCAGTGGTAACAAAAGCTGCAGAAGCCTCGGCGTTTGGGACCATTGGTCAAGGCTAAAATAAGAAAAGTTACATGAGCCCCTGAAATACGGCGCCTTTTGGCCCCTCAACACAGCCAGAGAATGGGATCTGTCTGCATTTTAGGGAATGCTTCTATATTTACACAAAGTACAAAATGGAATTTGTCCTTAAGAATACTCAGGTGAAGACAAGGAAACTGGTTGAGACGTGTGCGCTTATTCTTCCAGGAGGCACTGCACTTCCAGGGGCTCCGTTGGACTTCAAGGGATTAAGGCGGTTTCCAAAGACAGTGAGGTCTTTGGTCTGCACTCAGCTTCACAAAGCCTGTGAGCTCTGCCTGTAGCAACACACCTAAATCAATGGTAAGCATCAAAACCCTGATCTTTCACACACATGGCCTTCTACACTGTTTACAGAATTGGAAACAATACCTTCAGAATTTTCTACAATACAACCAAACAATGAAAGCCAGCAGACTAGAAAAGTCTTCCTCCAGGACTGAAAATATAAGCAGGGGGCAGTTGCAAAAGAGGGGTACCACAACAGAAAAGGCCCTGTCTCAGCTAAGCCTGTTTCCCCAATGCAGTATATTTGCACAAATGTTAGCTAGCTGAAAACAGGGGAGAAGGACCAGCATGCAGCCAGCCCAAGACATTTTGCAGTCAGATGCACAAAAATGTGCTTGCATCATCCTTTATCCCCATTCTCTGTCTTTCAAGTATCTTCCACTTGAGGCACTTTGTCCAATAGTAGAGCTGGCTCCGGAACAGGAGCAAATTTTGCTGTAACTTGGGGTCCTGCACTGAATGCCGGTTCGACCCGATGGCCTTCATGGGCCACTCCAGTTCTGCCGTTCTTTGAACCTATGGTCTGGAGAGCCAGAGGAGTGATGACCAGAGAGGCAAAATCCTCTCTAGCAGGATGAATTAAAGGAGGCATTTAGTCCAAGAGGATCATGGGACTGAGGCCTCTTTGCGAAGACAGCAGCATATTCAACATTAAATAAACTTCTTCTCAGTCGTTTAGAAGCCTCTAAAGTATTTACTGCTTGGAGCACTATCTGTGGAGACCCCACCCCCAGCGCCAGCTTTTTCAAGAGCTGAAATTTGGCACGTTTACCCCTCACAGGCAGGGCTGACTGGGGAGTGTGTTGCTATAAGCATTAACATTACTGAAAGGCCGTGAAAATGGGCAGTGTGTTTCATCAGATCTTCCACATTTGCTAAGGCTAACTGAGCTCCACCATCAGCGATGGGTAAAAAGCTGCAGAGTCTCACCCAGAATCCCCCATTCTTTCCGAAATGATTACAGCAGGCCGTTGTCCACATTCGCAGTGCCGTGACTGCTTCCGTTGTTTCCATTCTGCTGCTTCTGCAGCAGCTGCCAGTAGGCTCCCCCTTTCTCCATCAGTTCCAGGTGGGTCCCCCTCTCCTTGATCTCCCCCTCTTCCATGACCAGGATGAGATCGGCACGCTCTACGCTGTGGAGGCGGTGAGAGATGAGCAGGACGGCACGCTCGCTACGTGCCGCCCCTTCGTAGATCTCTTTCTCGACCTGAAAAGGACAAATGGTGCTTTCAGTGAATGCCCCTGAACCTTTTCTATTTCCTTTTCATCACGTTTTTTGGCATCCCATCTGGACTGGCAAGAGCTGCCACGGGAGTGAAGTGCCTGACTCGCTCACCTGCTGCTGGCTCTCTGTGTCGAGGGCGCTGGTGGCATCGTCCAGGATCAGCACTTTGGGGTCTCGGATCAGAGCCCGGGCGATGGCGATCCCCTGCCTCTGGCCCCCGGAGATCTGGCCCCCCATTTCCCCAGCATCTGCAGCCAGGGTGAGAAACAGGAGGGGTTTTTCAGGAAGGCAGGCTCTCTGGAAGTTGCACTCTTGTTATGACCCAAAGTCCCAGTTTGATCTGTGGGGCTTCCCCCCTCCACTTCATCCCATCAGAACCACTCGGCCATCATTTCAGAATTCTTCCTGCTCTGGAGCACATGTGACGGTAAAGCATTAAGAGCTTCCTGGTACCCAGACAAACTGTTTGTCCATCAAATCCAGGGATGGGAAAATTCAGACCTGTGGACTACATGCCCTGTAGGAGATGCCCATACGGCCCCTGCACTTAGAAGGCCTTTTCAGGGGTGCGCCCACCCCCGCCCCCGTTATGGAATGACCTGCTCACTGAAGCCTGCCTTTGATATCCTTTTGATGCCACATTAAGACTCTTATCTGTTCATTTTGTCATCATACCTCCCGATGGCCGAAGCTCTCAGGGTGGTTAACAAAATTGCAGGGCATTTAATTTGTTTACTGGAGCTTTGTTAGCTGCTTAAACAGGTTGTCTGATTCATTCATATTGGCTAGTACAGCATTTTTTAATAAGCGTTTCTATTTGGTTTTAAATCTTCTACGATAACCTTTTTAATGATGTTTTTCATGTTGCTTGTACCTTTACATTGCATTTTTTGTGCTGTTGTAAATTGCCCAAATTATTGGGCAGCACAGAAATCAAGCAATTAAATCTCCAATCTGACATGGGAGATAAAGGGCTTCCCTTCCTCTCCTCCACACCACCAGTGAGGCCTTAAAAAAGCATTGGTGGCAATGGAGAGTGTTAACGCGTAATTACAACTGTGGGGAGGGGAGACATTTCCAAGTGGGATCACTGCTGGGAAGGGAAGAGCTAAGCCTCCTCTCCATGAACTCACACACCCCTCTTAAAAAGACCTCCATGGGGTCTCTCAATGGCTGCCTGCACTGGGGGAGAAGCAACACCATTTCCCATCACTCCTCGATGCAGCCCCACCATGTGAGTCCCCACAACGACATTGCCTGGGACTAAATTGATCCGAACACTGAAAAAGGTTTCCCAGTCCCTGATCAAGCCCAGTGCAGTTTCCTCCAAGCAGCAGTAGCAGCTCTGCACAGCATCAGATACACAACACTGTTTTCCCATCGCCCGGGACCTGCTCTTTCCCCATCTCCAGGGACCCGCTCTTTCCCCATCCCCTGGGACTCACAGGACCTGCTCTTTCCCCATCTCTGGGGACCCACGGGATCCACTCTTTCCCCATCCCCCAGGAACCCACGGGACCCGCTCTTTCCCCATCCCCCGGGAACCGCTATTTCCCTATCCCCGGGACCCATGGAACCCACTCTTTCCCCATCCCCTGGAACCTACTCTTTCCCCATCTCCAGGGACCCGCTCTTTCCCCATTCCCCGGGAACCGCTCTTTCCCTATCCCCGGGACCCATAGAACCCACTCTTTCCCCATCCCCTGGGACCTACTCTTTCCCCATCTCCGGGGACCCGCTCCTTCCCCATCCCCTGGGACCCGCCCTTTCTAACAGACTGAAGCAGGGACCTTCTCCAGGCTATCTGTAGCAGTATGTGCTCTTCAGGAAAAGAAGGGAGTTGTGCTCTTGGCTTGAGCAGCTTTTCATGAGGCCAGCGTTTACTAATCTGGTGCTCTCCAAATGTGTTGGACTAGCATCTAATGTCTCTGGAGGCACCAAATTGAGGAAGGTTACAATAGGCTTTGTTATTTTTCAATGTCTTTAACAATCTGTGTAAATGGAAGAGGATTTTAATTACCTGTTTTTAACTGTTTAAAACGTATTAATATTCTTTTGCTTTATGATGTATTTATTGTATTTTTATCATTTGTTTTTAGGGATTGTGTAAACTGCCCAGAGAGCTTCAGCTATGGGGCAGTATAGAAATGAAATAAACCTCAACAATGAAAACCTCAACTATACTCAGCCATCTCCTCTCCAGCAGATGGGGATTTGGTGCACTGCAAGGAGGAGGGACAAGGGGGCAGCTCTTACCCGTGTCGTAGCTGTTGCTCATGTTGGTGATAAACTTATCAGCTCCTACTCGCTGGGCCGCCTCCACCACTTTCCTGTGCATTTCTTCTTTCGTAACTTTCTCGTTTTCTTTCTCCAAGCCATAAGCAATGTTGCTGCGCAAGGGCCGGGCAAAGAGCACTGGATTCTGGCTCACCAGCACCACCTGCAGGGAGGGCAGAAGGGTCAGTGGATCTGGAGGGCTACTGAATTCCAGGAGAGAAAAGAACCCAGCAAGGGGTGTGGACACAGGAAGCGAGTCTCGCATGGACACCACTGTGGAGGGGCAGAGAGCGTTAAGCACCTGGCCCTGGCTTCTTTGCAGACTGCCAGTCAAGTTGGATTTCTAGTCAATTATTTCTATTATGCAAGCTCAAAGCAAGCAGGCATTGCTTTGGGGTACAGATAGCATCTTTTGCTAATGCTTCAAGTGCTCTCATCCAGGAACGCCTGGGGTTGGAGGACTGTGGGAGAGAGCTGGGTCCTGGCATGGTTTGGAAGTCACCTCGCTAAGTTTGGACACCATGGGAAACCAAACTCTGTAAGGGTTATTCGCCACATCATGCATTGCACGACTGTTACACGAGGGACAGGGAAAAGACACCACTGTGGCCGCTTCCGCCGTGATTGTGCAAGCCTGGCCTGCATCTTTTATGGCCTGTTGCAATGTCCTGCTCTTCCCAAGTGGTCACTCCTTGGCTGAAAGTCACCTTGCGTGCTGAGTGGCACTTCTCATCTGAAGCCTAGCTCTTGGGTCCCGAACCTCAACGCTCCCCTCCCCTTCATGAGGAGCTGCCCTCTCACGGGTCCAGAAAGCCCCGCCTGCCATCCTCCTGAAGGTCACACGGCAGCTGGACTTCCTCCCCGCTTTCTCCCTGGTCTCCTACATCAACCTCAGCACTTCGCCAGCACTTTGGAACTCCCCCTCCCTGCCAGCATTCCCCTGTCTCCTTGGGGCACCTCCCTAGAGATGCTGGATCCAACCTCTAAGCACCACAGCAAGCCAAGTGCAGCGAAGGACACCCGCTCTCAGCCGTTCTCCTCACACTGCGTACATGTTGCAGGGAGGATGCAAAACCGCCACGGGATCCGAGCGGTCATACATACAGAGGGCGGGCTTCCAGGAAGCAAGCAAAGCTTACAGAGCATCCCAGAGGACAGCTAGGTAAGAGGGCCGATCCAGATTGCTCCAAGAGCTGCAGAAACATGGAATGATGCCCACACTAAAGTTTTTTGAGGGGCTGGGAAGGTCGCTTACCTTCTGATGCAGGAAGTGATGCTCGTATTCGCCCAGCTCTTTGTCATCCAGCAGCACCCGGCCCTGCTGGGGCTCGTAGAACCGCTGCAGCAGGGCCACGAGGGTGCTCTTTCCTGACCCGGAAGGGCCCACCAGGGCAGTCACTTTGCCAGGGCACAGCTCCAGGGAAACCCCCTGCAGGCAAAGAGGGGTGCAAGTAGGTACAGATTTGGGGAGATGCGCCTCTTCCCCTGGGGAATTAATTTTTTCGATGTTGGAATTCAGGGACATGCAGGGCAATGGAAGATCTACTGCGAATTACTCAATTGTGCTGAGTGAGGCACCAGACATCGTCTCCAAATTCCCCCATGACAGCACTGCTGCACTTTCTGGCTGGGTTTTTATCATTGTTGGCCTGTCATGTTGTCTGAACCCAATCATAGTATTTCACCATGGTAATTTTGGCCTTTAGAAACCATGATGAGAAACAATGGCTTGTTCTGTGGTTTCCACCATGGTTTGTCATGATGTCTGAACCCAGAATTATAGTTTCCACAGTCCTGGTAAACAACTATCACAAAGTCTTTTGAAATGAGTGACAACTTCAGGGGCCGTCCTATCTCTATGTGTGAAGCAATAAAGAAAAGGCAAGCAACATAGGCAGGGAGTGATGTACCTTGGGATTGATCCACAGGTGCAGTGGCTGCTGGGATATGCATCAACAGTGCAAAAACTGAGCAGAGAAAAGGAAACCATGATGATGTGGAAACCGCCTATCAGGTAGATCATGGTAAACCATGGTAACCACTCAGGGTTGCTTGTCATGCTGTGTGAATGCAGCCCCATCAGAGGAAGAACAATGGGCAGGCCACAATTAAGGCTTGTTTTGGTTCCAGCCTTTGGGGAACCCTTGGCCTAGATGTTTTCTGCAGACCAGTCTCCTCTTCCTTGCCATTATCTATTTGCTTTCTTCTCTTTCTTGGTCCAATTTGCACCACCTCCCACAGAGAAGGGCGGACAAGGTGCATGACGGTTACTGCTCCTTTGCTTGGCCACTTGGAAAGGGTTGGTGCAGAGGCAGCATCAGAAGGAGGGACACTGGAAGGACCAGGAGGCTCAGGAACTGGCAGAGGGTCACAGTCCTGGAGATAATTCTGCCCTTGGAGGTCTCGCCAGGGTGCCACCTCAGCAATGCTCTGACCCAGTCAAGCCTTCAGATCAAACCTACCTGCTTTCTTATCTAATTCTGCATTTTAATTTCTAGTTTCTGATACCCAGAAAACAGCACAATGAGCCAAGAAGGAAAGGGATCTCTCAGGCCTGCTTAACCCCAGCCACCTAAAGGCACCTAAAACCCGTGGACTTCCACACAAATTCTGCTCTCCAGTCTCTGAGGAATACCAAGAGGCTGCAAAAAATTCTCTTGATGTCCCCTTTCTAATCTCATTGAACTTCCTTCCCACAGTTCTGGCTTCTGCCCCATTCCCTTAGTACCTTCAACACAAGGGAATTGTCTCTGTCGGGGTAGCTGAATGAGACATCCTTCACCACCACGTGTCCCCGTAAATTCTCGGGTGCCAGCGTCCCCGTGGATTGGATCCTGGGGGTCCGGTCAATGTATTCGAAAACCTTCTCAGATGAACCCACAGCTCTGCGCACATTGGGGTAAAGGGAGAGGAGGACCTGGCGAAGGAAACAGACTCCGTCTGAGGAAGGCAGCACCTGAGGGAAACTGAGGCAGTGAATGACCAGACCAGAGCCATTCCTCTTAAATTCTTCCTTCCTCATCTGCACTCACAGGTGCAGCCCCAGACTCACCCGCACCGCTGTGGAGAACTCCATCTCATACAGGACAAATGTAACAAGCTGTCCGCTGGTCACACGCCCCAGAGTGACAAGGCGACCTCCGTAGAAGAGAATCCCCACCTTGAGTGCCAGGCTGGAGAGCTAAGAGGGAGAAAAAGCTTTTAGGGTCTCAGGAGGCCTCGCAGCCCTTCCTCACTAACTGAACGGGCCCATGACCCAGGGGCTTGCTCACCTGCATCCCTGCCCTGATTTTAGTACCTAGCTCTGCTCCCTCCCTCAACAGCACTTGTGTCCCTTACGTTGCTAGTCCACATGGACATGGCGTAGGCCACAGCCTCCCACTTGTTGAGCTTGTAGGTCTCCTGCAACTTCTCCTTGTACTGCTGCACAGCCCCATCTTCATTTGCAAAGCTGCGGACGGTGGTGATGGCTTGGAAGGTCTCCACGGCCACCTCGTTGGCCTTGGCTAAGGACCTCTGGACCTCCTGTGCCAAGGTCTGCAGGGGCAAAAGATGTGGTAGCAGGTGAGGCATTGGTTAGGCAAAGCAGGCAGCCGCTCCTTAGTCTCACAGATGCCACGTCGAGATGCGAAGCCGGTGTGGCCCAAAAACCAGAGGGCAGAAATAGGGCCTTCCCCATAGAACAGGTGTGATGGTTCAGCTGTCCTCAGTTGGCATGCAAGCGTGCAAGTGTGCGCATGCACAAACACACACACAAGGCAGGGCCCCCCAACGCTACCCCCGGAGGCACCTCATAAGGGCAGCTGAATATTTGTGCTTCTTTTTTCCCTTTTTAATATATGCAGCTAGATTTGTACAAAAGGCAGAAAACCTTCTAATGATTATACACCGACTTCAGTACAAGCAGACGGAATATCTAAAAGCATCTCCATTTGCAGGTGGCTTCTATACAGCACCTGTTCATATAAGGGCAACTGTTCAGCGTTGCTCCCACTGCATTATGGGAGGTGAGTGTTGGGTGACGCTGATCAATGCCACAGTGGCCGGCTGGCAGGCCAGATCAAGCTGGTGAAAAGGCAAGCTGCACGTCCGACTTAACTTAGAACCAAACCGATCTGAAACCAAGACGGACGGCATCATTCAGCCGGCACACTCCATCGCTTGAATGCCACGTACAGCTCCAGCTACCACTCCCGAGAAGGACACGGTGGCACTGGGAAGGGGGCAGAAAGGGAACTGAGATGCCGCAGGGGCTGGAGCAGCTCCGCTATGAGGGGCGGATGCAACCGCTGGGACTGTTCAGCTCAGAGAAAAGGCGGGGGATAGCGGTGTTTGACCTGACGCCCGATGTGGAGAAAGGGGAGAGGGGCCCCAAAGGGGGAGCTGATGGGGGGGGTTAGGACAGATGGAATGAGGGGCGCTTCTTCGCACACCACAGGTGGGATTCACTTCCACAGGATGTAGGGATGGCTGCCAAGCTGGACCGCTTTCAAAAGGGACTGGAGAAATTCATGGCGGCGGCGGTGGCTACCTTTGGCTACCAGCCTGGCTGGCCATGTGCTCCCTCCAGTATCAGAGGCACCAGGCCTGCACAGGCCAGCTGCTGAGTAGCTGGGCAGGTGGACTCTTGCGCCCATTGTCCCCGAGGGATGCCGTTTCCAGCCAGTTTGCTGCCAGATGAAGGGAGTGCTGGACTGGAGGGACAAGGGACTGATGCAGCTGGGCTTTTCTCATGCTCTTAGGTTCGCTTTTCAAGGCCACCGAGGTGTCCGGCCGGTCCTCCCCAGGGCTGGCCTGGCCTCGTGCACCGGGACCAGCAAGACCGCGCTCCTGTCCGGGTACCTGGTGAAATCTCCCAGTGAACTTGGGCACCAGCAGGATGAAGGGCAGCAACACGGTGATGAACAAGGCCAGGGGCACCGACAGCCACAGCATCATCCCGTAGAGGAAAGTGACCCTCATCAGGTACCACATCAGCAGGCTGAGGTCCCCGGTGAGGGCCTCGCTCATCACGTCCGTGTCGGAGGAAATGCGGGAGGTGATGTCACCTGCCGGGAGGAGAGAGCGGGTCAGCGGGTGGGCAAGGACAGGCAGCAGAGGAAAAACAGGGCAGGACAGGGTGCCGCCTTCTTCCTCCCTAGCCAACTGCTTCGCTTTTCCTTCAAAGACAGACTCGCCAGCAGTCCTGCCCTCAGTCCAGGCACAGATTCTCCTCGTTCCCCTCAAGCACTTGAGCTTCCTCCCCACTGGTTATTGTGGCTACTTTCACACAGGGTGTGTGGCTGGCCTACAGCAAAGCCTGTTGACCTCGGGGTGGGAAGTCTGGGTTGGCCTACGAGGTTAATAATTAATTCACTGATTAGTATTGCATTTCTACCCAAACATTTCTCATCTTGCAAGGAACCCAAAGTGGCTTTTATACAGTCATCCTCCTCTCTCGTTTATCCTCACAACAACCCTGTGAGGTGGGCCAGGCCAGAGTTCAACGGCTGAGGCAATGTCATCTGATGTACTTCAGGAGAGAGTGAGGACTAGAATTTTGAGTCCCAGTCCAACACTTTAACCACTGATGATGATAAGATCACGGAGGAGTCTCCAGCCAAAGGGAAGGCACTGCACTGCCACCAGATCTGGGGCAGGCATGTTAGGTGACCATGAGATGGACAGTCCCTGCGTGGGATCAAAGGCCCGTTACCTATTCGGTTGGCATGAAAGAAGCCAATCTCTTGGTGCAGAATGGACCTGAAGACGGAGCTCTGGAGGTGGGCGTGGAACCGGTTCATCGTGGTGTTGTAGAGTAAGTCGGAGAGAAACTCTGTCACAGCACTGAGGGGGGTAAGAAAGAGCGTGTGGGTCCCTGTTGCTCAGCACCCCGGTTATTCTCTGCTCCTTGCTCCCTGGATTTCCTCTAGCCCTCCCCACAAATACTCCCCTGATTAGCTGCTCTGTACCTGCCGATGGTGAACCAAGACATCATCCAGAGAGCTTGATGGAAGGCAGAAGACTTGTGTGTGCTCGAAATCCAGTCAGTCACCCGCCCCGTGTAGTATGGGATCGCCATCTCGCCTAAGGAACACAAGGGGGAAGCTCTTAGGACTCCTGGGCTCTTGGGAAGGGGGATGAGTCCAGCACCCTGGGGCTAGGAGGGTCAGCAGGAACTCACACCTCCAATTTTGGGGCTCACAAGGGGAATAGTGGGATGTAGAGGGCACACAGTTAATTGTGACTGATTGGACAACTCAACCACTCACACTCCAGAGCTGAGAATGGATTGAGAATGTGTTGCTGCTGAAACATGGGTTGTTGTGTTGTCTGAACCCAACTGTGTTAACAAGCCATGGTTTGTTAACCAGAAAGAACCATGGTTTGTCTGAAAGGACCCCATGGTTTGTTGTTGTGTTGTGAATGGTGGGTTGTTCACCATGGTTTGCAAGCGTGGTTGGGTTCAGACAACAGGTTAACCCATATTTCAATGACAAGCCAAATTCAATTCTTGAATTTGTTTTGTGCACCTGCATATTGGTGATAGATTTGTTGGAGGCTAACAGCAAGCGGAACAAATATGAAATTTGCAGGAGAAAAAACACTGCACTATTCTAACATTTATATGTAGGCCCCGTCCACAGTCAGGACTGTGAGTGAGCTGGACCTGGCAAAACAATTTGCACAGTGGCACCTTGGCTCACAAAGTTAATCCGTTCCAAGACTCTGGTCGTGACCCAAATTGGTCATGAGCCAAGTTGAATTTCTCCGTAAGGTTCAATGTAAATAAGGTTCATCTGTTCTGTAACCATTTCTTAAACCAGAACAATGTGAAGCAAAGTGACAAAGAACAACAAAGATCGTGGCCATCTCCCCTCCCCCAGGCCATCTACCCGCCACCCCCAGCATGACCGCATTCGCGCCCGTCATCCCTGCAGGCGCCAGTCATCCGGCCTGCTGGGGGGGAGACGGGCACGATCATGCTGGGGGGGGGAGATGGCTGAGATCGCGGTTGCACTCGTGCAGGAAAGAGCGCAATCTCGGTCATCTCCGCCCCACACCCCAGCACAATTGCGGCCATCTCCCCACTTGGGGGAGGCGGGAGATGGCTATGATCGTGGTCGCCACCCAATGCAGAATTCACGACCTGAGACAATTTTTTATGAAACTTTTGTTCATGACCCGATCTGGTTGTGAACTGAGCGTTTGTGAGTCGAGGTACCACTGTATTTCCTTATGCAATACTATATTTCTGCATTACCAAGTAGCAAAAATCCCTAAATCCCTTTACATACACAAATATTTAAATCACATTTAGAATAACAATATCAAACTCACTTTTAAAATGCACTTTTAAAAACAATTCCAATAATAAATAATAATAACGAGCAATAGAAAAGATCTGGGGTGGAATTGCTAATTTAATCACAAGCCGGGCAAGTCTGGGTGAACAAGTGTGCTTTCAGGAAGTTTTGAAGGATGCCGTATTCTCGGCCTCCCAAACTGCATGAGAAAGGTCTTGGTTTTTCCGTGGTGGATGCCACCATGGAGAAGGCCCACCATCCAGGTTATTGTGTTGGATAATTTTGGAATCATCAGCAGAGCCTCCTCTTAAAGGGCAACTGGGTAGCTATAAGGGAGGTGTCCTGCTAGGGATCTGGGTCCTATACTGCTTAGGGCTGGGCATGCCAGCAACAGAACCTTGACCGTGGCTCAGCCCCTAACAGGAAGCCAGCGCCATTCCTGCAACACAGATCTGACGTGAGAAAAGCTGCAGGTCCCACCAAGCGGCAGCTTCTGGACTGGGCCCAGGTGCAGCCTATGCAGCGCACATTGCAATGGTCCCATTCTGACATCTGCCATTTTCTTATAGCGCCATTGACCAAAACTAAACTACTGATTATTTCTTTCATGCATAGAGCATCTGGTAACCAAAGTTCTTTGGGCCGTATGCTGGTAAATTAAAAACATAAAAAGCTAAATATCTGTCCAGATAGAATTAGAACTATGCACCAGTTTTGAAGTTGGGACGGGATAAGAATGGGCCCGGGGTGTCGAAGACCCATGCGGGGCCCCTTCCCTCCAAGGCCATATATCACCATATATTACTCACCCAAGGACGAGGCCACCAGGAGTCCAATGATGCCCACAAACGGCAACGCTTCGGGCCTCATGCTAGACAAGAGGCGCCCAAAGGATGCGGTGGGCTTCTTCGCCTCCTCGCCCGGCTTCTGGGGCACGAGGTGCCCCCACAGCGGGGCCACGACGCCCACAACGAGGTAGCTGAGGGCGAGGACGTCCGTCCTGCCCCCGCCGTGCGCCAGCTCCAGGGCGCCCCCTCTGGGCAGGAGCAGGAGCTGCAGCGTGGCGTAGCAGGGCACCAGGAGGCCGAGGAGGGCGGCCGCGGGAAGGAGGGCCCCCCTGAGCCACGCGGGCATCCCCGCGCAGCGGCCGGCCGCGCAAGCCGGCAGGCTCAGCGTGGCCCAGCGCAGCAGGCCGATGCCCCACGCCCAGCCCAGCGCGCTGCCCCAGCGCGGCCGCCACGCCCGCCAGGCCAGGCGCAGCGCCAGGAAGTCCAGCAGCGCCAGCAGCACGACGGCCGCGCAGGGCGCCAGGCCGGGCCGCATCTGCGCGGGCGGCCGCCGAGGCCGGGCACCGCCTGCCGGGGGCTCGCTCTGCCTGCCGCCTCCCCTCGCGGCTCTCGGTCGCGGCGAGTTTGCAGAGGGCGGCTCGGGCAGCCGCGGGCGAGGCCCGGCAGAGCCCCGCCGAGGAGGCGCGCTCCGGGGAGCCGGGGCGGCGGCCGCTTCCCAGAAAGGCGGCGGGCCGCTCGCTCGCTCGCTCGCTCGAGCCCGGCCGAGGTCCCCGTCCCTCCGCCGCTTGCCGAAGAGGCGCGGACGCGGCGGCGGCGGCCAGGCGGATTCCCCGCCCCTCGGGGCCGCCCCCTCGCCGCCCGGCGGAGGAACAGGAAAAGAAGCGCCGCGGCTGCGTGTCTCTCGCCGCGGAGCCAGTGCGTTGCAAAGCGGTCTTGAAAATGCGCAGGTTGAGCCGAGCTTGCGGCGGGATATTCTCAGCCCCGTCTGGAAAGTCCCTCCTACGCGCTTTGCTCTTCAAGGATTTGGAAAGATTTCTGGGAATCTGAAAGTGAAACTCGCCTGCTATAAAAAGCGCGCAAAGGCGGCGGCGGCGGCAGCGGCGGGAGGGCAGAGAAAACTCTCTGGCCGCGGCTAAGGGACGGGGGCGGGGAATATATTTTTCCTGGCAGCAGGATGCACAGGGGAGACAACCTGTGGAGCCTTTCCTCACCCTGCAGGCAGATGCAGTGCGTCACCAGTTGGATTTCTGCCTGTCACACGATTATCAAAGCCCCGTGCGTTTTTGTTTTTTTTCCAGCAGAGGATCAAATGTAGGAAGGATGCTGTCAAACCAGCCAGGCTTCCTCTGCTGTCACCCCCTCAGACTGTACAGAGGAAGATGGGGGGGGGGAGTGATAGCACACCTCGCGCTGAAATATTTTTTCTTCTCCCCTCTGTAACTCTTTCTCCTTCCATGTCTGTCTTTTAAGATTGAAAGTTGCCAGGGAGGACTGTCTTGATTTCCCCATTATATGCAAACCGATGCTCCAGGGCCCTTTCTGGATGAGGAACCAGATAAATATATATTTAAATCAAAGGGAGGGAGTCAGTGAAGGATACAAGACATGGAATTGTTCAGTGGATAAATTGCATGACTTCTCTTGGCCTATTTACATGTTTTGAAACATGAAATATAAACTTTTTGCAGAGTTTTGGGGTACCACATTGCTTTTGCCACAGAAATTCAGACACGTGGTGCCTTTTACAGATTCCTGTACATTCACAGAACACGTGCAGCCCTCACTTTGCACACTGCAGCTTCTCAGAGGCACTCTTCTTATCCAGCTAGATGTCTTAATGCAGGAGTAGTTGGGGAGGGCCCCGAGCCTTCCAGCTGGTGCTGTACTACAGCTCCCATCAGCCCTGCCAATTCTGGCTGGGGCATCGGGGTCTCTCAAAGTCTTGGGTCCCGCCTCAAGGTTTGGGAGAGCCAGTGTGGTGCAGTGGTTAAGAGCATGGGACTGGGACTCAGACGATCTGGGTTCGAGTCCCCACTCGGCCATGGAGCCAACTGGGTGGCTTTGGGCCAGTCACAGACTCTCAGCCCAACCTACCTCACAGGGTTGTTGTTGTGGGGATAAGATGGAGGAGGAGAAGGATGTAAGCTGCCTTGCGCCCTTTGTAGGAAAAAGGCAGGATATAAAAAGAAAAAAAAAAAGTTTGCACCTGGCAGCGGAAACCAGTAATGCGGCCGAGCTCCGCTTCAAATTCATGTCACGCCCGGACGCAGCAGGATGCTGAGTCGCCCTGCAATTTGAGCGCTGGAGAAGCAGCGTGGGATGCTAAAAGAGGAGCCCGGCGATCCCCCCGCCGCCCCCGGAGCGGAGATGCGGGAGGAGCCCGGTCTCTGCTCCCTCCTCGCGTTTCGCGGCCAGGCGCGGAGCTTCCCCCGGGCTGAAGGCGTCCTCTGTAGGGCGGAGTGGGGCGCCCCCTGGCGGCCATCGGCGGCGCCTCAGGCCTTCTCTTTTTAAGAGACTTCCTACTCTCGCTTTCGATCTGTGCTGCAGCGTCGCTTCCCGCTCCGACTTGTGGGGAGCAACATGGCCAGTCGCGGGGCGCCGAAGATCAGCCTCGGGGTGAGTGAGTGGCGGATGGCGAGGAGGGCTGTGGCCCAGTCAAGCGAGAGCGCAGCCTATTCGAGCCCCCGCGGCACTTTTGCAGGGGGGAATAAGGACGCCCCCCCCAAAGGAGCTGCCCAAAGGGCGCTGGAGCTCAGCCGAGCGGGTGGGATCAAAGTCCACGCGAAGGGAGCGCAGCGGAGGGCAAGCTTTGCGCCCGTGGCTTCCAGGAACGCGCGCTGCAAATCGGGGTCCGTGTTACAGGGAGTGTGTCTGGACACGCCGAATCCTTTATTCCACAATACGAGCCACCGCTCTTCCCATGTTACAGGCGGGGAACTGAGGCTGGGAGGTTGACCTAGGGACGAAGTCGCCTTTTAGGGTGGGACTCGCCTCTGCAAACACTCCCTTAACCAGTGGGCAACCCACGACCCTCCGGAGGTTGCAGTCCAGTGCTGCACGCAGCATGGGCAATGGTCATGGATGATTGGCTTGAAGGCGGACTCCGACTGGATTGCCTTGGCTTCACCATCCCTGTGCAAACCTAATAAAGGGAGATAAGCGCCCATTCAGTGTCCTTTAATCAGCCCCGTGTGCAACTCTGCCATTCATGTTCCCCAACGCAAAGAACATGGATTCTGTGACCTCTAGAGATCACTGACATTTTGGCTGAAATATTTTTTTTCAGTGGAGAGAGTTCCCAGTGGATCATTTGAAGACCCGGAACACACACACGGAAAATTCATTGATGAGAAACTTTTTTTTTTAAATCAACTTTTCTACATTATTCAGCTGGAAATTAATTCATTTATTTAATATATTAATTCCCTGAAATTATACTTGCCCAACTCCTTTGTAAACTAAGGGAGGCTTATAATCCCATGGAAATATTATGGATAATTGTAAGGCAAAAAACAAAACAAAACCAGTGTCATTAAAACTAAGTTGGAGCAATGCATTTACAGCAAGTGAACTGGCCAGGGGAGTTGTTAGAGCAGGGCCAGGCAATTCGGTGACCTCCAAGTGCTCTGGCCTCCTGGTGCCATGTTCCTTCACCATGTTGTTGTTGTTGTTAGTCGCAAAGTCATGTCCGACCCATCGCGACCCCGTGGACAACATTCCTCCAGGCCCTCCTGTCCTCCACCATCTCCCAGAGTCCACTTAAGCTAACACCTACTGCTTCCATCCAGCCACCTCATCCTCTGGCGTCCCCTCCTTCTTTTGCCATCTATCAAACAGGACTGGCGAAGTTCTGGGCCCAAATATATGGAGAGCCCGAAATTGGCCACCTCTGGTTTGGAGGGTCCACACAGGAGCTGGGAGTAATCTTGGGCCAGCCTAAACCCACATTTCACAGGCTGTTGTGAGATTAAACTGGAAGACATAGCCGTAGCCTAGGAAATTAAAATGTCTGCTGGATAAGCAAACAGCTCTCCTCCAAGTTGCCTTCTGCTTGACTTGCAAAGGTGCATGTGTGTGTGAGGGGGGGGGGAATCTTGAGAGAACCCCTAAAGATGCTCTTGGGAAGGGGGCATGCCCATGCGGGAGAAGGTGGGCTACCTGCCACCTGTGCTTTACAGCTTTTAAAGCCGAACGGCCCATTTTTACCTGTACCTGGAAACTGGCCAAGGACGATGGAACCATTTCAGAATTGCCATGAAGGGCCGCTCCCTGTGAGCAGCCGGGCAAGCCTAAGCCAAGCTAGCTGAAGTTTCTGGGATGTCTCCCAAAGCAGCCCCATTGCGTAGTCTAAACGGGAGGCTACCAGGAGGCGAGCAAGTGTGGCCAGACTCTCCCCCCTCCCACTGACTTAACCCCATCCAGAAACAGGCCAAATGTCACCTCCTTGGTCAAGCAACCATGGAGAGAGAGAGAGCCTACCTCACAGGGTTGTTGTTGTTGTGGAGATAAGATTGAAATCAGGAGGAGGAGAATGATGTGAGCTGCTTTAAGTTCATAAGAAAAAAGCAGGACATAAAACCAATTAATTAAATTAATTAATACCTCTGCAATTTACAGAGTTGCCAAAAGGGGGGACATGCATGAACCAAAACAGAAGACTAAAGATGATGCTGATTTGCATAGGCTAATTTATACATGTAGGTGCAGATGCGTTAATGAAGCCAAAGGCCTAGAGGGGTGGTGGGTTCTCCCACACGGGAGCATTCAGGATGCAACTGGGCAGCCATCAGAGAGGTTGGCTTAACTGGGAGTCCTGCACTGAGCAGGGAGTTGGGCCTGATGGCCCCTTCCAACGCTAGGATTCTAGAGCTGTCTTGATATTTTTATGTATGTATGTATTTATTTAAACCATTTGTATGCCGCCCCCATTGCAATAAAGCTTCGGGGTGGCTCACAGGTACTGTGTTACATCAGGTACTACAGCTGCAAGCCATCTCGATCTTTATGAACTAAAACCAACTCTTGAATTGGTTTGGAAGCATACAGGCAGCCGATGCAATTCAAATGGGCCAGAATAGGCCTTAGATGTTTGGACCGTCTGGTCCCACCTGCTAATCTGGCAGCTGCATTCTGCACAAGCTGCAACTTCTGGACAGTCTTCAGGAACAGTTTCTGTAGAGTTCGCTGCACTAATCTAATTTAGCTGAGAATGGGGAGCATAGATAATTGTTGGAGAACCATGTTAGGGCATCCATGAGGCCAAGCATGATTTCTCGAGCACCACCTTCTGGAGGTGGCCCTCCAAGTAGGAGCGGAACCACCGCAGTGCAGGACCCCCATTCCCAGCTCAGACAGTCACCCCAGAAGGTGTGTTTTTTATTTATTTATTTGGGGGTTTTGTATGCCGTCCCATTCGCATAAGCCTCGGGACGGCTTCCATACAATAAACAAACATAAAAATAGTATACATAAAATCTAGATTCACCCTGGCTGTAGAATTAAAACCAACAGATAATATTACAAGTTGTTAAAATATTGTTTAAATAAAAAGGTCTTGGCATGGTGCTGAAAAACAAATAACGACGGCACCAGGCGGACCTCTCTGGGGTGCGCATTCCATAGGTGGGGCGCCACTGCTGAGAAGGCCCTCCTCCGGGTACTCACCCTCCTAATATCTTTCACAGAGGGCTCCCAGAGGAGGCCCTCTGCCGCCTATCTCAAGGGGCGGGAGGGCAAATATGGTTGCCATAGATAATTATTTATTATTTCCAAATAGACACTAGATCTGGATAATCAAGTCCCATCCAGGAGTGCTTGGATCAACGACCTTGCCCTGAAAGGGAACATTTGCACCAGCCTAAATTTCTCAAGTTCTTCTGGGCCCACATTTTTAAATTTCTGCTCATGTTTGTAGTCAAAATTATCCATTGCAATTGCATACAATTTTTTTAAAAACTAACATTTGGAAATGCAACAGAATAGCAGTCTTAAACTTTAACCTAAAGTGTTTCTTTGAAGCATTTAGCCAGTTTTGTACAACACGATTATTTTATTTATTTACTTACTTACATGTATTTATAGGCTGCCTATAATCGCCGAGGCCTTCCTAGGCGGCTTACAATGCATAAAACATATTAACAGATTATATCTGAACTGATTCCCTCTGCGACCACATGAAGGATCTTTGGAATACATCTTAATGTCAGAAAATGTGAAAATGATACCGATATTAAACAGTGCAGTCTCAATTCCATTGGATGATCATTTGAGGCTTAGGATGGGGCCACAGTGAGAAAAGCCGGTATGCCGTGGTGGCAGTCCAGATTCTAGTCCTCACCCAGCCATGATGCTTAATGGGTGACTTTGGGCCAGTCACTGACTCCTCCAGCCTAACCTGCCTCACAAGGTTGTTGTGAGGCTTGCACGGTGCCGTGGGTTCTTTGCAAAGAGAATAGATGGGACAGAAATGTTATACTAATGCTAAAAAATGAAGGATTCCGCTGGCTGAGGTGGGTGGGGTTCATCTGTGAAGGCCCCAGTACCCCCCAGAATGACTTGGGGGCCCAGAAATCTACCTCTGGCGCTGTTTCCCCCACTGGCAGGGTCTGCTCAATTCAGTCGTCTTCTGTGGGGTCTCTCTGGTCCTCCATTGGATCCCTAACGCATCCCGACCGGCCTCAGGCTGGCGTGGAAGTTTCCCTTTCTTGGAATCCAACCACAGGGAAAATAGGAAAACGACCTACCCATGAACAACAAGAAGCCGCCCCTCCCTTGCCCCCAGCCAAGTGGGGCGGCACAAGCCAGGAGGCATTTGGGGGGCGGGCTGATGATACTCCATTTCACTCTCTCCTGAACCCAGCTCCAGTGAGGAAAGCTCTGCAAAATTTGATTTTTTTTCCCTCCTTTGATAGCCACCTGCAGTGCCAGGTGGAGACAGAAGCATAGCCTGCGTTGTGCTTTATGTAAATATCTTCCGATCTAGCGAAGAGGGCGTTGTTTAGATACGATCTTGGGCCTGCCTGCCAGGCCTGTGCACCTGGAGAGGGCTAGGTAGGCACGGCGTTCATTCCACCCAAAGGACCTTTTGTGTCTGCCACGGCTCCGCGCCGCACCCCTCGTCTCACGTCTTGCTGCGCTGGCGCTTGCTTCGCACGAGCGGAGGATATCCGGGCGCTCAGAGTTCTGTGGCGGGCAGCACTGGCTCCCCCAGACACGATTTCCAGAATCTCTGGCTGAAAAGTTCAGGTGGCGCAGGATCTGGGCTTTTGCTTCTCAAGGGTGCGCCGGGCTCTCAGAGGGGAAGGGGCTGTTGCGGCCGCTGGGTCCTGTCCTGAGGCCCCGCTGAGTCTAAGTGTCCAAATTCAGGTCCACCTTGCCAAAGGCAACAACGGCTGGATTGGAACAATGTGATAACCCCCAGTCAGGGGTTGAATATGGGTTGAGTGTAGGTTGTCACTGAACTGTGGGTGGTTGTTGAAATGTGGGATGATGCGTTGTCTGAACCATGGCTTGTAAACCACAAGGAGTCCATGAGAAGAAGCCATGATTTCTAAAGGAACGTTTGCGTCCATATATGCCCTCCCACCCCTTGAGATCAGCAACAGATGCCCTCCTCTGGGAACCCTCTGTGAAGGAAATTAGGAGGGTAAATACTCGGAGGAGGGCCTTCTCTGTGGTGGCGCCCCATCTATGGAATGCGCTCCCCAGAGAGGTCTGCCTGGCGCTGTCGTTATTTGTTTTTTGGCGCCAGGCCAAGACCTTTTTATTTAAAACTTATTTTAATTGTTAAATTATCTGTATTTATTGGATTTTAAATTTTTTAGCCAAGATGCACCGGGGGGGTTTTAAGTAAAAATTTTATTGCTGTATTGTTATTTATTTATTTGTATATCTTGCTACGTTGTAAGCCACCCCGAGGCCTTGTTGTGATGGGGCAGCATAAAAATGTTTTAAATAAATAAATAAATTTGTTCTTGGGTTGTCAACTATGGATAACAGACCATGGATGGTTAGCATTCTGGTTTTACACAACATAGTAACCACGTTTCTTTCACAAACCAAAATTCAATGACAACCCAAACTGAATTCTTGAGTGGGGCTTATTGGTTTGTCTGAACTCAGCCCTTGTACAAAATTGATGTAGTACGGCCAGGAGGTGAGAAACCTCTGCCCAAGAAACCCCTCCCCCTACTTGGGAGCCTCAAATTTTCAGTGCCTGGCTCATTCCTGGAACACATGACCTAAGGTGAGAGTACCTCTGAGCATGTTCAAAGTGTTTCCCTTAATTGCTGCAAAACCCTTGTCTTCCCATGTGATTAGGCAGGGGGCAAAATTATGGCCAAAGGGCGCCGCTTCCAGCCAGGACCGCTTGAATGCTACCATCTCACCTTTTAGAACAGGGTGGGTACCCTGTGGCTCCCAGATGCTGTTAAACTACCACCCCCATCATCCCTGACCATGGGGGCTGCTGACTGTGACTGGTGGGAGTTGGAGTCCAATGCCATTTTGAGTGATGCAGGCTGCCCTCCCTTGTTTTTAGAAATTAGACCCTGAGCAGGTCCCACTGTGAGTGTGAGGAGCAGGGGGGCCGGATGCCACGGGCGCCTTTGCGTTATGAGGGCAACCGGCTCCCGGCATTCCTCGCCCACAACCCTCCTCCACCTCGACTAACCCAGAGCATCCTACGGGTCCTTTTCAGACAACCATCATGGCAGTGGAGTTCGATGGAGGCGTCGTGGTGGGTTCCGACTCGCGTGTCTCCGCAGGGTAAGTGCAGGGGGTGCCTGCTGCCTGCCCCCCATCCTCAACCCTAGGAGGGAAATCCGTCACTAAACGCCACGTTGCACGGTCATTCTGTGGGGTGCGGGGGACCCCTTTCTGCCCATGGGCCCAGCTCAGCCCCAGAGAAACTCTTGCAGGCCGCATTCCGGGGTGGGCACGGCCAAAAGCGGGTGGCACAAAAAGTACTCGCACTCTGTAGCAGGGAGCTCTTTCCAGGATCAGCCTTCGGAGAGACTCTTCTGCTTCTCAGCATGGGGAAAGTCTGGACAAAAGCCGTGAGTCCACCAAACAAGTGGGGATTGATTTAGTGATTGATTGATTGATTGATTGATTGATTTACAGGTTTTCTACCCCGTCCTTAACAGCATCTCAGGACAGCTTACAACAAAATCCAACAAACAATAAATCAACAGAGAAAGTACAATCCACATAATGCAATAAATAAGATAGAATGTGGCTAAGCATTAGAATAAAAATAATTGAAAAATTAAATGTTAAAATGTCGGGTAAATAAAAAGGTTTTCACCTGGTGCCGAAAAGAATGTAGCATCAGCACCAGGAACCTCTCTGGGGAGCGCGTTCCACAGACGGTGCCACCACGGAAGAGGCCCTCCTCCGGGTGTTCGCTCTCCTAACCTCCTTCCAGGGGGGTTCCCGGAGGAGAGCCTCTGCCCCTGATCTTAAGGCGCGGGAGGATGTATAGCGAAGAAGACGTCCCTTCAGGTATCCAGGTCCCAAGCCATTTAGGATTGGGGTGGGACCATCCGTGGAAACTCAGGAAGCTAGCTAGGGACCGCAGGCCTGAGCGTCTGCTCACCTGCCTTAGTGATTTGAGTTCAGGTAATCCAGAGGATCACCTCTTCCCACATATGCTGACCCAAAACCTGACATCCACCTCAGCGGCCCTTTTCCTGGTGCCACCACCAAGTGAAGTAAGAGGGGCAGTGGGAGGAGGGCCTTCCCAGTGGTGGCACCTTCGCCGTGGAATGACTGCCAAAGGGAGGCTTAGCTGGTGCCTCGTTTGTGGTTTTGCCATTGAAATTGTGGTCTTGCCATTGAACAGAAAGCCCTCTTTATTTTCCCAGATCCTAAATATTGTGACATGCGTAAGGCTGTGCATTTTAATTCATTGCTTTTATCTGATGTTATTTTTTAAAGCAATGCTGTAAAATTTGCTTGTTCTTTTCATTGGTGCTGTTATTGGATGTTGTTGTTGTTAGTCGCAAAGTCATTTCCGACCCATTGCAACCCCATGGACAACGTTCCTCCAGGCCTTCCTGTCCTCCACCATCCCCTGAAGTCCACTCAAGCTCACACCACCTGCTTCAGCGACTCCATCCAGCCACCTCATCCTCTGCCGTCCCCTTCTTTTCCCATCAATTGTTCCCAGCATTAGGCTCTTCTCCAGGGAGTCCTTCCTTCTCATCAGGTGGCCAAAGTATTTGAGTTTCATCTTCAGGATCTGGCCTTCTAAAGGGCAGTCGGGGTTGATCTCCTCTAGGACTGACCGGTTTGATCACCTTGCGGTCCAAGGGACTCGCAGGAGTCTTCTCCAGCATGTTATTGGATACTGTATTTAAATACTTAAGCCAGTGTGCCTAGTGGTTAGAATGTTGAACTGGGACTTGGGAGATCCGACTTCTAGTCTCCACCTTGCCATGAGCTCACTGGTTGACTTTGGAGCAGGCACTGATTCTCTGCTTCAGTAGCTCACAGGTTTTTGTTTTTTGTTTTTTGGTGAGATCACGATGGAGAGGGAGAGTTCCCTGATTCCCTGGCTCTCTGCTGGAGGGAAAAAAGATGGCATATGAATGTGACAAACACAAGTATTGCATTCCAAGATTTAAGTTTTGTGAGTTGCCCTGATGACTCGGCTATTTGGTGGCCTGTGTAAACTTTGTAAGTGAATACATTCAGCTCTGGAATTTGGAAGGTCTTAGGCAGGGTGTCTGCCGCCTCTGCGTCGTGGGCCCTGCTCCCTCTCCCCTCTGGCCCCAGTCCCTGCCACCCAGAGGGCAAGTGCGCCAAGAAGGCTCCCGCTCCATCAGCTGCTTGCTCGCAGTCTGCCTCTAGGCTGCAGAGCGGGAGAGCGTGGCAGTGGCAGAGAAAACGAGCAGTAGCGGGGCCAGGGGGTCCCGGGTATCAGAAGCAGCCCCCAGACTCCGACATGGGCCTTGTCGGATGCCCAGCTTTGCGACCCCTGGCGCTGCCTCTGAATTCAGGGCATCCTTTGCAGATTCCGCACTGTGATGGCCACAAAGCCTCTAAAATGGGCTGAGGTCACGTGGGGGATTTATGACGTGTTCTTGCTCTGCTTCACATACTTCTTTGGTGAAGCAAGAACACTTTCAGGAGTCTCAAAAGTGCCTTGCCTTTGCTCAGTTAATGAGGATGCTTCCAAAGCTGCGTCATTGCTCTGATTAAGGGCGTAATTTTATGCAGTGACAGACAGAAAAACACCCCAAAATTCCCAACATGCCCCAACCTCTCTTTTAACCAGCTTTTCCCCATCTAAGCATGCATCAGAGGGTGTGTTAAGGCATTCACGGCTTCCTTCCGTTCCTTTCCCCTCTGCAAGTTACGGTTTTGTGCACAGCCAAAATGCACAGCGTCCTTTCAAGGATTCCTGCTGGAAAGGCTTTCTCAGTTTCCTCCCTAGATCCACATGATATCTTTTTGGATGCTGGCCTGGAATTCAATTCCTGTCTCTCCCACACTTCTGCTTGCCGTCTTCTGCATGCCGGTCTGTTGGCTTAGATGTTGATTTGACTCCATTGTCACTTAGTTTTTCATTGTGTTTGAACGCATTTGCTTTATAGTTTTAGGGCACAGTTCTAAACCCTCCATGCTCACAAGCACACAAAGCCGGAGGCTACGCAGGTTGGGAAGAGCGCGGAGGCCACCTCTGCTTCCACAGCTGCCCACCTTGCATTTTCACTGGGCAGATGTGTTGCCCCTCCAGCAACAGCATTCAGGAGCCTCGAGACAACTCCTCTCCCAGCCCTCTCCCGCCTCCTCCTACCCCACCCGAAGGCCCTTGCGGCTGTGATTCCCAGCTCCAAGACTGAAAATTCCAAAATATCCCATGGCCCCCGTTGCTGCTAGAAGCCATCAAAGTGCTCCCTCCACCAAGTTTTATTACTTAATACAAGCCCCCGTGAACCGTTTTTCGTAGCAGAAAGGCTGCGTACGGCGCAAAGGAATAATGAGGCAACCCTCTCCCCAGGCAGTCTGTGGTGAACCGGGTCTTCAACAAGCTCGAGCCGCTGCACGACCGGATTTACTGCGCGCTGTCGGGATCTGCAGCTGATGCTCAGGCGATCGCTGACATAGTGAATTACCAGCTGGAGCTGCACAGGTGAGCATGGGCTGAGGGCCATGCAGGTGGGGGCGGCCATTGGCTGCAGTCCCCAGTGCGGCCACATCACCCCAAGAAGCCAAATTCCAGAGGAGACGTCTGCGTCGAACCTGGTGTGCCGCTCCCAGTCTCGGTCAAGGCCAGTCCGAGGTCCACCTTATAAAATTTGCCCATGAATTTGAACTTCCTGCTTTCATGCAGAAGCTGCCTTTTGAGACCATTTTTTTTAGTGACTTTATGGTCTTCCACACAATGTCTTGCAAAGCTTGAAATGCTAGCAGAAAACCAGGAGTACATAAGATGCTGCGGCAGACCAAGGAACCATCTAACCCAGCCTTCGGTTCTGCGATCGAAAGCAGGACATGAGTAACAGCATCCTCCCACCCATGTTCCCCAGCAACTGGGCTATATAGGCATACTGCTTCTGGCACTGGAAGAAGCACATGGCCATGAGGACTAGTAACCCTAGATAGCCTTTCCTTCATGAATTTCCCCAATCCCCTTTTAAAGCCTTCAAATGGGCGCTATCTCTACATCCTGAGGAAGTGAATACCAGCTACGTTCCTTCCTTCCACCCACACTGAATTTTCCACCCATCAGCTTCATGGATGACCCCTTCGCGTTCTAACACTTTTTGAAGCTCCACAGCACAGAGAGGTTGTGATTCTGGAGTTCCGATTCTCACGTACGGGATGAAGCAAATTTGCTTTTTCTTGCCCCGAGGGGCAGGGCTCACAAGACAAGAAAACAGATTTCCCTGGGAATAATTCCCTGCATTAAGATCCAGCTTCCTGTACATTTGTCTTGTCTAAAGGTGTGCCCGAGGTCTGAAAAGACTGAAGGCTGCCGGAATCTAAAAGGCACATTTTTTCAGCTTGTCACCTCTAACGCCTCCATGGTTGAAACAGTAAAAACCGCACTCAGTGAAGACGTCAAGGGAAATTTAAACTCCCAACAATAGTTGATCCGCCTGTGCGAGTAACACGCACCGGGTGAGGAACGGCTCTCATCGGAGCGCAGCTGAAGTCCGAAGAAGGGTTTTGCTGGTGCCGCAGCGCCCCCTGGGGACCACAGCGGGAAAGGCCGCTTCACAGTTGTCGCCTGATTTCCTAGAAAAGGCAGCGGCCGTTCAGGCGCTGTGGTTGAGCCGATGAGATATTCTCAGACACGTGTCCATCGGCCTCGGGGCTTCCGGCTGGGATCGTGGAACTGGGATTCCCCTTGCCCTGCAGCCATGGCGCTGGTTGAACCAGCACCGTAATATTTCCCAGGCCCAGCCCAGTCTGGTCTGTCTACCCACATTCTGCTGGCACCTGCATTTCCACCAGCTGCTCTTCCTCAGCCTCATTTCCCTCTGGCACATTTGCCCGGCAGCCCTGTATGTGCCCGCACAGAAGGGGACCCCACTGAATTCAATGGGATCTCTGCCCAGGTGAGCAACTGGGTTTGCACGACACTCTAAGCCACAGTGGCTCAGAGTGTGCCCCTCAGTGTGGTCGTTGCCAAACAGGGTTCTTCTCATTTCTACCAAACCAATTCCAGCAAATTCAACCAATTTGTCAAATGTACCTGCAGTTGCACAGGTGTGGGAATGGGGAACCTCAGGTGAGCATTGTGCGTGGAGATAGCTGCTTATGAGGCAGCAGGAACCTCCCCACCAGGTATTTCCCCCACAGGCTGCAGGTAAGTTTCTCTTCCCCTTTGGCTACCTCTGACAGCTGTCAAAAAGCCAGTTGCCAGATATAAACAAAGGTGAGAGCGATCGTGACTCGTGAAAGGGGGCGGCAGCTGCTCCCCCTCCTGCACAGAAGGATAATCAGGGCAGGGGGTATTTTGTCCTCAGAGCACCTTTTGCACTTACTTCCTATTTTTGCCAGGAAATCATATGCACACCTTTTTCCTGCCCCTCCCCCAAACCCTTTAAAGGCCCTTTCCAAATCCCACCTTAACAACAGTGGGTTACTTTCAACTTTCTACTGAGTATACAGCTGTCACTACACGGGTTTGCAATCTCTGAGAGGAAAAAAGTTCAAAGAAAATCCACAGTGAGGCTTGTGTTTGTGAGGGGAAACGACTTGTATCTGTGAGGGGAAGGGCGGAAGCAGTTCATTGTCCCCCAGGATACCTACAGGGAGACCAAGGGGGGAGAGCAGGGAAGGAAGGAGCCACTCACCCACAATGACCCCCCCCCCCAAGCATTTAGTGGCGCACTGTGATTTGTTTGCACAGCAACCGATCTTGTGACGGCCTGCCAGGGCGATGTGGCTTGGCCTGCAAGCATGTGTTCCCCTTGTGGCTGACGGACAAGCACTCAAACTGGGACAGAAATTCAGCATACCTTGCACCCGTGTTTGTCACATCCTCCTTTGAACTAGGAGGGAAAAGGGGCTTCACTCCCGTCCCACATCCTACTTATTTTAGAGTACAAGAAAGATTGTTCTCAGTCTGGCTCCCTTTGCTGGAATCGTGGCATCCTTAATCTTTGTCTCCCGGGCAGCCTAAACATGGAGGAGCCCCCACTGGTCCTGGCTGCAGCCACCTTGGTGAAAAACATCAGCTACAAGCACAAGGAGGAGCTCTCGGCACACCTCATTGTAGCAGGATGGGACCACAAGAAAGGGGGGCAGGTAAGCCCTGTTCTGTGATGTAGAAGAGGGAGGACGCTTAAGGGTTCCACTTAAAAGAGGACGCAGCTTTAAAGCTAGTCCAAGCTTATGTGCAGCTTGAAGAGCACGATAGCAAGAATCCAGGAGAAGGAGAACTTCTCATCACTGTGTGTTTTCCATGCCCGGAAAGTCCATCTGTTGCATTTCCACCTAATTGCTTAACAATGGGCATTGTTAAAAACTCAGCAACTTCTTAGGACAGGCTAAGACAGCCTCCTTGAATTGTTGTTGTTAGTGGCGAAGTCCCATCGCATTGGACCCATCGCGACCCCATGGACAACATTCCTCCAGGCCCTCCTGTCCTCCACCATCCCCTGAAGTCCACTCAAGCTCACGCCGACTGCTTCAGTGACTCCATCCAGCCACCTCATACTCTGCCCTCCCCTTCTTCTTTTGCCATCTATTGCTCCCAGCATCAGGCTCTTCTCCAGGGAGTCCTTCCTTCTCATTAGGTGGCCAAAGTATTTGAGTTTCATCTTCACTATCGGGCCTTCTAAAGAACAGTCAGGGTTGATCTCCTCTAGGACTGACCGGTTTGATCGCCTTGTGGTCCAAGGGATTCGCAGGAGTCTCCACCAGCACCACAACTCAAAGGCCTCAATCCTTTTGCGCTCGGCCTTCCTTATGGTCCAGCTTTCACAGCCATACATTGCAAATGGGAAAACCATAGCCCTGACTATATGCACTTTTGTTGGCAGGCTCCTCATGGCCCCCCCCTCATAAAATGTTTACCTGTCCCTGCTTTAATGAGACAGCCTAAACCAAAGGCCAGGAAGGACTTTGGTAAAGGGACTTTTGCTGGAGCCTGGGGTCAAACTAAATGGCCCAGGAGACCCCTTCTGACTTGCTCAGTTTCTATGTTTCTAAATGACTGGAGCTCCCTGAAGGTCTGGCCTGACGCAGCTCCATGGAAATGCAAGCTATTACCCCAAGCTGCAAATAAAGCAAGAACTGGATCCCGAGGGGCCATGCAATGGACCAGAGAGACAATTCCACCTTCTGGGACAGCTTGCATGCTTGGTGCACAGACCACCTTTCCCCATTACAGGTGGATTCTGGGAGCTGTAGTCCAACTCCAAGTCAGGGAGGCTGTTGTGCATGCCCTCTTCTGCACTGCAGGGGCTGGGAGCGGCAAAGCTCCTTCCGAGACCACATCCTGCTTCCCCCGTTACAACGGCAGGAAGGAGGGGAGTGCTGTTTAACTGAAGAAGAGGGTCCTACCATTCCCCATTGAAGCCCCAGCCCCACAAGGCCGCCCACGGCTGTTGGGGGGGCTGCCAGGAAAGGATGACACATGGGGATGACTCCCCCCACATTGTCCTAGGCCCCGGCACATTTGGCGGTGCTGAGGTGTCTAGCACATTTCCGGTGTGGTTCTCTCTAAAGCGGGATGGGAGGGGCCATCGCAGCTCCCCACCCCTCCTGCTCTGCACACCAGGCCCTCACGCTGCAGTACTTTGGAGTGGGAGGGAAGGAGGGCTGCAGGGGAGGCAGGATTCCCCCCTCCAAGGTGCCCCCTTTGCCCCTTCTCCACGGTCAGTTTTACAGCCTCAGAGAAGCAGGTGGTATCGTTCTTCCCACAAGGAAGGAAATGGGACCTCCAGCTCCCAGACTGGAGCTCCTTTCCAGCCTTGTACCTTGGAATCTGAGAATCCTAAACCCCAAGACCAGCCCATTGGATGGGCGAGCCTTACCCAGGTGCCTCGCGAAGGCAGAGCCCCCTTTAGACGATGTACAGCCTGGCTTTTGCAAAACATCCGTTCGTTGCCGCTTTGCAGCCAGGCTGGTGCTCCACACTCGGCTAAAACTGCCCCTCCTCCTGTCCCAACAGGTGTATGTGACAATGGGGGGGATGCTCACTCGGTTCCCCTTTTCCATTGGGGGATCCGGGAGTACCTACATCCAAGGCTACGTGGACTCCGCCTACAAACCCGGGATGGATGCGGAGGAATGCCGGCAGTTCACCAGAAACGGTAGCTGTCTCCTCCTCTCTGCTCCAGGGGGGACGGGACACGTTGGGGTGTAGGGGGAGGGCTGGAAGCGGCGGCTCAGTGCACAAAAGCCCCATTCCTCTCTTCCAGACAGTGCAGCGCCTGCCGTCACGCTCAGCTCGTCGTGCGGGTAGAAGAGGTGGCTTGAAAATGGGCTCTGTGCCCAAATGCGGGCCTTCCCCTACTTTGCAGCCCAGCAGCGCCCAGCAGCGAGGGGCATCCCTGGCCCTGGGGCCCTGCTCGGGGCCACCTGCTGCTCCTGCTGCTCCTGGGGCTGACGGTGCAGCCTTGACCCAGGACTGTGCGGGGGGGGGGGCTTCACAGGCTCCGCGGGCCAGAGGTCCCCACCCTTGTGGAAGGCACCGGTAGACCTTGCGGTCGTTGGCTCTGCGGCATTTCCCCTTCGGGTGCCTGATCAGAGCAGAGCTGCAGGGTCTACAAATATAACCTTAAGCTGTGATGAAACTGTTCGCCTCTGGGGAAGGGAAGAATTGTATGTCCTTGACATGAATTCTGTGTTGCTGTTTTTAAAAATCGGATATATGCAGCTTCTTAAACACTACAGAATTCCCACAGTCACCTTCTCATAGGCTGATTCTCACGGTTCCTTCTCTGCCTTCCTCCCAGCGATCGCCCTGGCCATGGTCCGAGACGGATCCAGCGGCGGCGTTATTTACCTCGCTACCATCACCAAAGACAGCGTCAAGGAGGAAGTTATCGTGGGAGAAGACATTCCCAAGTTTTATGATGAATGAACTTGCTCTCCATTTTGGAGTTTTGCTTTTTTTTAATCCAATAAATGTCATGAGACCAGACCTGTGTGTGGTCCGTTGTGTAGAAGGTTTGCCCCAATGTGTGTGCCCCTGCTGACGGCAAAACCCACACTTTGAGGGTGTTGAAGAAGTGAAACACAAGCCTTCCTGCTCTTGAGTTTCCACCGGCATCGAACCAGTGCATTTGTTTAAGCTCTGGGGTGGTTTCTGCTCCCTAAGAGAGGCCGTGAGAGCGGAGATGGGATGCTGCTGGCCCCATGCATCTTCTCAAGGCAGATCAGGGACAAATGACACCCATCACACACAGAACAGGGGCCCCAAGAGCCAGGTGGGGCGGACTGGGAAACAGAAATTCTTTGCAGGGGCTTCGTAGGAACAGGAACTTTGCAGGAACTAAGAAAATAGGAACAGTCGTGTCGGATCAGACAGGAAATCCATCTAGCCTGGGATTCTGTTCACACAGCAGCCAGTCAGCTGCATACAAGAAGGACCAGAGTGGAACAGTTCCCTCCTTTCCAAGCTTCCCAGTAACTGGTGTACACAGGGACACTGCCTCTGATACTGGAGGTATTGTATAACCATGAGGACTAGAAGCCTTTGATTGCTCCTCCTTCAAAACCACAACCCTTCAGCTCTCTGGCCCTCTCAACATTTTGGCTACTTAACCAGACAAAAACAAGAGCAGAGGCTTTTGGAGAAGGGCAAGGAAAGTGTGAGCGTGGCAGGAGGAAGGAGAGAAAAGGACCGTCCACACATTTGTCCATCATGTGCTTTTGAATACAGGAAAAACGTATATAAAATGCCATTTGTGTCTACCACAAAGGCATCAGGCGCAGCCCACTGACTTCCGCTGAGCCGACTGCCAGCTCGATGGGAATGAAATGGCAGCTCGTGGCCGGTGGGTGTTTCCAGCCCGACTCTTCAGGGGCTGAATTTGAAGGGTTGGACGCCCAGCGTTTGGGGGTTTTGTGCTTCCTTGACCAGTGAAAGCACCTCAGCGGGGCTCTGATCAGCCAAATCCACGAAGCAGCAGCCTCGGCTCTCCCGTGATGCCGTGGGGTGGATGCTGGGCTCCGTGGGAGTTTGGGGGCTGCTGTGGGGCAGGGAAACTCACGTGCCCCTGAGCAACTGCAGCAACCAGCCTCTTGCAAAAAGATTTGGAGGGACAGGCGACGTTGTGCCTTCCAGGTGTTTGGGAGTACAAAACCTGTGAACCCCATTGGGTCGGGGATTATGGGAGTTGCAGTTCAAAGCATGTAGACCACTCTGCCTTCCAGGAGACGAGTGTAGTTTGTGCAGCCCTGAGTCCTGGCATCTGTTCCATCAGGGCCACATGACCCCAGATCCCCACACGTGGCTGCGGCTGATGGAGAAAAGCAGCGTGGGAGAGGGGATGCGTCTGCCCAGGTGCGCATCCGCATGTGAGTGGAGCAGGCCCCTGCCCAGCACGATGCTCCTGCCCACCCGGCTGCTCATCTCACGGGGCCCCAGGTCCGTGCTTGAACCCGAGGCTCGCTAGCCCCACTCCGGGAAGCCACGGAGGCCCTTCACCTTGCCTGGGGGGTGGGGAGGGGGTCAGACGCATCTTCCCTTGTTCTCCGGTTGAGAATTATCATGCGCATTATGCAGCCCATAAAGGGGCTTTTGTGCCCCCTCCCCCCCAGCAAGAAACACAGGCAGTGGGCTGGGCTGAGCAGCAGTGGCTTCTCCTCTCTCCCATGAGCCTACAACCCAAAGGCCTCATTTCTCATACGGAGGCTTTTTGGGAGAGATTAATAGGAGATTCAGGACAGATTTTTTTTTTTTTAAAGTCCTTCCCACAGCACACAGTTAAACTGGAATCGGCTGCCAGATGAAGTGGGGAAAGGCCCCAGTCCAGAGCGCTTTAAAGGGGAATGGGACAGATCCAGGAGGGAAGAGGCTCTCTGTGGCCGCTGGTCTTGCTGGCCATGTGCTCCCTGCTTCACGCAAGGTGCCCTGCCTGCGCACACCGGTTGCTGAGGAGCTGGGCCGGAGGAGGTCTTGCACCTCCTGCTGGGGGGATCCTGGGGCAGCTGGTTTGCCCCCAAGTGCTGGACTACATGGCCCTCTGGTCTGAGCCAGCAGGCCTTGCCTTGCGTTCTTTCGATCCTCATCTAAAACAAGGACGCGTTGTGAGAACCCTCGTAATATTCAGTTCTAGCTTTCTTCTTGTGTCTTGATCTTCCGTTTGCTTTCAGTTGTAGGATCTGCCTCTCTCAGACACACACGTCACCCCTTTGGCCTCTCACACCAAAAAATTCCACCTCCTCCGGGGCAAAAGGGCTTCGTGCTGGTGCGGCAGCAGCGCCCCCTGGAGTCCACCCGCAGCGGTGCCCAAGGGCTGAAAAGACGGGGGCTGCCGGAATCTAAAGCAGGGCTCCTCAGACTTTTTCGACAGGGGCCAGTTGAGAGGCGAGGCGGTGGATCCCTCGCACGGAGAAGGCCACGCGGCTGCCACCTCAGGGCTCGCATGATTAAAAATAGATTTAAAATTTCTATTTAATTTACTTTCGATGCTTTTTTAGTTTCTTCGTCATCTTCGTCTCTCTCTTCCGCACGCCTCTCTTGTTTCCCCTCTGTATTCCTGCTCTGTATATGTGTGCCATTTGGGGAGGGGGGCGGGAACCGGCGCACATGCAGTTCAGCTGTTGCAATTTGGGCAAGCGCCAGCTCTCTCTCCAGTTTCTGAGAACGCCTGCAGCAGCTCGGAGGTTTTGGACTCACTCGGAGATCGTTTTCCCCGAGCGAGTCCAAACCCTCTGGCAGGCCAGATAAATGGGCACGGCGGGCCGGATCCGGCACGCAGGCCGTAGTTTGAGGACCCGTGATCTAAAGGGTACATTTTTTTTCAGCTTGTCACCTCTAACGCCCCCATGATTAAAACAGTAAAAACTGCACTCAGTGAAGACGTCAAGGGAAATTTAAACTCCCAGCAATAGCTGATCCGCCTGTGCGAGTAACACGCACCGGGTGAGGAACGGCTCTCATCGGAGCGCAGCTGAAGTCCGAAGAAGGGTTTTGCTGGTGCCGCAGCGCCCCCTGGGGACCACAGCGGGAAAGGCCGCTTCACAGTTGTCACCTGATTTCCTAGAAAAGGCAGCGGCAGATCAGGCGCTGTGGTTGAGCGGATGCAGATATCTTCAGAAACGTGTCCATCGGCCTCGGGGCTTCCGGCTGGGATCGTGGAACTGGGATTCCCCTTGCCCTGCAGCCATGGCGCTGGTTGAACCAGCACCGTAATATTTCCCAGGTCCAGGCCAATCTCATCTGTTTACCCACATCCTGCTGGCACCTGGATTTCCACCTCCCTTCTGCTGCTCTTCCTCAGCCTCATTTCCCTCTGGCAACAAATGTACCTGCAGTTGCACAGGTGTGTGTTGGGAAAATTTGGGTAAATCCTGTCTGAAAAGCATTACTTTTGTGTGTGCTTTTGAATTGTGGGATCAAATCCTGTCTTCCTTCCCAAAACCAAGCTGCCACTGTTTAAAATGGCATTCATTCCCCCCACTCCTTTCTCTCACCTTTAGCTGTGGGCTACAGAAGACAGAGCCATTCAGTCCAAATATACATTGTAAATAGTCACTGTTGTAATTCAGTTTAGATGGAAGTATCTTCCTAGCCCAGATGCTGCATGTGCCCTGGTCAATTCAGAATGTTTAGAATCTAGTTAAGAGTCTTGAGTTCATGCATAGTTTCAGTGGCTTGAATTTACATATCTCAGCAGTCCTGGAGATGGGTTCAGGCTTCTGAACTAAAGTGTCAATTAGAAATATTGTAATCTTATTGTTACAGTATGATTGACTGACATTTCTTTATCTTTCTGTATGTGATGACCTCAGAATCTTATTGTAATCTTTACATTCTGTCACCAATTGCCCTGTACCTGTATGTGACTGGGAGCGTATAAAAAGTCTGTATTTCTGTTGAAGCTTTGCAGCAGAGTCACCTCTTGCTTGCCCAGTAAGGCCTTTTCATGAGACCACGCACGGGGCCTGGGATAGACAATAAAGACACGGAGGTTCACAACGCTTGATCTTTCCTACGACGAGTTTTATTTCCCTTCTCAAATTGAAATCCCGGGATTCTGACATGTGGGAATGGGGAACCTCAGCTGAGCATTGTGCGTAAAGATAGCTGCTTGTGAGGCAGCAGGAACCTCCCCACCAGGTATTTCCCCCACAGGCTGCAGGTAAGTTTCTCTTCCCCTTTGGCTACCTCTGACAGCTGTCAAAAAGCCAGTTGCCAGATATAAACAAAGGTGAGAGCGATCGTGACTCGTGAAAGGGGCGGCTGCTGCTCCCCCTCCTGCACAGAAGGATAATCAGGGCAGGGGGTATTTGTCCTCAGGGCACCTTTTGCACTTACTTCCTATTTTTGCCAGGAAATCATATGCACACCTTTTTCCTGCCCCTCCCTCAAACCCTTTAAAAGCCCTTTCCAAATCCCACCTTAACAACAGTGGGTTACTTTCAACTTTCTACTGAGGATACAGCTGTCACTACATGGATTTGCAATAAAAATAGTTTAAAGCAAAGAGAAGCCGCAGTGGGGCTTGTGTTTGTGAGGGGAAACGACTAGTGTATGTGAGGGGAAGGGCGGAAGCAGTTCATTGTCCCCCGGGATGCCTGCAGGGAGACCGGGGGGGGGGAGGAAGGGGCCACTCACCCACAATGCCCCCCCCCCAGCATTCTGGGTGCACCGCGGGTTGTTTGCACAGCCACCGATCTTGTGACGGCCTGCCAGGGTGAGGTGGCCTGGCACGCACACACGGACTTCGCTTGTGGCTGAGTCACGCGAGGTGCCCTGCCTGCGCAAAGCAGTTGCTGGGCTTTTTGGGCCGGAGGAGGTCTTGCACCTCCTGCTGGGGGATCCTGGGGCAGCTGGTTTGCCCCCAAGTGCTGGACTACATGGCCCTCTGGTCTGAGCCAGCAGGCCTTGCCTTGCGTTCTTTCGATCCTCGTCTAAAACACGGACGCGTTGTGAGAATCCCTCGAATTAGAAAGTTAGAATTAGTTAGAAAGAAAGTTCTAACTTTCTTCTTGTGTCTTGATCTTCCGTTTGCTTTCCGTTTTAGGATCCGCCTCTCTCAGGCCTTCTTTCACACCAAAACACCCCCTCCCCCCCGGCGCAAAAGGGCTTCGGGCTGGTGCAGCCGCAGCGCCCCCTGGAGCCCAAAGACAGTGATGCTTTTCTCAGAAAAGGATGGCCAGAGAGAGAGATTCCTGCCAGGAATGCCACTCAGAGCTTTTCAGCTCCATCCCACCTACACCAAAGGAGTCATGTCCAAAATAACAGGAAACCTGCTACCCTTTTCCCAACTGAGGGGCAGGAATCAAAGTGGTGCAGCTTTGCTAAGCAAGGAGAACTGATGAAAAACAGTACCTGTTGAATTTCTACCTTTAACACAGCAGTTCTGCCAGGGAAAAAAGAGGTAGCAATCCATGGCAGCAGATTCCTGAGTACATTTGAGAGTAGGGGGACGTGGCCCAAAGGACAAGGAGGACAGAGAAAAGCAACCCCCTTCCAAAATCCCTTCCCCTCCCCTCCAGTGGAGCATCCCTAGTTCTTAAGCACGCCGTTATTCCTCCATCCATCCTGGGAGGCCCCTTTTGGGGCCCCTTGAAGGAGGCCTTCCAGATGGCTGGATTCCAAACCATTCAGCACTTTCAAGACCAACACCAACCCTCAAAAGGGCCTCATTCTTTATTGACAGCATTCAACCAAGAAAGGTTCCCAGCGTGGCTCACAGAGATCAGTCATACAACGGCCCTTGCCTTCAGGCCTACACATGGAAAAGCACAACACGAAAGGAAAAGAGATTGGAAGGGAGGAGGAAAAAGGCAAACCCCAAGCCCTTCTGAATGTCGAAGTGCAGCGAGCTCCCTGCAGCTGGTCTTTCTCAGACCGATGCATCGGGCCTGGTTGGTCTCCCTCTTGCGGCAATGTTCTCCCAGGGGTCTGGGGGCCGGTGCAGCCTCCCAGTGGCTCCTCTTGCTCCCACATGTTCCTTCCAACAGGGAGGGCTAGAGAAGGCCCCGGGTCTCCATCCTGCTGCGCTGCTGCTCCGGCTGAGGAGGGAAGCAGCTGGAAATCAACCTAGGAACTTGCTGGCAACGGGTGCGACTGGCTGCTGCCACACTGTCCCACCGTCTACCGTCCACACAGCCAGATCTGGTGCCACTTGGAAGCAATGGGTTTCTGGGAAGGCCAGACACCCCAAAGCTCAGCCTGGGACCTGCCCGATCCTCAGTCGCTTGCTGGGTGGAGAGAAATGCGGGGGAGCCGGTGGGGGTGCGGGGGCCAGTTTCCTAAATGGACCCCCCAACATTGTCTGTTTACTTACAACAGTTCAGGCGAAACCGTATTTCGAGAGGGAGGGCTCACTTGTAGGATGCCTTCTATCCCTGGCTCTCTGGGGAGGAAGAACCAGAAGGTCAGCACTGAAAGAAATCCTCCCTCTTGCCTTCCGGGGCCCCCCAGTCCTCAAATCTGGCCAGAGCACACGCTCCTTAGCCTCTTCCCAAGACCTCCAGGGGAGAAGGGCCCAGAGCTTTGCTCCCAGGGGACGGGGCACCTTTGCAGGCAGCCCCCCTTTGTCTGGGACACCGGAGGACAACGGAACAGGCAGCATCCGAAGCAGGAAACAGGCAGCTCTGCAGAGACAGATGCGGGAAGCCCCTCGCCCAGCCCTGGGCAGCCCGGGGGTGGGTGATGCCTCCCAGACAAGTATCCCCCCCCCCCCATGAGCAATTCCAGTGATGCTTATTTGAAGGAATGGCCCTTGAACACACAAAGCACTTTTCCGGATCATCTTTCTGGAAAAGTAGCTCCTACAGTCCTGCTCTCATCCTACAGTCCTGCTCTCATCCTACAGTCCTGCTCCCTGTGTCGCCTGGGCCTCCTTCCTGGCAGAGATGCTCGAGATTATTCCTCTCTCAGAAATCTGATGAGTGGGGCAAAAATCACGCCCGGAATTCCAGTTTGCAGGGTCTGGCAACAGAACCACGGGCAAGACCCGACTACCTTGAAAAGATCGTAGCCAGAAGGAGAAGGCAGGAGCCTGAGACGGGCTTGGAAATCCACCTTCACAAATTGGCCAGAGTTCCTGGGACCTCCTTCCATATAAACGCTGCTGGGATCCAGCGGAAAATCCCAGCCCTTTTGCAGTTTTGATATGGGGAACGGGACTTGGTCGGGTCATAGCTAGCATTCTGTGAAGCGGCCCTGGTCCTCAGACACATGGGAGGTGTGGTGGGCAGGGAAGAGGGAGGATTCGCATTGTAATCCTGTGCTCATTCGCTGAAAGGGAGGCCCAGTTCCTTTTAATGGATGTCCCAGGCTGGCAGGCAGGGCTGTGCCTTCAGGGCAGCCCATCCCGTGGCTCCCCTGCTAAAGGTGAGCCTTGCGGGGCAATCGCAGGGCATGGAGCTAGTATCCGATATGCATAAATGAAGCCGAGCAGGACCTTGTGAACTGCCTGGCGTTCTTCCTAAGAGCTGGGAAGCTACTGTTTCTTTCTCACAACAACCCTGAGAGGTAGGCTGGGCGGAGAGCGAGAGTCCAGGCTGTCGGCCCATGCGCAATCTGGTGGCTTCTGCACGTGGATTTAGGGAAGCAGGCGCTTTTGCCCTTTGCCTCAGGCCATCTGCACGCTCTCAGGGGAAGCCTGCAAGAGACTGGCGCACAAAGCCAAGGCCCGCATGACACACTTACTGAGGATGAAGACGATCCCGGCCACCACCAGCACGACAGCCACTGCCATCAAGACGGTAGTCCTGGTAGCTGAGAGGAGAGAAAGGGCACCCGTCTGCTCTCCGCGGCCTCGTGCAGGGGGGTCCTGCGATCCCTCGAGCCAAGGTGGGGATGCGCACTGCCCGGCCTCTGGCTCTGGAGGCCGGGATCCAAAAATATTCCCTCCCCTCACACTGCGACCCCCACAGGCAATTTTTTAAAAATAGCCCCCCACTGGTGCCAAGGGGAAATTTTAAAAACCTCGATTTCCACGTGGAGGGGGAGAGAGAAAGAGAAGGGAAGAAGGAATGTGGGGGAGAGATAACGGAGTGGCGAGAGGGCCGTGTGTGTGTGAAAATGCGTGAGAAAGACGGAGAGGATGGCAGCGATTCTGGCTCACGCTTGTGCCACTTTAGCCTCGCCCCACGGCCAGGACAAGCCACTCTGTTTATTATTGCAGGAAAACCCTGCAACAAGCTGGCTTACATGGGCCTCTTCTCCATGTTATCCTCACAACGACCCTGTGAGGTAGGTGAGGCCGAGAGTCCGTGGCGGGCCTGAAGTGACCCACGGCTGAGGGAGGCTGTGAGCCTGCACCTCTTCAGCAAACACCCAACCGCCACCCCACAGAGGCTCCTCGGAGTTGGCCCCACTCCTATTCCATGCTCCGAGGCTGTCTGGACTGGCAGATGAATGGGAGATGTCAGGTAGAGTGGGGTCCACACATGGCTGCGCCCTCCAGCCACGCGGCAAAATGGCGGACGTGTTGGACGGGACTACAGAGGCTGGAATTTTTATTCTCCACTTGGCCTTGAAGTTTCCTGGGTGGAGTGAACTTTATCATGGAGAAGAGATCGTGCCAGCCACCTGCCTGACTCACTTTGCCCTCTCCTGCAACCCTCAAGAGATTTCCCCTGAAATAATTGGGACTTTAGCACGAGCGATTACCCCAGATGAGGAATTTGCTCTCTCCTGCTGCCTGCCAAGGCCACAGCCTGCAACAGACCTCGGAAGGTGCAAAATTGGTGCAAAACGGAGCTGCCAGGCTGCTGACGGGGCCTGGGCATGGTTCTCATATAACCCCAGTCCTTTGTCAGCTTCACTGGCTCCCCATTGAAGTCCGGGCCCAATTCAAGGTCTTGGTTATCACCTATAAAGTCCTTAATGGCTTGGAACCTGGTTACCCAAAGGAGCGCCTACGTCCATATTTGCCCTCCCGCCCCTTGAGATCAGCGGGAGAGGCCCTCCTCTGGGAACCCTCTGTGAAAGATGTTAGGAGGGTGAGTACCCGGAGGAGGGCCTTCTCTGCGGTGGCGCCCCATCTGTGGAATGCGCTCCCCAGAGAGGTCCGCCTGGCACCGTCGGTATTTGTTTTTCGGCGCCAGGCTAAGACCTTTTTATTTAAGCGTTATTTTAATTGTTGATTGTAATTATTGATTTTATTCTGTGCCGAGAGGTCTCCAGATTTTTAATGTAATTGTATAATTGTTTATTTGTTTTGGAAGCCACCCCGAGGCTTTTTGCGAATGAGGCGGCATATAAAAGTTCCAGATAAATAAAATAAATAAATAAGGCTTGGAAGGCCTTCCTGTTTATAGAGGCACTCAGTGGCCAGAGAGACGAGTCCGGTTCCATCTCATGCACAAGTAATGCAAAAGTACTGACGAGCCTGGCTGACTTCTGCCTGCCTCCTCCCTCCCGGGATGGACCCTCTGCTCCCAAATCTTCCAGCCGGAGGCCGCATCTCCTGTCTTCCCTGGGCCGGACCCTCCTGCACTGCGCCCCAAGGCACACGTGGGGTCCTCTGGGGTGTGGCAGCCTAGGGTGGGTCCCTTCCTTCCTCCACCCCAGATTTTGGGCAGAGGAGTTTTCCGCCCTTCCCCATCGCCTCTCACCCCCAGGATCTTCCCAGTCCAAGACCAGAGGCTGGGCTGAACTGGCGTGGTCCACACGGCACTGGTAGTGGTCCCGGTCCGTGGAGTCGATCTCGATGCCCAGCCAGAGGTTGTAGGTCCCGTCCACATTGGGAGCGACATTCCTGTAGAAGGTGTTCTGCAGCTGGAGCTCTCCGTCCCGTATCCACATGGCGCTGATCTGCCTGGGGTAGAAGCCGTAGGCCTGGCAGAGGAGGACTTCCCTGCTGTCATTCAGCGCTCTCCGTGAAACCCGCACCACAGGGGGCTCTGCAGAAATGACAGCATCAAGAGCACTGAGCCACTGGAAGGGTTCCCATGAGGTCATCCAGCCCCACCCTCTGTGCTGAGACGGAAGGGTTTCGGAATGCCGGAGGGGTGGGATATCGGCAACATGTTCCCACCTGCCTTGGGTAACCCCAGGGAGCCTGTGCAGGAAGGCAAAAGGCCCAGCCAGGACCAGGAGAGGGTCCCCTGAAGGCAAACCCGGGTCTGTTCGGGTCCCTAATTGTGCAGGCCAGGCTGTGGCTTGTTTGCTTGACTGTGTCAGAGGAAAAATGATGCATCAGCCCAGCCGGGACCAGGAGCGAGTCTCTGGAAGGGGAAGGCCTGCAGCTGGGGCTGATGGGCTGAGTTGCTCCCTGATTTTGCAGGCCAGGCTGCAGCTCCAGCAAGGGGTCTCCCCTCAGCGTCGGTGTGTGGCAGAGGAGGACTTGTGGCCAGCAAAGGGATCCGGGAGCAGCTAGTGGGGTTTTCTGAATTCATTTCTCCTGCATAGACTCCGCAACTTTTTTGCTGGTGCATCAGATGCTTTCTCAGGCAGCTGGAGCTGCACCGTTGCTGAGCCCCCACTGCAAATAGTTTTGTTTTAGAGATCTCAGGGGAAGTACATATTTGAATATTTGATCTTTCTGACTTTTTTTTCTTGAAACAGCTTAGGATTTCAGAACCGCACGGGGTAACGTATCTGAATGAAACTGTGACCTGTACTAGCCTGCTGTGAGTTTTGTTACACTCTGAAAAGACTCAGATAAGGCCTTGGGGAGAAATCCCAGTCCTGAACAAATTACCCTCCAAGCCTCGAGGGTGAATATTATTCGGCCCTATAAAAGAATTGGCTCCAAGCAAAGCCCAAACTTCCAGGATCTGTGGGATTACTTTGCCCTCTGCGCCCTCCGAATCTAGCGTGAATGGCAGTGGAGAAACATATCCTGTATTTAAAAGCCCAAAGTGGAATTTTCTGCCAAAATTCAGCAGTACAGTAGCAAGAGAAAGGGCCTATTTTGCTTTAAAAGGACTCCCTTTGGCTGAGCACTCCTGAGTTTTGATGTGAAACGACCAAAACCAAGATGTTATTCTTCCTGATCGCACTATGGTAACACACACCAAACTCGGCAGTAAATTCAGTGTCGTGACCCCAGGGGAGGTCGAAAGTGGTCACGGGTTACATGTTCAAACTGATGGACAGCAAAAGGATTGCTGGAACTGCCGATCTTGCTGAACCAAACACATAGCAGAGCATTTCCCGTTGCTTTTTAATTTTTCCCGTTAGGCTTAGAGAGGTCAAGTTGTTAAAAACAACAACGCAAAACCTGACAGCACTGCAACAGCGCCTATCTAGCCTTCTAGGATTTGCTTTTTAAATGTGGGAGAAAGATCCAAACCTCAGATGGGAGGCCCAGACTCAGCTGCTCACTGGTTTTGTCGTGGACGGATTGGCAGCTCACTCCAGGATGAAAGGGGGTGGGAAAGAAGACAAGGAAAACCCTGTCCCACCCGCCCCCCGCTCCTCCTCACAGTCACCTTTCCTCAGCAGGGTCTGCCTCCCATAGTCCAGGTGTTTCCACAGTGAGTCAAAGCATTCCCGCTCCAGGTAGGCTTTGTAGATCTCGGCGTTCTTTGTCCTGGCTTCCCACTCCCTCTTGGTCGTCTGGGCCTCCACGCTGGCTGCCGTCCAGGTGAGCTTCTCCGTGTCCAAGCTGAGGAAATCCTGCCCGTCGTAGCCGTAGTGCCAGAATCCTTTCCTCTGATCACCGTGGAGAATTTCACAGCCATACCTGCGCTGCCAGGTGTGAAGCCCTGAAAGAGGCCCATGAGTTGGCGGCTATCCATGCAAGTCTCACGGCATATAAAGAAACGCAAGGTGGGCACCCTTACCTGAGGCTCAGGGAGCAGCCAGAGAGGGAAGCGGCACAAATTTGGGCAAGTCCACTTTTTTCGGTAAACAATGCACAGAAGGTTTATCTCATTAACCACGGAGTCCTGTCACACACAGGTGGGCAGCTTGAGACCCTTCAGGTGCTTTGCCCTACAACTCCCAGCATCCCTCGCCATTGGCAGTGCTGGCTGGGGCTCATGGGGATGGTTGGCAAAATATCGGGAGGATCTCCACTTCCCCACCCCTTCAGTCATGGCTGGCACTAAAGACCAGCCGGTCCAAACTCCCTTGCTTGGTGGAAGATCCCTTCCTTCCTCATCTCCTGCTCAGGACAAATGTACAGGGCAGCATGGAGATTCGCAACGCCCCCAGCCGTTGCGCACCTGCATTGTGGTTTCCTGAGCTGCTCTGCTGAGCCAGGTCCTCTCTGGAGAACAGTTCGGCGTTGCCAAAGCGCTTTATGTTCCTCTCCAAGAAACTGCCATCGTCCTTCTCCATCTCCCACACCCAAGGTGCCCGAGGCTCAGCCCTCCGGGTGTCCCCATGGCTGTCGTAGTGGATGAAGGGCTGGTCGTTCACGTAGCCCTGGGCCATGAACCGCGGCAGCCTCTGGCCAGGCTCGGACCAAGACACGTAATGATAGCGCAGCGAATGCGCAGAGCAACCTGCAAGGGCACAAAGGAGGGTGCAGTCGGTATACGGAGCCGTGCGAAGTCCCAGAGGCTCCGCGCAGGGTGCAGCCTTCCTGGAAGGTCACTGGACACTTCAGGTGTTTCTGCAATATAAGCGTTATTTGCACGTACGTGTGAAAATTCATCCCTGAATTTTCATTCATTTATGATAAAAGTGTTGAGCCTGCTCTTCAGGGCTCCTTGTACATCCCCCTACAAATAAGAAAGTACATGTTTTTTAAGCGCCAAAGGCAGACTGGAATGAATGTGCCCTCCGTTCCTTTAAAGTCAGCTGCTGGGAAAGAGCATGAGATGCCAAGAGCACCCGGGAGCTGGTCCTCCCCTCCAGCAGCATTCCTGGGGCCGAAGCGAGAGGCACCCCGAGGGTCCATCCGTGGGCCCCTGCTGGGATGGGGCCCTTGCACACTCCCTGGCTATGCCAGCCCTTGATGCTGGCATGGAGCTGCGTGGAGGTGGGGATGATGGGCTAGATGGAATGACTCAGTGTCACAAAACCCCTCCTGCAAGAGGAACTGTAAGTAAGAAAACGTTATGACTTTCCACCCAAATTCAACACCAAGCTCAAAGAGTCAGCATAACCATCTGGGGAAGAACATGTAATCGACTTCCTTCATGCTAGCCTAAACCTGATTTTTATTTTATTTTAGGTTGGCTTGAATTGTTGGTGCTTCGGCATAGGCTGGTCCCTGCCCCAAACAGCATACAAAACATACACATAGAAACATAGAAGCTAAGTGAGTCAGAAGGGGTTTCCCTGGCCATCTAGTCTGACCCCTGGCTCCAGCCAGCTCCGCTCATGTAATCCCCAACATGTGGTTGTCCAATCTTTCCTTGAACACCCTCACCGATGGGGCATCAGCCACCTCCTGTGGAAGCCCATGCCATACCCTCGGGGTCCTTTCCATTGGGAATTATTGCCTGGCATCCACACTGAACCTTGGTTCCCTGAGCTTCGCTCCATTGGAACATATCCTGCCCTCCTTTGCAGGGGAAAACAGGTCTCTACCCACCTCCACATGACACCCCCTCATGTACCTACCCCCAGCTCTGGCTGGCTACTCTGTGGGATCGGAGCCCCACCCTCTCCCAGGGGGACCCTTGCTGCAAATCCAGGCCTCCCTCCTCCCCGTGCACATGGAGGTCCGTTTCTTTGGGCCCCAGTACTCACTGGCGCAGATCCCCAGCAGGAGCGAAAGGGCCCAGTGCAGCACCCTCATCTCGGCCCGAGAAGCACCTCTGCCACTTGTCGCAATCCACTTGCTGCCCGATGCTGAAGCTGGCGCTGAGAGGTCCCAGTTCCTTATTTGCTCAGAAGTTCAAACAGAGTTCAGTCAGAACACTTAAAAAGACATTCGCGCTGGTACAATTGCACCCAAATTAAGCTTTGGACTCCCCTAAATCTCCATTCTGTTCCCTCTGAAACACATCAATTCACTCCAACTGGAAGGCTTACTTTCTGCCTTGTTCCTTAATACACAGATGACAAAGGAAAGGGGGCATGAATCTCCAAACCAGCTTTGGGATGCCCCAGAGGCTGTGCCCACATAGTGAGGACGGCTCCCCACGTGACACAGCATTGGATCTGGTCCGCTCCTCCACATCCTTTGGCATTTGAGCTTTTTCCATTTCACCGTCTAAGTGAAACATACAGCACGGCTTTCAAGATGAGCATCTCTCTGTGCGCTGCGCATAGACAGATCTCTGATGAACGGAGCACCGAATACCTGACAGCTGTTGCGCTCTGCTCCTCCCCCTCTGGAAATCTGTTGCAATCTAAACAGCAATTTTGGGAACTTCAGCCTCGTGATGGTTCCCCAGAGCGTTTTGTCATCCGTTGGTGGCACCCGAGCTGTCTTTGCAGTCAAATAGAAAGGAGAGAAGTTGTAACACTGAGAGCGTGTTCATAAACAGCACACCGAAAACCCCCGTCTTCCCACATTGGTGGTTCTCTTTCCAGATGTGTGCAGAGGGCTGCGGGTGGTGCAAGCCGCGGGTGCCCACGGCACACAGAAATATTATGGGCTGTCCCCGCTCTGCAGCCACTGCTTAGCACTTGACAAGTGTTGGGAAATTTGGGTAAATCCTGTCTTACAAGCATTGCTTCTGTGTGCATTTGCATTGTAGGATCAAATCCCCTGCTGCTTCTCAAAACCAAGCTGACACTGTGTAAAATGGCTTTCCCCACTCCCTTTCTCTCACCTTTAGCTGTGGGCTACAGTAGACAAGCCATTCAGTCCAAATATACATTGTAAATAGTCACTGTTGTAATTCAGTTTACATGGAAGTATCTTCCTAGCCCAGATGCTGCATGTGCCCTGGTCAATTCAGAATGTTTAGAATCTAGTTAAGAGTCTTGAGTTCATGCATAGTTTCTTAGTGGCTTGAATTTACATATCTCAGCAGTCTTGGAGATGGGTTCAGGCTTCTGAACTAAAGTGTCAATTAGAAATATTGTAATCTTATTGTTGCAGTATGATTGACTGACATTTCTTTATTTGTTCTGTATGTGATGACCTCAGAATCTTATTGTAATCTTTAAATTCTGTCACCAATTGCCCTGTACCTGTATGTGACTGGGAGCGTATAAAAAGTCTGTATTTCTGTTGAAGCTTTGCAGCAGAGTTCACCTCTTGCTTGCCCGGTAAGGCCTTATTGTGAGACAACCGCGGGGCCTGGGATAGACAATAAAGACACGGAGGTTCACAACGCTTGATCTTTCCTACGACCCCGAGTTTTATTTCCCTTCTCAAATTGAGATTCCGGGATTCTGACACAAGCATGTGGTCAGAAGCCAGAAGGCTGTTCAGAGGGACACATGGGTGCAGTGCAGCTGTGGAAAGTTGCCCGAGGCCGAGGGGCACCGCTCTGCCGATTCCGCTGCGGCACAGAAAATGGAAAGGGGAGGCGTCGCGCCCTTTTCAGTCCCACAGCAACCCCACTGAATTAAACCTACAGTGGGCTGCTAGGTTTGGGGGTGGGCAGGCAAGTAATGCTCTTGGCCCGGCCGGCACAACCTGTAGGCCACCAGCGGACCCAGACCATGCGGCCCCCCTTGCCGCTCGTGAGCTCTGAGCCCGCACCACCCATGGCCGGCCTGGAAGCTGTGCTGACTTCTCCTTCCAGCGCCCCTGAAGCTTTGCCCATATCCTTGGGGGCCCCAAAGCAGCCATGCCCACAGGGATCATGGGAGGGGAGGTGTCTTCAGCCTTCCTCTCCTCTGCTGACTCCCGAGGCAGCCCTCCCGCCCTGATTTTGTGCAAGTCGGCTGGGGCGGGAGCAAGATGAAAACCCTTCTGCCCATGCCCCATCGCAGCAACCGCGGGTGCCTGAGTTTGCTCCCCCATGGCCCTGTGCTGAGACCAGATGCAGCTCTTGGAGCTGCCAGGACCAACGGAGCAAAAGCTCCACCATAATGTGGCCGCCGAAAGCCTGACACTGCGAGAGCAGCTGTAGACTGAAGGACGAAAGGCATTCCTGTCCTGATCAGGGATCAAGTTCGAAGCTTTGCTCTCTAGGTGCACCAATGTCCTCCTTAGGTGCACCAATGTCTGCCTGCCCTGCTCAGGTGCACTCTCAGGTACGCTCATTGTTAGCCTGTCCTGAAGGGTCTCATTTTTGTGTTGTGGCGTCTTAATCCATTCATCCCTATTATCTTATGCTTCTAGAAAACTGATTCCCCCCACCCTCCAAACTGCGTATGTAACAGATAGGTTATAAAAGCATCCTGTACAAACTCCATCTCAGCAGTCCCTCCCAGGGCGACCTATTTATTTAGTTCATTTTCATACCACTCCATGGACAAGACCCTCTCCCTACATGCTGCACGTATGTACTGCATGGCTGAACAAACTGCAAGTGTTCTTTTGATGGCACTCCCCCAGAGAACTCTGGTTTTTCTTGTCAGTGCCAGGGGCCCCTTTGATTTCATCATTTTTTAAAAAATGGGAGAGCTTGAAGCCTTTTCCATCAGGCCCACTGTTGTGGAGAGGGGCCAGCTGAGGTTCTCAGGGCTGAGGGAAGCGGCTTCCCAGCCCGCGGGTTGCTGCTCTCCCACTGGCTGGGAAGCACTGGGTACGTGCCTACGGAGCCCCTGTCATTCTCCTGGATGAGGGCACTGCACTTCTAAAGCAGGGCTAGAAGACACGGGAGCCCGCAAGTGCCAGACATCTTGCTTGGTGCCCACCAAAGAGCCTTAAGCCCCCCCCCTCAAAAAGACAAAAATGGCCCACCTGCTTCCTAGCAGACAGGATTGCTGTGGAAAGGCTTCTGTGGGGGCTGAGGATGGTGCGTGCAAGCAAGCCGATCAGTGTGCCGAGATCCAGCCTCTGGCTGAACCTCTGGCTTGTCCACAGCCTGTGGGCATTTTACTTGACCTTTGCCATGACTCCAAGGGCAGCCATCTTGTGGTGGTGCCCGGGACAAATGGCCAGATGTGCCCGTTGCCCAAAAGCAGGCACTGATGGGCAGCTCAGCGTCAAAAGCGTCTCTGCAGCTGAGTTTAGACTGAAGAGTTAGATGGCTCTTTATGTGCAAAGGTGAATGAACGTTACAATGATTATGTGCCCGCTGACCCAGTCGGGCTGGGCACCAGCTCAATCCTATTAAGAACATTCTCTTGGACGGGTGGGATGGGGACTTGCAGGACACAGATCATTATGCGGGGGAAGTCCAGTCTCTTACTCACAATCCCCCCAGCCCAGGCCAGCCTGCGTGGGTGTTCATTATGCAAAAAAGATGGTTTGGAAGAAGAGAAACCATTATAATCTCCGGTCACAGGAATGTCTGATGCATGATGTTTCTTTGGGGGTCTTGGGGAATATAAACTTCCAGGCCTCCTCCTTTTACTGTCTGAACTGATTTCGAAAGGTTGTGCAAATGAGGAACTGGGAAGGGGCAGCCAACTTCAGCACAGGGCTTAAAATCCACGAGGAGGAAGGGACTCGCAGAATGTGCTTTGCTGGAGTAAGTGGAGAAGCTTCTGCGGCCAATGGACCTCTGTGGATTTGGGTCCAAAAAGGGCACCGCACCAGAGGGTCCAATTGGTTCTGTGCAGCAGGACCTTCAGAGGTGGGGAGGGGGCTTCCTCAAAGACAAGAAACGGGGTGCAAGCATGTTACCCACCCTTGCACTTCCGCGGCACTCAGGAAGTGGGGCAGAAAGAACCGCTTATGCAACTCCTAGTCCATGTTAGGTGCGGCTTTGGCGATGCTTGCACAGTCATCGTTACAGTTGTGCAGCCTTGTCCATATTGAACAATACGAAATAAAGCAAAAATCTCCCTTCTTTTTCTGTGTTTCTTGTTGTCTGGATACAACAGTATTAATGAAACGGGAAAATCAATTCCTCCAAGGTGATTATTTTATTACTGATGATGATGATATTTCTATACTGCCCAATAGATGAAGTTTGCTGGACAGATTACGATAGCACATAAAGTATGATAAAAATACAATATAAAAATACTGACAACAGTAAAAACATCATTTAAAAGCCAAATTTAAAACCAAATTTAAGAAGCTACAATAGCCAATACAAATCAAATCACAAGTCCGGTTAAGCAGCTAACACAAGGCCCCAATGTACTATAGGACGCTAATTAAATGCCCTGCCATGGAAAACAGTCTGAGCCCAGCACCAAATGGATGGAGTTCTGTTGGCACCAGGCTGGACCTCAGTGGAAAGCTTGTTTCTATAACTGGGGGCCACCACTAAGAAGACTCCCCTCCTGTCCCCTCCTGTCACCATCTCCACGTTGGAGACGGTGGAGTTCTTGTATGCAGCATCCAGATAGACTGCAGCTGGGAGAGGAGTTCCATCAAATATTGTGGTCCCCATCTCTGTGGGGATTTATAGGCTGCACCCAGTACCCTGAGTTGGACTCAGAAGCATTTAGGCAGTCAATGCAAGCAGGCCAGCATTGGTGTGGTATGTCCTGACCCTCTGGTCTCAGTTATTAATGTGGCTGCCACATTTAGTGCAAGTTGCAGCATCTGAACAGTCTGCAAGGGCAGCCCCCTGTGGAGTGCATTGCAGTAGTCTAGTTTAGAGATTACCAGAGCATACGGACAGGTAGAACTTCTGAAGAAAGCTCATGTAGGGGAGACTGTAGCATGTTCCGTTTAGAAATCAGAGAATCGGTGCAGATGCTTAGTAGGGAATGACTCTCCCCAGCTTGCACTCTCCGTACCAGTCAGTACCTCTCCAGCCAGGCAGGGGAGACCCAGGTTCACATTCCTACAAAGATACGGAACTCACATGGTGACCCCAAGTCTGCCACTCTCCCTTTCAACCTTACAAGGTTGTTGTGAAGATGAAGATGGCAGGCATCTGCCGCAGCTTTTCTAATCAGGGTGGAAACACAACAACTGCTGTTTCCCTATCACACACCAATCCTGCAATGTGGCAACCCAAGGCAGCCAATTTCTGGGTACCTCTCCGCACAGCAGCCAACTATTTCTGTCCACAAGAAAGCAGCAAATGGTTGTATTCCCTGAAGCCAAAAAGCAGAGGGGAAAGTGGCAGCCGCGGCCAGCAACATTCCTCTCTCCAGATCCTTTACCTTCCGACCTCCTGGGCTCCTCAAATTTCACAGCTCTGGCGTGTGGAGATCCATCCGTGCTCCATCTTGAGCTGCCTCAACTGACCAGACCAGGAAAAGTTCTCCACCACTCTGAAAACTCCGAATTCAGCCGCCGGCTTGACCTTTGCCACTCACAGGGAAATCCTAAGAGTTTCATGTGTGACTTGCTTGTGTGAATGTTAGGCGAAGAACATACACGGAGGTGCCAAAGTTAGGCGGAGGTGCCAAAGTTAGGTTTCCTTTTCCTACAAAGGCCTTGTCAGAACTGTTTCATTTTTTAAAAATACACAGAAACACAAAAAGCTGTCAACCAAAGCAAACAGCAGTCTAAAATACCCTTCCAAGTTGAAACTGAAACACTTTTTTTAAATTCAGCAAGCAGATCTATGAGTCATGTCAAAGAAAGTTACCCAAATTCAGGGGATTTCAGCACTACTTTCGCCATCATGCCAACCTTTCCCTGGCTGACTGATTGGATAGGGATGATAGGAAATGTAGCTAAATAGGGCTGGTGGTTGCTGCTGGAGGCCCCCGAGTCATCTCTGACTTACACTGAACCCATGGAAGTGAACTCTCCAGAACGGCCTGCCCCGGACTGGCCCACTCAGCTCTTACAAAGTCAAAGCCGCGGCTTTTGTTGTGGAGCTCGTCCTTCCCACATCCGGTCTTCCTCGTGTTCTTTTGCCTCCGACCCGAAAGTTCTTTTGCTCTTCAATATCTACATGAAACCGCTGGCAGAGGCCATCAGGAGGTGTGGGCTGTGGAATCATCAGTACGTTGATGATACCCAGCTCTTACTCTCGTTTTCCACCGATCCAGGCGAGGCAGTGGCTGTGCTGAACCGGTGCCTGGCCGAGGTAATGGGCTGGATGAGGGCCAACAAACTGAGGCTCAATCCTGACAAGACAGAGGTCCTGTTGGTGGGCGGGTCAGGCTTCAGAGTGGGGGACCTGACCCTAGTCTTAAACGGGGTAGCACTCCCTCTGAGAGACAGGGTCCGCAGCCTGGGAGTGCTCCTCGACCCCGAGCTGACCTTGGTGGACCAAGTGTCAGCAGTGGCGAGGAGCGCTTTCCACCAGCTTCGGCTGATCCATCAGCTGCGTCCCTTCCTGGAGTTCGACTGCCTGGCGACAGTGACACATGCGTTGGTGACTTCCCGGCTAGATTACTGTTAACACGCTCTACGTGGGGCTACCCTTGAAGACGGTCCGGATACTTCAATTGGTGCAGAATAGAGCTGCCAGGGTGCTGACTGGGACTGGGCATGGTTCTCATATCACCCCAGTTCTCCGTCAGCTACACTGTCTTCCCATTGAAGTCCGGGCCCAATTCAAGGTGTTGGTTCTTAGCTATAAAGCCCGTAATGGCTTGGGTCCTGGCTACCTAAAAGAGCGCCTACGACCATATATGCCCTCCCGCCCCTTACGATCGGCGGCAGATGCTCTCCTCCGGGAACCCTCCGTGCGAGACATCAGGAGGGTGAGTACCCGGAGGAGGGCTTTCTCTGCGATGGCGCCCCATCTGTGGAATGTGCTCCCCAGAGAGGCTCGCCTGGCACCGTCATTATTTGCTTTTCGGCGCTAGGTGAAGACCTTTTTAAGAAATATTTTAATTGTTAATTTATTAATTTATTAATTTAATTGTAAATTAAATTAAATTGTAAATTAAATTAAATTGTAAATTTTAAAGTCAGTAAGGATTATAGTTTTAAATTGTGACTTTGAGATGGGCCAATTTTAGATTGTGTACATTAGATTGTTGTATTGCTTAGATTGCTGTAAGTCGCCCCAAGGCTAATTGGCAAGGGGCGGCATAGAAATTTGTTAAATAAATAAATAAATAAATAAATGCAGGTTTGAAGGCTTCAGGCTTCCCCGGCAGGACTGTCTTCTCCAGCAAGTTTTGCCTTCTCATCGCCAAAGGAGGCCAAATTTGGAAAGGCTGATTCTATATATGTTGATGCATTTCAGTTTGGGGTGGGGTGGGGGGCATAAAGAAGGCAACCCCATCCCAGGCTTGCAAATTCAACTGAAGTGGGAGGAAGGCCTACAAGGAGAGTCCAACACGAATTTCAGCACAGTGGCAGCTTCTGTGGCTGACGGGGGTCCTCAAATAACCGAACACCAAACCACTTCGGGTCTTGAAATTGGGCTCAGCAGCACACCACCCACTAGTTCAGCGGGTGCAAGTGCAGCAGCAGAACCTCCTGGATCAGGCCAGGGGTCCATTAGCCACCATTCTGTTCACGGAGTGCCCCATGGGTTCCTGCAAGCAGGGCGGGAGTGCTCAGCACTTTCCCCATGTTCCCCAGCAATGGGTGTGCATAGGCATATGGAAGGAGCATGGGCCTGGAGTCCAAAGCTCAGTCACTCCTCCCCCTGCATCTTCAGGCAGGTAGAACTTTGCAGAGGGGCCTTGCTTGGTGGGAAACCTGGCGGGCCGGATCTGGTCCATCCGTCGGCTGACGCTTCCCCTCCCTGGTTGAAGGGTGCCACTCTTGGGAAATCCCGGGAGAATGAATGCTTGGATCCACAGGAAGACACCTTCACCTCGCACCTCAACAGTTTCATTGGTGAGAACACCCGGGAAACCCCTTTGCAGAGACCAAAAGTACAACCGCACTGCCAGGTAGAGGTACGCCCACCAACTACGAATTCCCTGAGTATATACAGAATATTTTATGGGTTTCAAGTCACCTACACAGTCTCAAGAGAGGGATGAGATTCTGAATGGGTGAGGAGGAGAGGACAATGGAGAATAATACAGCAACACTGAGAAAATATTACAGGCATCAGGAAAAGCATCATGACCCATTGGAGGATTGGGTAACAGGTAACAGATAAAAACGATCAGGAGTTACAGAAATCTAACGGGTTTAAAATGTTGTGGGTTTTTGCAATCTAGGTAATTTTACATTGCAAAGGAAGCACCACTTTGAAGGCCTGTCTGATTCTGGGAGAAAATGCATGGATAATGGATTTGGGGCTGCCTGCTTTTCCCAGGTGTGTGGAGCTGGGCTAAAGTTCTAGTCCCTTTGAGTGGAGAGGAGCAAGGACACGGCTGCCGGGTTTTATATTTAAGGACATGCAAAAGCATACATTTTATTTTATTTTATTTGGACTTTGCCAACACCACCCAACTGGCAGTTTAAGGATCCCATTCAGCAGAGCCCTAGTGCCCTTTCTCTATCAATGGGGCCAGTGTGGTGTGGAGAGCCAGTGTGGTGCAGTGGTGAAGAGCCTGGGACTGGGACTCAGGCGATCTGGGCTCTAGTCCCCCTCAGCCATGGAGCCAACTGGGTGACTCTGGGCCAGTCACAGACTCTCAGTCCAGCCTACCTCACAGGGTTGTTGTTGCGGGGATAAGCTGGAGGAGGAGAATGATGTAAGCTGCCTTGAGCCCTTTGGAGGAAAAAGGCAGGATATAAATCCATAAATAAATAAACAAACAAACATGTCTGGAAAATGGCTGACATGGTAAAACTTGTAGTACAAAAACAAGACAAGGAGCAGGAAATGGTAATCCCCTTTCAAGAACGACTGGCATTTTTTTTTGCAGAAGTTAAGTTTGATGGAGTCCCCCGAATGATGGTTTATAAATTCCGGAAGTCTTGGACGGGGCTTGGCTACGGGAAAACGCGCAAACTAGTAAGCAGGCTGCTGCCTGCTGGGAGCGAAAGCTGGGCTGCCTGGGACGCCGCGCTGCAGGCCGGCAAGGGCAGGGCGGGTGGCACGCAGCTCCCCTCCTCCTCGCCGCGCAGGGGACGAACCTCCGGCCGGCGCGTGTCCAGCCAGGCCGGGGCGAGCCCGGTGGGCAGAGACTCCGCCTGCATCCCGGAGCCCTGGAGGAGGAGAGGGGCCAGGGCAGGCCAGAAAGGGCCCCCTAAGTGCGCGGCGGGCCCGCTCGCCCTTTGCGCCTCTTCCCCTTGCCCTGGAGAGCGCCGGCGTCCGGCTGGAAAGGCGCGGCGCGGCGTTTCCCCAGCGCCTCGCCCTTCCTCGCCGCGCCCCCTCGGCCCTTTCCTGCTTCCAGCCAGAGAAAACGGCTCTTCTGCCCCCCGGATTCCCCCTGCAGGCCGCCTGCCCCCTTGCCGGCGGCTCCCCGGTCCTCCGCCTCTCGGGCACAGAGGCGGCCGCACTGAAGGGCGGTGGAGACGCCGAGCAGGATGGCGCCCACGGGGGTCCCCCTCGCCTGGCGCCTGTTCACCCCGCGGCCGGCACGGCGAGGGCGGTGCAGCAGCGCCCCCTGCTGTCCAGAGAGGCCCAGGACACCCAGCCGGTTTCCCGGCAAAGGCAGCGCCCGGCCGCCGCCCTGGCTGTGTCTCCGACGAGGGTTGGGTACAGCCCTCCAAAATGTCCGCCCTTGACCGCCCCGTCGAGCTCCTGGAAGCGCGGGGCTGCGGCTTCCTTTGCGGAGTGGGTCCACCTCATCGGTGGCCTTCCCCTTCCTGGGCCTGCAACTGCCTCCTCCCGTTTGCCTTCCGGGATGTGCCCAAGCGCCCTCAGTGGCCCCAATGCCGCCCCCCCCCCCAGTCCACGCCTCAGCGCGGTGAGCGGCCGAGGGCCTCAGAGAGCCGCCCGGAGGCCAGGATCAGCTCGCTCGCTTGCTCGCTCGCTGGTCCCCCAGCAGGTCACCAAGGTGGGCGGGAGGCTGAGGCACCGGCTAAGGTGCATCCGCCCCTTCGGGAGAAACGGGCACAGCAGCGAACAGAGAGAGGGCCCCTCTGGCGGTGAAGGGGGTGGAGGACCCCCGAAGGGCAGCGACTGGGCCGCAGGGGAGCTGAAGGCGGCACTGGCGGAGGATCTCGTGCAGACAGTGGCTAGTCCTGGGCAGAAGGCGGCCACTGGAAGCCCCCCCTGCATTTTCTTACCATGCATCCCTGCCCTGGGGCCGCCCCTGACTGGGCTCCAAGGCCCCGAGTACAAAGCAGGAGGGCAAAGAGGGGCCTGGACAGGAAAGGGAGAGGCCACGTGGGGGGTTTCTTCAGCCAGAAGGGATCCCCCACTGTGCGCCATGACAGGTGGCCCTGCAATGCACCCACGGGGATTTTTTTTTGCCGGCCGTGCGTGGGTTCCCACCCCCCCTTGCTCAGTCCTCCCACCGCTGACCCATCAGCCACCATGGCTGAAGTTCAGTCCCACAATGGATGACTGGAGGAGCTCGGAAGCTACAGAGCTCTAAAAAGCAGAGCTTCCGTGCTGAACTACCACAACAGGGTTCAGAGGACACGCCAGACCATCCTGCGCAAGGAGCTGCTGTGGGGGTCGCATGGTGTGGCACGTGAACCTCCCCAGGGTGTGGGTGGTGGGAGGGCCTGGGTGGAAGTGAAGCGGGGAGCTGGGGGGCATGTACTTTCATGCACCAGAAGAGGCACAGAGCCACGGGGCGTCCTTCTCGCACACATCTTGTTTCCAAGGGCCGTGGGCTGAGTGCACTTTCGGCCGCATCAGTGCCGAGGCTCGCGAGCCCAATGGGGCCGTCCTGGTGGCTTTGAGCGACCTCAAGACCACCACAAAGCCACCCTTGAAAGGGCTGAGCCCTCCGAGTGGGAAGAGCCCACAACCCACAAGAGTCGCCTCCAGCTGCACGGGGCACACCTGTCTGCAGCGCTCGGAGGTCTCTCTGCGCTTTCTTCCGGCTCAGGTGCCTTCCTTTGTGAGCAATGAGGCAGGTGGGGGCCCAAAGAGCCACTTCTGAGCCCCCCCCACCCCCCACCCCTGGTTTCCCCTCACTTCACACAAGGCTCCTTCAAGCAAACCTGCCTCTGGCTGCACCTGGGATGAGAACAGCCCTCCTCCCCAGGACCACAGCTCAGAGGCCTCAAGAACCGCGAAGTGAGCTGCACAGGCCCAGGTGAGGAAACCAGGCAGGTGTCCCCCCCCCCTTGCCCCTTCAGAGCACCCCTTTGCCAGCCCTGCCTTTTCATTATTTTGAAATAATGAAGTGCCCCCCCCCCTTCAGTCACTCTCCTTGGGCATTAAAATTTCTCTCTCTCTTTGTTGTATTATGCAAAAAGATGGAAGAAAAGGTAAGGAAACACAGGAGGGCCGTGAGTCAAACGTCCATACATAAAGGCTATCCTTAGCCTCCCTACAGCCCTAAGTGCCTGATCCCGCTTAACCTTGGAAGTTGAGCGTGGTCAGTCCGGCCTGGTCGGAGTGTGGCCGGGTGGCCTCAGTCCTGCATTGAGCAGGGGGCTGAACCTGGTGGCCTTCCGGACCCCTTCCAGCCGTACGATTCTGCAGATCCATCAAACCCCGCGAAGAAGCCGCAGGGCTCAGGCCAGGGCTCTGCCCGGAAGCGTCCTTTACCGTGGCCCCTCAGGACTGTGCCGCCAGTTCAGCAGGTGGGAGTGCCCAGGGTCAGGGACTCGCTGCCTTGCGGTGCGGACCATCAAGCACATTTTCCCTGCTGCAGCCATGCAAGCTCGGGGGGCTTTTGCTGGATGTGTGAGCCACTGTCTGTAAAACACAGCCCTCCCCAAGCCACCCCAGCCCTTCGGATGCATTGGATCGTTCCTGGCTGGGGAGGGAGGGAGGGAGGGAGGAGTAGTCCAGGTTGGGGAAAGGTGGTCTGGAAGGCCAAGGACGTGGGCCCGGCCCCAGAGGGTTTGCAGAGCATACAGGTCAGGGAAGGAAATGCTGTGAGGAGCGAGGAGCCAGGGGCGTTGCTGAACACTGAAAAGACTGAGGGTGCACGGCCCACACCCCCAATCTGCAGAAAAACAGAAAGCATTACTTTATTTCTCTATATATGCACATGTAGAAAAATATTTATTTAAATTTCATAGAAGACATTGCCAGTGAATCAGTCTCTCATCCAGAATACAGAGAATAAAACACCTTCGGGTCATTTGCATCGCCTCCCTGATCAACCTAAATTAACGATCCTTCTACCTGAGGGGAGGCTGACAGCTCCAATGTCAGTGGGGTGTTGTGGGCACTTCATTTGTAGGTAGTGCACCCTGGATAGGCCCTTTAAAGTTCAGACTGAAACCTGGAGTGGATACCCTGCCTCACGCGCGCTGGAGCCGGAAGCCGCTTCCACAAGGAGTGTCTTTGCCCCACGGAGGGAGAGGCACTTCGTCCCGTCTGCCGTCTGCCCTGAAGCTGCGAAGCCGAGGCGGGCAGGGGCAGTGCTGGGTGCAGAGGTCATTGGGGGCCGGGGCAACAGGACTAGCCGTGCCCACATCTGCATACGCCAATTGCTGTCAAGCGTGAGCGCAGCTACTCTTTCCAGAGACCCAGGTGAAGGATGGATAGTGAATAAATAAATTTCCTAAGAAACACTGGTATGCCCAGAAGGGACACGTGGCCAGGGGAGGCAGGGAGGGCGTCTGGCTCTAGAAAGCAGCCTTGGTGGAGATCCAAGGGCGGGGGCAGCCGGAGGTGGAGGGCAGGTGGGCAGAGAGCCACCTGATGGAGGGATCGGATGTGAGGGCGCCCCGCACCTTCATTTCGGCAAGTGCTGGGCAGCTGCAGGGGGCAGGTGCCCTCCGGGAATTTGGGGCTGGGTACGTGTCTCAGCCAGTGCCCTCTGTTTGGGGATCTTCCTCTTGCTGCACGGAGAACATCTGGGATCAGGCCTCTTCGGACCACCCCTCTTCTATCCCTGACCCCTTGCAGAAGATCCCCCACTTCTTCGTTAGGCTTTTGCTACATGTTACACTCACTGCAATGCTCATTTTAGGAACAATGGATCGAACGGATATGGGGGTAGTGATGTGGGTGGAAAAGTTCCCCCCAAAAAATATTGGGCAGGGGTTAGTGCTATTTTTCGGAGGAAAATGCTCTATTTCGTAACTTCACTGGGAGGACAAAATGGATGCCAACTGCAAGCGCAGATGAGGTAACCAGGCAGTTCGAAATGGAGTTCCTCTCAGCACACCAGGCCGTTACTGGGTTTGCTAAGATTCACCGGCAAGTTGGCAGTTTCAGCGACTTTCACCCCTTAAATTTACAATGTAAGGAAACAGGAAAAGGCCTACATTCCCAGTATGCCCCAGTCGATTCAGTCTAAATTTTCTGAGGACTGTGCCTTTGGGGGATTTCATTACTTTTCTTCAGATGTTTCAGGTTAAATACCTGTAGTGTCTTGGGAAGAAAACAAACACATTTTGAAAGCATTGCTGTTTACTTAATTCCAGTAAGATACACATGAAAAATGGGATTGCTCTCCAAGCTCTCGTTAAGCTCTCCGCTCCTGCCCCGTTCAAAACACCTCTTGAAATAAGAAATGGGGGAAAGAGCCCAGGCAGCTTTCCTTCCCTTCCCTCCCCTGCCCCCCTCACTGTGCCAGCCTCCTGCCTTCCCCCGCTGGGCTCGTCCTCCTGCCCTCGGAGTCCCCTCTCCTGCCGCTTTCCGCTCGCTCGGCCCAGCCATCCCTGCAAAGGCCGGCGTGCCGCCAGCCGCGTCCCCTATGCAGGCCCCTTTGGGGATGCCCACGGCAGCCTCCCCCAGCCCAGACATGCCCAGGGCCCCCAAGCGGCCACCCTGCAGCCTCCCCTCCCTCTGCTTGCGCCCACGCCTACCACCTGGTACCCTCTCCCCCCATTCTCTTTTGGGGAGACTGTCACAACCTCACAAGGAGAGACCCGGGGGTTTTCTGCTGATCTTGAACATCCCCATCCGGATCATCTCCTTTCAAATTAGATTTTAGTAAAAATCTTATTTTTAAAAGAATTTCTTTTCATAAGAGAAACAGGACGCAGAAAAGAGAAAAAATGTAAAAGCGAAATGTACTTTTTCAACAAAACACAATCAAGTGGAAAAGACATTTTAATATTTAACTTCATAGGTTTGGGGAAAAAAACCCCGATTATTTCAGCTGACTTCGTGTTCCCATCCAGGAACAGGTAGATAATCCAAAAGGACATGTGCCTCAGTGAATACTCAGGACTGTTCCAGCAGGAAGTGCATCCGTAGGATGAAATCCGCCAAAGCAGCAGCGACTAAGCCGAGGGGAAATTTCCGGGCAAGAGCAACAAAGCGATGGCCACGGGATCGCACTTGCGGGGGTTGCTGCGCAGGAGCTCCATGCGCGGGAAGGCGAGGCGTGTGGGGCTGCCGGGATCCATGGCAGGGGACGGGCAGAGAAAGTGCTCCTACAAGAGCCTTTCAAGGACTAGGTAAAGGTAAAGGTTTCCCCTTGATGTTACGTCCAGCCATGCCTGACTCTAGGGAGCGGTGCTCATCTCCGTTTCCTGGCCGAGGGAGCCAGCGTTTGTCCAGACAGTCTCCGTGGTCGTGTGGCTGGCATGACTAAACACCGAAGTGCACGGAGCGGTACCTGCCCACCAAAGTGGTACCTTTTTATCTACCTGCATTTGCATGCTTTCGAACTGCAAGGTCAGCAGGAGCTGGGACGGAGCACGGGAGCTCACCCCGTGTGCAGATTCGAACCGGCAACCTTTCGATCAACCAGCCCAGCAGCACAGCGGTTTAAACCACTGTGCCACCTGCAGTCCCTTTCAAGGAATACACTTGAGTTATTTGGGGTGTGGTGATCACGGTTGCTTCTGGATGGAAACAGCACAGCCCCCAAGAATGGAAGGCTGAAGAGATGGATGGGCAGAGAGGGTTGCGATGGCCAAGCTGACCAGTTGTGCAGACAGAAGATTCTCAGAGGATAAAGGGAATTTCACTGTGCTTAGCACGTTCAGCGGGGCTGGAGGAGTTTGGAAAAGGAGACGAAGCAGTAGAGGATTTGGATTGTAGAGGATTTGTTCTTTTTTCTTTTCGTTAAACTCTCATGGAGCCCAGAAAGATAGGAAGGTCGATAGATTTGGGGGGCTGATTGTATTGGTTGGATTTGCATAGAATTCCCTTGGGCATCCTTGTCTATTTTAGCTTGCTTGGATCACCATCGTTGTTTTGTATCACATGCTTTTCTATTTGTTTAGCTTAAGATAAAAATTAACAACAAAAAAAGATTAGAATCGTGCAGCTTCAATCAGGGTGTGGACCCCCTTTCAGTTGAGCGGGGTGACGTGTGACGTGTCATTTACCTCTCAAAGGACCCTGCCTGACTGGATGCTGCCATATGACCGTGTTAGGACTGGAGTAACCCCCCAGAGAGCTTCAGCTACGGGGCAACGAAGAAAGGGAACAAACGAAGAAACAATAAAAATGGATGTCCCATTATCCCTCTCCTCTCCAATCCCACACTAACACTTGGCACTTCATATTTTGCCTTTTTAAAAATTAAATTTCCATCTTCAGCATTATGTTTATCTATAGCCCACATATTCCCAGTGTTGGGACTCAAGGCAGTTCACAACATAAAAACTTACGCAATTAAAAGATTCACAGAAATGTGCAAAAGTTAAAATACAATTAAGTCAGTCAGGTATTTACATGGTAAATGTACCCAAATTAAAAATTCTAAAAGCAATGTCAACGGCTGCGTGTGGCACCAAATGGGGAGCCCCCGAGAGCGACTGCTGTGTTTTGCGTCGGGCTCTGCACTCCTCCTGGCTCCTCCGAACTGCCCCTTTTGCGGCTTCTCGGGTTGCCGGATTTCTGTCCCCACTGGATAAGTGGCAGCCAGCTGGACAAAGTGGTGACATCCGGGAGGAGAGCAGTTACAGCACAGGAGTTTTCCTCAGTTGCTGGGGATCATGGGTGAGAGGGTGCTGGCGCACTCCTGCCCTGCTTGGCTGGCCCTGCAAAAATTGAATGCTGGCCTGGAGCGACCCCGGCCTCTTCTGATGTTCTCCAGTGCTCCCTTTATGTCCGAAGGCTGCACTTCCCCTGCGAGACTTTGCTGAAATCCATGATCAAACATTGGATGGATGGATGGATGGATGGATGGATGGATGGATGGATGGATGGATGGATGCAGTGGAGAGGCAGAGGTCCCACTTGGGGACTGCCGAGGAATCCAGAAAGGGCTGGTTGGAGGATTAATTACTACAGGAAGGGACTGTGGGGGATTTGGGAATGGCGGCAGCCAGTAAAAGCAGTTCTTGGCACCGCCATGGTCACTTGGCAAGCAGGTGGAGGAGCAGGGCATGGGGCAAATGGAGCCACGGGGGAAGAATCCGGCGTGGAGTGAGAATCGGACTGCCCCAGGGAACGCTCGCGTGGAAGCATCGCAAGGGACAGGGCCTGAATCCGGGGGACGGGGGGGAGCTTTGGGGCAAATCCCACCACGCTTAGTCACTCATAGGGCTGCCTGCCAGCTGGTCAATATCCGTTGGCCTGGCCAGCCGTCCGCCGGCTCCCGAGAGCTCATCCCATCATCAATGCGATCATCTTCCAGGCGCAACAGGACTGTTTGCTGTTTCAGCCTCCGCAAATGTTCCTGAGAGGAGGCCGGCCTTCGAGAGACACCTCCCGGGGCCAGCCAAGAATGGAGCCCGGGAGTCCCGGCCGCCTTTCAGACAAGGCAGCTGTGGCCAGCCGGACTTCGTCCCGCGGAGGAACTAGAGCATCGCTCAGCCCATTTGGAGACGGTCCTGCTGTCAGGACCCCAGTCCCGCCTGGCACAAATCCTTGGCTTCGGTGGTCGCTCTCCGGCAGCCTGCAAGCTCAGGAAGGGAAGGCGAAAGTTGGCCGCTCGAGCGCGCTTGTGGCTGCGCAAGCTCTGGCTGATGGGAGTTGGAGCCAAAGCCTCTGGAGGGCTGCAGGCTGCTGTCCCCAGTCTGGATGCATGCTAAGCCACTTGTGGGGGGCCTGGACCCACACTCAGCTTTCCGTGGGAGGGTCTGAATTCGGGGGGGTGGCTGGAATTTGGCTTGGGCAATTACATTTGTTCTGCGGTTAATACTGCCTCGTGCTGACAGGTCCACAGCGAAGTCAATGTCGCTTGTTTACATTCTGCCCCCGGAGCAATTGCGATCTGCTCCTCCTCCTCCCAGAGGAGAGCCTGGAAGGATCCCTGCAGTGTCCCGGGCCAAAACGGGGCGCAGGGCAGGGCAGTGGCAGGGAGAAGCCAGGCCCTCCGCGGGGGATCAAGGGAACACCGACCATTTGTTTCTTCAGGCATCCAGCCGTCAGATAGAGGCTTGGGAGAGCAAACCAGAGGGCTGACTGGGACAGTGCAACACAACACAACACAACATGAAGGACCTTCCAGACAGGTAAACCTTGGCGTGCCTCAGGTGAGCCCCCGGGAAGGCCTCCCAGGACAGGAGCCTGAGCATTGCTACGGCGCCCCTGGGCAGGGGGACCGGCAGCGGCGTTCCTGAGTGGATCGGGTCTCCCACCTTCCGTCTAAAGCCCTTCCCACTGTGCCAGGCGCTCAGCAGCCATTTTGCGCAATCACAGAAAGCGCAAACCAGATCAACAAACCATGTCATTAAAATGAGCTGCAAGGCACGATCCTCTCCATGTTGGACTGGACAGAAAAACTCCCACAATTCCTCAACCTGCTAAAGGTTTAAACATGCAGAAGTTTCCATCCCTGGATAAATAACATCTAATGCTTTGGGTTTTCTTATCTTTTCTTTTGAAATCCCACAAACAGTTTTTTCTGAATTCGTACTGCAGACGAAAGCAAATCAAAATGTTGGATCCAACAGCAGCCATGCCTAGAGTAGGTGCATTGAAATGAACGTGGCTGAAGCAGAAGGACTCTTGGGGCCGGTGCCAGTGCAAGGGCGCCCAGGAACCTTCCAGGAACAAGCGCTTAGCCATCTGCTGCCCCACCGTCACGCAGAGAGAAAAAACACCCGTTGCAGCCCAGAAATGGAGGCTCAGTCCTGAACCTTTAAGCCTTGGCTGTGGCATTGCTTGGATTTGCCAGTTACACACTTCTGATTAAAACAGGTCCCGATTAACAGCACTGTCTCCGGACCCTCCCCTGGCTTGCTCACCGGAGGGGAAGGCCTCCCCCAAAAGCACAGTCCGCCGTTTTCCGCTTCCAGAGCTGCTTAGTCCTCAATAGACAATTATTTAGACAATATTTTAATTAATATTATTGTTTAATTTAGGTTTATGTCTTGGTTTAGTTTATGTTTAACTTATGTTTAATTTATGTTTAATTAATTTATGTTTAATGTTTAATTTATGTTTAATAGGTTTAATTTATATTGTTATAAATTTTGTTCATGTTTTATATAATAACCTGAGATGGGCCAGTTTTTAACTTTGTTATATGTTTTTAATAATGTATTATGTTGTAAGCCGCCCCGAGGCTATTGCAAGGGGCGGCATATAAATTTTATTTTTTATTTATATATATATATATATATATATATATATAAGAAAACTAAGATCATGTCATCTGGTCCTCTCACTTCCTGGCAAATAGATGGGGAAGAAATGGAGGTAGTGACAGATTTTATTTTCCTGGGCTCCAAGATCACTGCAGACGGGGACTGCAGCCAAGAAATTAAAAGACGCTTGCTTCTGGGGAGGAAAGCTATGGCAAATCTAGATAGCATACTAAAAAGCAGAGACATCACCCTGCCAACAAAAGTGCGTATAGTCAAGGCTATGGTTTTCCCAGTTGCAATGTATGGCTGTGAAAGCTGGACAATAAGGAAGGCTGAGCGCAAAAGGATTGAGGCCTTTGAGTTGTGGTGCTGGAGAAGACTCCTGCGAGTCCGTTGGACCGCAAGGCGATCAAACCAGTCAGTCCTAGGGGAGATCAACCCTGACTGCTCTTTAGAAGGCCAGATAGTGAAGATGAAACTCAAATACTTTGGCCACCTAATGAGAAGGAAGGACTCCCTGGAGAAGAGTCTAATGCTGGGAACAATAGATGGCAAAAGAAGAAGGGGACGGCAGAGGATGAGGTGGCTGGATGGAGTCACTGAGGTGGTTGGTGTGAGCTTGAGTGGACTCCGGGGGATGGTGGAGGACAGGAGGGCCTGGAGGAATGTTGTCCATGGGGTCGCGATGGGTCGGACTCGACTTCGCGACTAACAACAACAACAACAACAATATATATATATAAAAATAAATGTGACACCACAGATTGGAGGAACTAATTTAACATCCTGACATCACCTAAGCGGCTTCTAATGCATGGAAAGTTAAGGTGCAAACACATCTTCTGGCTGCAGCCAGGCCAGGAAGCAGGTGAAATGGAGCCAAGCCCTTTGCAGTCGGAATGGCGATACTGCGGAAGGGCAGGACAGGATCCGGCCGACGGGGAGTTCCTTCCTCGGCCTCCTGGCACAGGAGGGCGACTCCGCCAGGGGCAGCTGCAGGGAAGACAAGAGATTCTGCTGGGGTGAAGCCGAGATGGACCCCGACCGAAGTGGGGGCAGGCGGGGGCACCTCGCACTCCCTGGAGGAGCAGAGGCGGCGGCTGCAAGAGGAGAGGTGCCGGGGGTGGAGGTGCGCTGGGCAGCCAGGTGAGGTGCTGTGAGGTTGGGGGGAGAGTATCCCTCACAGAGCAGGAGGAGAGACCCCCAGGCACCCTAATTTCTTTCCCACCAGAGCAGAGGGTGGGGAGTTGGGGGGCACCCCGCAGAAGCCAGACGCCGCTGCAGGGCTGGGCGTGTGTGCGGATTTCGGCATCTGCAGGGGGAGGGGAGCAGCCGCATCCCCTCCGCAGAGTCCAGGAAGCCCCTTTCCCCCCAGAGGCACGTGGAGCGCAGCTCAAATGCAGAGGGGAGCGGACCCAGCACGGCACCCCAAGGCCCGGCTGCTCCAGCGACTCTCCCTCCTGCCTGGGAGGGCAGCTGCTCCTGGGGCTGGTGGGAGGCAGGGCTGACCGCCAGGGGCTTCCTGCCCAGCGCCAGGAAGGAGGCAGCGATGGGGGAAAGGGAGGTGGTGGCAGCCAAGGGCCTCCTTTCCTTGCTCACTTGCCCACAAGGCCCCATTCCTCCCTGGCCACGCACTGACTGCGTACGGCCACCCCCTGCAGCCGGGGAAGGGGCACCGAAAGCCACGTGCCCGGGATGAAAGTGCCGCATCCTCCTCCAGGGGAAACCAGGGGGGGCGGCAGGAGGGGATCCCCTTTGCCAGATGCGGCCGGGCCAGGTGCCGCAAGGGACAAGTCTGGGTGCACACCTGCTCCCAAGGGAGCCCCAGAAATGTCTGCCCCCTGGACCCCTCCTCCTCTCCCTGAGATGCTCCGTGCAGCACAAGGGGGGAAGTAGGGGAGCTTCCTCACATATAACGAAGGGGCGTCTTTTCTCCTGGCCAGGTTTTGGCCCCCATCCCCACCCACAGGGACAGTCCCCCCTCTGCCACTCACCTGCTCTGGGGACGCTAGATGACCGAGTTGCTCCCTGCAGCGGAGAGGAGAACTGAGTCAGCCTCGCCCTAAACAGTCAGAGGGGCTGGCAGTTCGCAAGGCGGGGCACCGTTTCCCTTTTCCGGGGGACTGGCCCCCGAGGCTCCATGGACCCCCAGGAGGAGGCCAGGCTGGCCACAAGGAGTGTCTCCCCGCCCCGTGGCCGCTGGAGCTCTGCCGTGGTTCCCGGGCTCCCGAGCCGAGCCCACTCTGCAGCCGACTGGCCGGCCGGGACCAGCTGCCCCTGCACCCCCAGCTGCACCCTCCTCTCACTGGACAGGAGGGGCTGGCAAAGGCCGGCCCAGGTGGGGGATGGGAGAGCGTCAGGCCCACGTGCTTTGGGAACACAGTGGGTGCCCGTCTCTCTGTCCAGGCAGCTCCTGTCCTGCATCCGCCAGGCTGGGATTGCCACACTTACCCCTCGCGGAGCTGTCAGAGCCCCGGTCGCTCACTGCAAAGGAGAGAGGAAAGGAGTCAGAGGGGAAGGGACGGGTGCGTGGCTCTTCCTGGCCCCTGCTCTCAGGGTCAGCCACAGGACGGCAGCAGGAGTGCGGATGTGCAGGGGAAGCGCAGATGCGCATCTGTCCCCGACACAAGGGCGTCCTCAGATGAACCTGGCCAGGCGAGCGGTTTCCATGCACTGCTCCTCCCGGGGGAAACTGCAAAGCAGCCCCCGCTCTTTCCTCCGAAGGGGAGGAGGGAGCAGATGGCGACACGAGGGGCGAGGGGCCAAGAGGGGCTCCTGAGGAGCAGCTGCCAGGCGGTTCCCCAGCAGCGCTGCTGCCACCTCCCTGGGAAACACGGAAAGCCACCAGAATCACAAGCCGGAAGCCTGGAATGGCGCTTGCCAGGGGGCTCCGTGGAGCAGCGCTGCCTTGGGGGGGGAAGCTGTGCAGGGTCCTGCTCCCAGGGTGGGGTCATGGCTAGACTGAACAGCGACATGAGCGTTAAGGGGAATTTGTAATGATCAATTGCTATTTAATTCTTTCTGCAATGCCTCGTTCACACAGAAGAGTCCACAGGGAGGAGAGACCCCTGTCTAGTATCTGGTTTTCAGCCCCGGACAGTGAATCCCTTCTGGGAAGCCAAAACAGGGGCCAGGGCATGGAGGCCAGCACTATGCACAGCTGCCTCCCTCCAGCACCCAGCACAGAGAGATACACTGCTACCGACCATGGAGGTTCTACCTGGCCATCTTGGGTACAAACCATGGCAGTGCACTTGCCTCCCTCCCTCTGCCCAATCCCCCTTGAGAGCCCTGCCCCGGGGAGAAATCCCCACTGGTCGGAGTTTAGGCTTCCCCTGTGGGGTGGAAGCAGCAGAGCCGGTGGCCTGCCTGGGAAAGGACTGGGCAGACGGTGCCAGGGAGGGAGCGAGGCTTCGGGCAGGCCCAGGACATCGCCCAGCACCACGGACCGTTCTGAGCAGGGCAATCCAGCCGCTTGGCACACTCCTCCGGGGCCTTCCCCACAGGCGGGCAGCCATGCTTCTCTGGGGCCACTCAGCCCCGTGGCCTGAGAAGCAGCCGGGGGGCTGGACACTTGCCCCGAAGGCCCCCAGGACCTGTGCTCCCCCCACGGCCTGCCCCATGCGGGAGTGAGCAGAGAAAGAGGAAGGGGCCACTCACTGGATGCCGCCTGGTAGCCATCTTGACGCTTCTCTGCGGAGAGAGAATCAGAGAGTCAGGACTGAGGGGACCCCCGGAGGTCATCCTGTCTCACCTTCTGCCACGGCCTTCCTCATTGCCGGATGTTTCTCCAGCCACAGACGCACAGGAAGGAGGCCCCATGAATCTCTGGGAAGCTCCCCCTGCACCTGCAGACATGTGGTTTGCCCCGATGCAGCCCTGGTGCCTCCAGTGCTTCCCTCCGGAGCAGCCTGGGCGGACACTCAGGGCAGCCTCCGAAGGGGTGGGGGGTGGGGAGGTTTCTGGGCCGCTTTTCACCCCTCTCGGAAAGAAACAGAAAGAGGGCCTTCCGCACCCCCTGGGCTCCAGCCACCGGCCTGACTGGCTTCAGCTTTGCTCCGCGTTCACACAACCTGCTGCTCTTGAGCGGGGGCTGCCCAGAACACACGGTACACACGGGGCTGTTGTGTGTGGGGCAAACATCCTGGTGGGTGGGGACGCAACCAGCCCCCCAATGCCAACCCTGCAGGGCCCCCATGTGGCTGGCAGAAGCTGAGGTGGGACAGAGACGCAGCCGGGCTCCGAAGTCGTGCACCAACTGACCCCCCCCTCCAAAAAAAGGGGGCCAAATGCAGCAGGAAGGCTCACTTACTCTACAGGTAGACGGCTCCGATCGCGGCCGCCAGGAGGACGAGCCCCCCAACGCCCCCGACAATGATCCCCAGGCTGGACGCTGAAGTCGAATTGAGAAAAAGAGGGAGGCCATTGAGGGGAAGCACAAAGCAACCTGGAGCTGTTCTGTAATAATAATTACTATTGCCTTCCATCTCTAAACTGCCCGCAGCCAGAGGTCTCTGCGAGGTTCACACCGTTCGAGTGACCCATCCGGGTTCAACCAGGCCCAACCCGCTTGGCTTCCGAGACTGGGCAAGATCAGGCACTTCGGGCTCTTTGGAAGCTCCTCTGGGGAAAGACTGAGGCAGCCAAAGACTGGGGAGTCAAGCGCGAGGAGGGGGTGAAGGTGACAGAGGGGAGCAGCCCCCCTCCCACCCACCCAGGAGGGTTTGCTAAGTCCTGCTGGGGCTGTGGAAGGATGGGGGGAGTCCCACCCCCAAGGGGGAAGTGGGAATAAGGCCTCACCCTCCCATGACGGGACATGTGTGCCCTGAGCAACAGAAGTGCCTGCAAAAGTCTCACGGCTCCGCGGATGTGCAAACGGGGGGGGGGGGGGCGCCATGCCTGCATCTGGCATCCAGCCAGCTGGGGCGCCCGGCCGGAAGGGGCCATGTCCCTCTGGATGCCCACACAGTCCGACTGACTGGCTGTGCACCCAAGAGCAGCATTGGGGCCTGCGAGACGGCCGGGCTCTTGTTTCCATGCCCCGCCCGAGGCCTCCTGTGCAAAAACAGCCATCTCCCCCCACCCATCCACTCTGGGGCAGAAGACCCCCACTCCCACCCAGAGGCTCACCTCCGGGCTCCTCCCAGGCCACCTCCACCAGATCCGGCAGGCTGTCGTGCCCCACACGGCACCGGTAGCGGTCCCGCTCCTGGGGGTCGATCTCGATGCCGATCCACATGTGGTAGGTCCCATCCGCGTTGGGGGCCACAAAGCCCCGGAAGGTGTCCTGGGTCCAGACCTCCCCGTCCCTCGTCCAGGCGATCTCCATCTCCTTGGGGTAGAAGCCGTCGGCCCGGCAGAGGAGGGTCTCCCTGCCGTCATGGGCTGCTCCGCGTGTCACCCTCAGGGTGCGTTGCTCTGCAAAAGAAAAGGCAGCCTCAGGTCAACACAGCACCTTCCCAGTGCCTGGCAGGATGGATGCTTCGCAGACTGAGCCTGGAAACACCCCTTGTGGGAAGCCCTGAAAAGCCCCGAGCAGCAGCAGCTTCAGCTTCCGCCAGCATCCTGACACGCGTGGAAAACCCTCAGCTGCACCTCGTGGTGCTCAGGCCTGCCCCGTGGGTCTTGGGGGCAAACGCCCCCCATCTCTGGGGCTGCATCGGAACCCCCTGAAATGAAGGGTTCAAAAACTGCACACCACTGAGGCCGCTCAGGATGGCCCCTCCGTGGGGAGGGTGCAGTGCTTGCCAGTCCTGCTCCCTGGCCCCCCACCCGCCCCCCAGCCCTCCTTCATGCCTGAGGCCGCTTGCCGCCCATTTCTGTGAGGAAAGCGAACGGACTTGAAAGGGGCAGAATCCCTTCTGCTTCTCAATCGGCCATTTCAGTCGGAAATGCAGCAATTCGCTTTTCTGGCAGCGGAGACCCCAAAAAGTCACTGCCCAGCCTGCACGAAATTCCAGCAGGATGCAGAGGCAGGAGGAAAATTATGGGATCGGTGCTTTTGCTATTTTCCACTTCTACATCTATTTTAGAAACGTGGAGCCCCAGACAGGCCGCTCTGCACGTACTTTGGGTGCTGTACTCTTACGAGAAATGCAAAGCCACTCTGCACATGCTCAGAGACAGGGAGTCTGTGGATGCTGATGGCTTCCAAGGGCTTTGGGGGAATATCCGGCCGATATGGTGGGCGCTCCTGCTGATGCCCAAGTGGCCTTACGGAACAGGGAAAGGGCTCGGGCTACTGACTCGATCGCACCAATGCACCGTGATATAATGACATGCTGGGGGTGAAGCAGGCAGGGAGACGCTGGAACGCAGGAGGAGGGAGCCCCGTGACGAGGCCCATCGAACCCAGTCAGGAGCTCAGGCTCTTCTCGGGGCTCCTCAGTGGCGCGAAGGCAGCCAAGGGGGGTACTTTGCCTCCCTCCTGCTCCCTCGCGGTGCCGCCCAGCCGAGCTTCTTCGCATGGTCCCAGGCCTCCCACGACCTGGTTCTCCAGCTGAGACCCCGGGGCCCTGGACCGCTCTGTGCGACACACTCGCTTCACAACTTGAGGGAGAAATCGCCCTGATCTGCCCGGAGCCCGACTGTGCCGCCTGTGCAGTCGTCACACGTGTCTAGCGCACAGTCGAACGGTCCATTCTTGGGTGAGTCTCAGTCTTGAGGAGGAGGATGCGGACAAGTGCTTGGCTCCGTCCGACGCCCCCCGTGCCTCCCGGACCCTTGCCCACCTGGGCTGACTGGAGGTCTGACGGGTTCGGCCCGGGCCCAGGAGGCTGCCAACGCCCCCTAAGAGAGGGGGGGTCCCTGGCCTTTCAAAGGAGGCCGCAGTGAGACCCTCCTTCAAGGCCAGGCCTGGATCCAGGAGTGCTGGATGACGACCGGCCCATTGCGAAAATCCCCCTTCTGGGAAGGTGTCGGAGCAGGTGCTGGCCGGGCAGCTGCAGGCCCTCTTGGAGGACGCGGATCGTCTGGATCATTTCAGTCGGGCTTCAGGCCCGGGCTGGAATGGGGACAGCCTTGCTCGCCCTGTGCAGGGAGAGGGACGGGGAGTGCGTCCCTCTGGGTTCTCTGGACCTCTCAGGGGCCTTCGGCACCATCGACCACGGTGTCCTGCTGGGCAGGCTGGCCGGGGTCGGGGCTGGAGGGCCTGCTCCTACCTGGCTGGCCACGTCCAGAAGTTAATCCGGGGGGACTGCTGGGTTGTGGGGCACCGCAGGGTCAGTGCTGCCCCCCACGCTTGGTAACATCTGGATGAAGCCGCTGGGAGAGGCCTGGGCGGAGGCCTCAGTGATGCACTAAGGATGCTCAGCGCTCCCTCTCCTTTATCTCTCATCCAGGTGAGGCTGTCGCCATCTTGAACCGGGGCCTGAGCTCGATAATGGACTGGATGCGGGTCCATAAACTGAGGCTCAATCCTGACAAGACGGAGGTGCTGCTACTGGGGGGGGTGGGGTCATCTGACAGGTTGGAGGGGCATTGTCCGTCCTTGATGGGGCTGCACTCCCCCTAAGAGACAGGGTCTGCCGTTGGGGGGGGGGGGTGGCTCTTGAACCAGGTTTGTCCCTGGAATATCAGCTGAGCTCAACGTCCAGGCTGCTTTCCTCCAGCTGCAGAGGAAATACCAGCTTCATCCCTACCTGGACAGCTGCACCTGAAAACAGTCACCCCTGGTGACATCCAGGATAGATTACTGCAATGCGCTCTACGTGGGGCTGCCCTTGAGGTCAGTCCGGCATTTAAAATTGGTACAGAACAGGCCCGCTCAGTTGGTGACGGGAGCCCCTACAGCGACCCACATAACACCCATAGGGGATGATCTGCACTGGTGACCAATCGTGGCCCACGCCCAATTCAAGGTGCTTGTGCTGGCATAGAAGGCCCCAAACGGCCAAGGTCCTGGCTATCTTAGGGGGCACTGCACCCGTATGCGCCTCCCCGGCCTTTGAGAGCTACGCAGGGGCCCTCCTGCATGAGCCCTCGCTGGGGGGGGGGGGGGATGGCCACAAGGAGCAGGGCCTTTTCTGCAGCTGCTCCCCATGTTTTGAATGCTCTCCCAAAGAGATTTGCCGGGCGCCTTCCTTACTTTCTTTTCGCACCAGGCAAAGGCCTTCCTCAAAAAAAAAAAAAAGAACCAAAAAACTAATTGCCATAAGACTTTGGTTTTGTATTTCTTGCCATATTTTATTGTGTTCAAAGACAGGCTGGACATGCACATGGTGGGCATGTCGTGAGCAGAGCTGGCTGGAGCCAGGGGTCAGACTAGATGGCCCGGGAGGCCCCTCTAACTCGTTCTGTTTCTATGTTTCTATGTTGTTTTTAATGTGTTGTGGTTTTTATTATGTTTTTATTGGGCTTATATCTTGTGGTTGTGAGTGGCCCAGAGGTGCTAGGGCACAACTGGGAGGCATCCAAATGTTTTGAGGCATCCAAATAAACACATTCATAAGTCCTGGGACACGTGGGAAGACAATCCCATGGGGAGAGGGGGCGGATCCTGTCCCCGAGAGAGGTGGCGAGGGGGAGATCTACTTGTGGGGCAGAGGAGCAGCAGGGGGCGGGTGGTGAGTGAAGAGAGGCGGGTCTCCCGGGGCAGGAAGGGCAAAGGCTGCTCTCCGGACAGGGAGGTGTGCCTTGTGGGGTGACCCCACGTGCAGCCTCCCCCCACAGCCCCAGCTCCCAGCCAGCCAGCCAGCCCCCCGTGGGGCAATCTGCTCGGGTTCTGTGTTTCTGGGTCACTTTCAGGTTGGACCTGCCAGAAAACGTGTAAAGCGGGAGGGAAGGGAATCCAGCCCCACACCTCGATCCCTACGGAGCTGCTGTTCCTCTTCCAGGGATTTGTTTCCATATTGGGGGAGGGTAGAAATCCCCTCACCTCCCAGGGGCTGAAGTGGGACAACCCCAGGCTGGTATTGCTGCAGTGGGGCGGGGGAGTGGGGGTCGTGCCCCAGGCAAGATGGAGAACTGGGTGGAGGAAGCCCCCCATGGCCCCCCTGCAGCCCCCTCCTCCACCTCCCTCCCCACATGCCCCTCATTCGCCCCCCACACACCTCTCCTCTGCTGCAGGGTCTCCTTGCAGTACTCCAGGTATCTCCGCAGCCACTCCACACACTCCCCTTCCAGGTAGGCCTTCCATCCCTGAGTAAAGGCGGGATTGGCCTCCCACTTCCACTTGGTATTTTGGGCTCCAGAATCGGCCGCCGTCCAGGTGAGGGTCTCCTTGTCCAGGCTGATGTAGTCCCTCCCGTCGTAGGCATCCTGGATATACCCTCCTTTGCTCCCATCACTCCTCAGCTCACAGCCGTACATCACCTGCACGATGTGGAGCCCTGGAAGGGAAGGTGAGTCAGGCGGGGAGCCCCAGGGGCTGCAGCTGAAGCCCAGGCAGAGTCCCAATCTCTGGGAACAGGCGGGACATAAAAATTATTATATTTACCCCACAGGGGAGGTGGAGACAGTGCCTGGGCAAGGACAGGAGGCCCCCCATTGGAAATTGGGATGCACCCGCCCCACATGCCTCCTGCTGCCCCCCAAATGCTAAAGCTGTGATTGATCCGAAAATCCTGAGGCACCCGAAGGCCTGTCCCCGCTTCCCTCCCCCTCCTTGACCCAGATGGCCCTTCCTCCTCCTCCTCCTCCAGGCCCCCAAAGCCCCCGCGGACTCTGCCCCATGACTTCCATCACCCCCATGGCCACGTGTCAAGCCCCACAAGGGGGGCTCAGGCAGACGTTTCCGCCTCGGGGGGGCAGGACCGGCAGCTGGGCAAGCGCTTGAGCGACACCCAAGTGTTGAACAACTGCCTCTTGCCCGACCAGCGAACCTGCAGTGCACCCCGTCCTCCCACCCATGCTCTCAGGGGCCCCGCCAGCAAGCGGCTCTGCGACCCACCTCAGGATTCGCCTGTCAGGCACTCGCGGGCCCTGCCCCACAACCCCCAGGGGCAAGAGGCAGCTCCCATCTCCCCCCGTCAGATCCTGCCAGTCTCACACCCTGATGGAGCTCCCTCTGCCCCGTCCTCCGCTCCCTCTAGGAAAAGAAGACAAAAATGGTGCATGTGGGGGAGCTTCCAGGGATGGCATCCATGCCGGTCACCCCTTTCTTCTCCCAGGACGCCCCGCAGGCCGAGATCGAAAAGGCAAAACTGAGGGGTCTCCCCGCTGGCAGGTCCCCAGTGAATCCTGGAGAAAGGGGGGCGGCCTTTTGCATGTGTGCACGGCTGGGAAAGGGCCTGCTGCTTGGAAGGAGGAAACCCACAGCTGCCCCATTCTGCGAGGCCCCACATTGTCCAGGACCCGAGCGAAGTTCTGCCCTACTTCAAAATGGCCTCCCTTGGAGATTCAGCATGCAGGCTGCCCTCACCTAAGATGGCTCCCTCGAGCGCTCAGCCGCCCCCATCCGCTGCCAGGTGCCCCCAACATCATCCCAAACCAGAACTAAACTGCCTCTCCCACAAACATAAGCGACATGAAATAAATGGCGTGATGACAATCTCTTTCAGGTGTTGTTGTTAAAACAAATTGTTCATTCTTCGAACTCATTATGCACGTGGCGCCAGAGATTTCTCAGATGAGGCTGCAGCCCCCGGCCTGCTGCTTGAGTGCCAGTCCCACTGGGCTCAGCTGGGGAAGTGGCAGAGCACCGGCTGCCCCAGGAGCGCAAGGCGGTTGCTGCCCCGGTCGCGCCTGCAGCACCACTGGGGTGCCAGGCAAGGCCCCGGATTGGCCCCCTCCCCACCATCGCCGCCCCTGCTTCTCCCTCTGCCCTCTCGCTCTGGCCTGGGCCAGGAGGTCTGGCTGCTCCGCGGCTGGAGGAGGAGGAGAGGAGGAGGAGGGAGGGCAGCTGGGGACCGGGCCCCAGAAGACAGGGCCACGGAGGAAGGGGGCCCAGGGAGCATGTCCTGCTAAAGATCCCAGACGCGGGAGCCAGAACCCATCACACCACGTGTCCCTCTGGGTGCTTCCCATGCACTGAACCGAGGGAGCATCTCAGAGCCAGAAGGTGACGTGGGCACAACCGAGCCAGAGGCCCAGACGGGGGAAGGCAAACCATCCCGAAACAGCTAAATAGGGGATGGTACAGAAAAAATTAAAAAAAAATATGAATAAATAAATGCAGCAGGGCCCCAGGCACAGTGGGATGGGCGATGGGAAGGGGAATCCAGCAAGGTGCGGGGGAGGGCGAAGCGAGCAGAGTGGATCTGCAGCAGCACAAGGGGGAACCGAACCTAGGCAGGTCCAGCAAGACGCAGGAGCGGAGAAACTGCCACCGCCAGCAGAGAGCCCACATGGCCAAGGCAGCCCTGGATGGAGGGCTGGCGCTTACGGAGCTCTTCCCCAGGGGACTGAGAGCTCCCGCAGGGCTGGGACCATCCGAAAATGCTGTGGCGGCTGTTCTGACATTGGCCACCAGGGGGCGCACCACAGGCCTGCCCGCCTTTCCTGCCACCAGAACAGGACGTTCCCTGCAAGGCAAAGGTTGGGGGGATCCCGGCACTCCAAGAGCGAGGCTTATGCAGGGAA